>CAJQUW010010582.1:0-600000 GCA_907163375.1 Prostheceraeus crozeri
TTTGGTTCTAGTGGTCGGATTTTGTCTTACAGCTACTCGTTTGAAAGAGGAGAAAAAACTGCTCGACGACATTTTTGCCGCGAGTCAATCGGACCAGCTGTTCAAAAGTTAGAGCTGTTACAAGATTTTAGGTCGGAGCTCACCTGAAAAAATCCTAAGTGTCAGAGTGACTTTGTATGGGCAAAATTTTGAAAATTTTCCAAAGTGTGTCATTTCGACCTGGGACCTTCACCAAAACATTTTTCATCAAATTTCACTGACCCCCCCCCCCCCCGACAGCAATCTTCTAACTTTGGTTCTAGTTGACGGATTTTGTCTTACAGCTACTCGTTTGAAAGAGGAGAAAAAACTGCTCGACGACATTTTTGCCGCGAGTCAATCGGACCAGCCGTTCAAAAGTTAGAGCTGTTACAAGATTTTTGGTCGGAGCTCACCTGAAAAAATCCTAAGTGTCAGAGTGACTTTGTATGGGCAAAATTTTGAAAATTTTCCAAAGTGTGGCATTTCGACCTGGGACCCTGACCAAAGTTTGTTTCATCAAATTTCACTGACCCCCCCCCCCCGACAGCAATCTTCTAACTTTGGTTCTAGTGGACGGATTTTGTCTTACAGCTACTCGTTTGAAAGAGGAGAAAAAACTGCTCGACGACATTTTTGCCGCGAGTCAATCGGACCAGCTGTTCAAAAGTTAGAGCTGTTACAAGATTTTAGGTCGGAGCTCACCTGAAAAAATCCTAAGTGTCAGAGTGACTTTGTATGGGTAAAATTTTGAAAATTTTCCAAAGTGTGTCATTTCGACCTGGGACCCTCACCAAAGTTTCTTTCATCAAATTTCACGGACCCCCCCCCCCCGACAGCAATCTTCTAACTTTGGTTCTAGTGGACGGATTTTGTCTTACAGCTACTCGTTTGAAAGAGGAGAAAAAACTGCTCGACGACATTTTTGCCGCGAGTCAATCGGACCAGCCGTTCAAAAGTTAGAGCTGTTACAAGATTTTAGGTCGGAGCTCACCTGAAAAAATCCTAAGTGTCAGAGTGACTTTGTATGGGCAAAATTTTGAAAATTTTCCAAAGTGTGGCATTTCGACCTGGGACCCTCACCAAAGTTTGTTTCATCAAATTTCACTGACCCCCCCCCCCCCGACAGCAATCTTCTAACTTTGGTTCTAGTGGACGGATTTTGTCTTACAGCTACTCGTTTGAAAGAGGAGAAAAAACTGCTCGACGACATTTTTGCCGCGAGTCAATCGGACCAGCCGTTCAAAAGTTAGAGCTGTTACAAGATTTTAGGTCGGAGCTCACCTGAAAAAATCCTAAGTGTCAGAGTGACTTTGTATGGGTAAAATTTTGAAAATTTTCCAAAGTGTGGCATTTCGACCTGGGACCCTCACCAAAACATTTTTCATCAAATTTCACTGACCCCCCCCCCCCGACAGCAATCTTCTAACTTTGGTTCTAGTGGACGGATTTTGTCTTACAGCTACTCGTTTGAAAGAGGAGAAAAAACTGCTCGACGACATTTTTGCCGCGAGTCAATCGGACCAGCCGTTCAAAAGTTAGAGCTGTTACAAGATTTTAGGTCGGAGCTCACCTGAAAAAATCCTAAGTGTCAGAGTGGCTTTGTATGGACAAAATTTTGAAAATTTTCCAAAGTGTGGCATTTCGACCTGGGACCCTCACCAAAACATTTTTCATCAAATTTCACTGACCCCCCCCCCGACAGCAATCTTCTAACTTTGGTTCTAGTGGACGGATTTTGTCTTACAGCTACTCGTTTGAAAGAGGAGAAAAAACTGCTCGACGACATTTTTGCCGCGAGTCAATCGGACCAGCCGTTCAAAAGTTAGAGCTGTTACAAGATTTTAGGTCGGAGCTCACCTGAAAAAATCCTAAGTGTCAGAGTGACTTTGTATGGGCAAAATTTTGAAAATTTTCCAAAGTGTGGCATTTCGACCTGGGACCCTCACCAAAGTTTGTTTCATCAAATTTCACTGACCCCCCCCCCCCCCGACAGCAATCTTCTAACTTTGGTTCTAGTGGACGGATTTTGTCTTACAGCTACTCGTTTGAAAGAGGAGAAAAAACTGCTCGACGACATTTTTGCCGCGAGTCAATCGGACCAGCCGTTCAAAAGTTAGAGCTGTTACAAGATTTTAGGTCGGAGCTCACCTGAAAAAATCCTAAGTGTCAGAGTGGCTTTGTATGGACAAAATTTTGAAAATTTTCCAAAGTGTGGCATTTCGACCTGGGACCCTCACCAAAGTTTGTTTCATCAAATTTCACTGACCCCCCCCCCCCCGACAGCAATCTTCTAACTTTGGTTCTAGTGGACGGATTTTGTCTTACAGCTACTCGTTTGAAAGAGGAGAAAAAACTGCTCGACGACATTTTTGCCGCGAGTCAATCGGACCAGCCGTTCAAAAGTTAGAGCTGTTACAAGATTTTAGGTCGGAGCTCACCTGAAAAAATCCTAAGTGTCAGAGTGACTTTGTATGGGTAAAATTTTGAAAATTTTCCAAAGTGTGGCATTTCGACCTGGGACCCTCACCAAAACATTTTTCATCAAATTTCACTGACCCCCCCCCCCCCCCCGACAGCAATCTTCTAACTTTGGTTCTAGTGGACGGATTTTGTCTTACAGCTACTCGTTTGAAAGAGGAGAAAAAACTGCTCGACGACATTTTTTGCCGCGAGTCAATCGGACCAGCCGTTCAAAAGTTAGAGCTGTTACAAGATTTTAGGTCGGAGCTCACCTGAAAAAATCCTAAGTGTCAGAGTGGCTTTGTATGGGTAAAATTTTGAAAATTTTCCAAAGTGTGGCATTTCGACCTGGGACCCTCACCAAAAGTTTGTTTCATCAAATTTCACTGACCCCCCCCCCCCCGACAGCAATCTTCTAACTTTGGTTCTAGTGGACGGATTTTGTCTTACAGCTACTCGTTTGAAAGAGGAGAAAAAACTGCTCGACGACATTTTTGCCGCGAGTCAATCGGACCAGCCGTTCAAAAGTTAGAGCTGTTACAAGATTTTAGGTCGGAGCTCACCTGAAAAAATCCTAAGTGTCAGAGTGACTTTGTATGGACAAAATTTTGAAAATTTTCCAAAGTGTGGCATTTCGACCTGGGACCCTCACCCAAACATTTTTCATCAAATTTCACTGACCCCCCCCCCCCCGACAGCAATCTTCTAACTTTGGTTCTAGTGGACGGATTTTGTCTTACAGCTACTCGTTTGAAAGAGGAGAAAAAACTGCTCGACGACATTTTTGCCGCGAGTCAATCGGACCAGCCGTTCAAAAGTTAGAGCTGTTACAAGATTTTAGGTCGGAGCTCACCTGAAAAAATCCTAAGTGTCAGAGTGACTTTGTATGGGCAAAATTTTGAAAATTTTCCAAAGTGTGGCATTTCGACCTGGGACCCTCACCAAAGTTTGTTTCATCAAATTTCACTGACCCCCCCCCCCCCGACAGCAATCTTCTAACTTTGGTTCTAGTGGACGGATTTTGTCTTACAGCTACTCGTTTGAAAGAGGAGAAAAAACTGCTCGACGACATTTTTGCCGCGAGTCAATCGGACCAGCCGTTCAAAAGTTAGAGCTGTTACAAGATTTTAGGTCGGAGCTCACCTGAAAAAATCCTAAGTGTCAGAGTGGCTTTGTATGGACAAAATTTTGAAAATTTTCCAAAGTGTGGCATTTCGACCTGGGACCCTCACCAAAACATTTTTCATCAAATTTCACTGACCCCCCCCCCCCCGACAGCAATCTTCTAACTTTGGTTCTAGTGGACGGATTTTGTCTTACAGCTACTCGTTTGAAAGAGGAGAAAAAACTGCTCGACGACATTTTTGCCGCGAGTCAATCGGACCAGCCGTTCAAAAGTTAGAGCTGTTACAAGATTTTAGGTCGGAGCTCACCTGAAAAAATCCTAAGTGTCAGAGTGACTTTGTATGGGTAAAATTTTGAAAATTTTCCAAAGTGTGGCATTTCGACCTGGGACCCTCACCAAAACATTTTTCATCAAATTTCACTGACCCCCCCCCCCCCGACAGCAATCTTCTAACTTTGGTTCTAGTGGACGGATTTTGTCTTACAGCTACTCGTTTGAAAGAGGAGAAAAAACTGCTCGACGACATTTTTGCCGCGAGTCAATCGGACCAGCCGTTCAAAAGTTAGAGCTGTTACAAGATTTTAGGTCGGAGCTCACCTGAAAAAATCCTAAGTGTCAGAGTGACTTTGTATGGGCAAAATTTTGAAAATTTTCCAAAGTGTGGCATTTCGACCTGGGACCCTCACCAAAGTTTGTTTCATCAAATTTCACTGACCCCCCCCCCCCGACAGCAATCTTCTAACTTTGGTTCTAGTGGACGGATTTTGTCTTACAGCTACTCGTTTGAAAGAGGAGAAAAAACTGCTCGACGACATTTTTGCCGCGAGTCAATCGGACCAGCCGTTCAAAAGTTAGAGCTGTTACAAGATTTTAGGTCGGAGCTCACCTGAAAAAATCCTAAGTGTCAGAGTGACTTTGTATGGGCAAAATTTTGAAAATTTTCCAAAGTGTGTCATTTCGACCTGGGACCCTCACCAAAGTTTGTTTCATCAAATTTCACGGACCCCCCCCCCCCCGACAGCAATCTTCTAACTTTGGTTCTAGTGGACGGATTTTGTCTTACAGCTACTCGTTTGAAAGAGGAGAAAAAACTGCTCGACGACATTTTTGCCGCGAGTCAATCGGACCAGCCGTTCAAAAGTTAGAGCTGTTACAAGATTTTAGGTCGGAGCTCACCTGAAAAAATCCTAAGTGTCAGAGTGACTTTGTATGGGCAAAATTTTGAAAATTTTCCAAAGTGTGTCATTTCGACCTGGGACCCTCACCAAAACATTTTTCATCAAATTTCACTGACCCCCCCCCCCCCCCCGACAGCAATCTTCTAACTTTGGTTCTAGTGGACGGATTTTGTCTTACAGCTACTCGTTTGAAAGAGGAGAAAAAACTGCTCGACGACATTTTTGCCGCGAGTCAATCGGACCAGCCGTTCAAAAGTTAGAGCTGTTACAAGATTTTAGGTCGGAGCTCACCTGAAAAAATCCTAAGTGTCAGAGTGACTTTGTATGGGCAAAATTTTGAAAATTTTCCAAAGTGTGTCATTTCGACCTGGGACCCTCACCAAAACATGTTTCATCAAATTTCACTGACCCCCCCCCCCCCCCCGACAGCAATCTTCTAACTTTGGTTCTAGTGGACGGATTTTGTCTTACAGCTACTCGTTTGAAAGAGGAGAAAAAACTGCTCGACGACATTTTTGCCGCGAGTCAATCGGACCAGCCGTTCAAAAGTTAGAGCTGTTACAAGATTTTAGGTCGGAGCTCACCTGAAAAAATCCTAAGTGTCAGAGTGACTTTGTATGGGCAAAATTTTGAAAATTTTTCAAAGTGTGTCATTTCGACCTGGGACCCTGACCAAAGTTTGTTTCATCAAATTTCACTGACCCCCCCCCCCCGACAGCAATCTTCTAACTTTGGTTCTAGTGGACGGATTTTGTCTTACAGCTACTCGTTTGAAAGAGGAGAAAAAACTGCTCGACGACATTTTTGCCGCGAGTCAATCGGACCAGCCGTTCAAAAGTTAGAGCTGTTACAAGATTTTAGGTCGGAGCTCACCTGAAAAAATCCTAAGTGTCAGAGTGACTTTGTATGGGCAAAATTTTGAAAATTTTTCAAAGTGTGTCATTTCGACCTGGGACCCTGACCAAAGTTTGTTTCATCAAATTTCACTGACCCCCCCCCCCCCGACAGCAATCTTCTAACTTTGGTTCTAGTGGACGGATTTTGTCTTACAGCTACTCGTTTGAAAGAGGAGAAAAAACTGCTCGACGACATTTTTGCCGCGAGTCAATCGGACCAGCCGTTCAAAAGTTAGAGCTGTTACAAGATTTTAGGTCGGAGCTCACCTGAAAAAATCCTAAGTGTCAGAGTGACTTTGTATGGGTAAAATTTTGAAAATTTTCCAAAGTGTGTCATTTCGACCTGGGACCCTGACCAAAGTTTGTTTCATCAAATTTCACTGACCCCCCCCCCCCCGACAGCAATCTTCTAACTTTGGTTCTAGTGGACGGATTTTGTCTTACAGCTACTCGTTTGAAAGAGGAGAAAAAACTGCTCGACGACATTTTTGCCGCGAGTCAATCGGACCAGCCGTTCAAAAGTTAGAGCTGTTACAAGATTTTAGGTCGGAGCTCACCTGAAAAAATCCTAAGTGTCAGAGTGACTTTGTATGGGCAAAATTTTGAAAATTTTTCAAAGTGTGTCATTTCGACCTGGGACCCTGACCAAAGTTTGTTTCATCAAATTTCACTGACCCCCCCCCCCCCGACAGCAATCTTCTAACTTTGGTTCTAGTGGACGGATTTTGTCTTACAGCTACTCGTTTGAAAGAGGAGAAAAAACTGCTCGACGACATTTTTGCCGCGAGTCAATCGGACCAGCTGTTCAAAAGTTAGAGCTGTTACAAGATTTTAGGTCGGAGCTCACCTGAAAAAATCCTAAGTGTCAGAGTGACTTTGTATGGGCAAAATTTTGAAAATTTTCCAAAGTGTGTCATTTCGACCTGGGACCCTGACCAAAGTTTGTTTCATCAAATTTCACTGACCCCCCCCCCCCCGACAGCAATCTTCTAACTTTGGTTCTAGTGGACGGATTTTGTCTTACAGCTACTCGTTTGAAAGAGGAGAAAAAACTGCTCGACGACATTTTTGCCGCGAGTCAATCGGACCAGCTGTTCAAAAGTTAGAGCTGTTACAAGATTTTAGGTCGGAGCTCACCTGAAAAAATCCTAAGTGTCAGAGTGACTTTGTATGGGCAAAATTTTGAAAATTTTCCAAAGTGTGTCATTTCGACCTGGGACCCTGACCAAAGTTTGTTTCATCAAATTTCACTGACCCCCCCCCCCCCGACAGCAATCTTCTAACTTTGGTTCTAGTGGACGGATTTTGTCTTACAGCTACTCGTTTGAAAGAGGAGAAAAAACTGCTCGACGACATTTTTGCCGCGAGTCAATCGGACCAGCCGTTCAAAAGTTAGAGCTGTTACAAGATTTTAGGTCGGAGCTCACCTGAAAAAATCCTAAGTGTCAGAGTGACTTTGTATGGGCAAAATTTTGAAAATTTTTCAAAGTGTGTCATTTCGACCTGGGACCCTGACCAAAGTTTGTTTCATCAAATTTCACTGACCCCCCCCCCCCCGACAGCAATCTTCTAACTTTGGTTCTAGTGGACGGATTTTGTCTTACAGCTACTCGTTTGAAAGAGGAGAAAAAACTGCTCGACGACATTTTTGCCGCGAGTCAATCGGACCAGCCGTTCAAAAGTTAGAGCTGTTACAAGATTTTAGGTCGGAGCTCACCTGAAAAAATCCTAAGTGTCAGAGTGACTTTGTATGGGCAAAATTTTGAAAATTTTCCAAAGTGTGTCATTTCGACCTGGGACCCTGACCAAAGTTTGTTTCATCAAATTTCACTGACCCCCCCCCCCCCCGACAGCAATCTTCTAACTTTGGTTCTAGTGGACGGATTTTGTCTTACAGCTACTCGTTTGAAAGAGGAGAAAAAACTGCTCGACGACATTTTTGCCGCGAGTCAATCGGACCAGCTGTTCAAAAGTTAGAGCTGTTACAAGATTTTAGGTCGGAGCTCACCTGAAAAAATCCTAAGTGTCAGAGTGACTTTGTATGGGCAAAATTTTGAAAATTTTCCAAAGTGTGTCATTTCGACCTGGGACCCTGACCAAAGTTTGTTTCATCAAATTTCACTGACCCCCCCCCCCCCGACAGCAATCTTCTAACTTTGGTTCTAGTGGACGGATTTTGTCTTACAGCTACTCGTTTGAAAGAGGAGAAAAAACTGCTCGACGACATTTTTGCCGCGAGTCAATCGGACCAGCTGTTCAAAAGTTAGAGCTGTTACAAGATTTTAGGTCGGAGCTCACCTGAAAAAATCCTAAGTGTCAGAGTGACTTTGTATGGGCAAAATTTTGAAAATTTTCCAAAGTGTGTCATTTCGACCTGGGACCCTGACCAAAGTTTGTTTCATCAAATTTCACTGACCCCCCCCCCCCCCCGACAGCAATCTTCTAACTTTGGTTCTAGTGGACGGATTTTGTCTTACAGCTACTCGTTTGAAAGAGGAGAAAAAACTGCTCGACGACATTTTTGCCGCGAGTCAATCGGACCAGCTGTTCAAAAGTTAGAGCTGTTACAAGATTTTAGGTCGGAGCTCACCTGAAAAAATCCTAAGTGTCAGAGTGACTTTGTATGGCAAAATTTTGAAAATTTTCCAAAGTGTGTCATTTCGACCTGGGACCCTCACCAAAACATTTTTCATCAAATTTCACTGACCCCCCCCCCCCCGACAGCAATCTTCTAACTTTGGTTCTAGTGGACGGATTTTGTCTTACAGCTACTCGTTTGAAAGAGGAGAAAAAACTGCTCGACGACATTTTTGCCGCGAGTCAATCGGACCAGCTGTTCAAAAGTTAGAGCTGTTACAAGATTTTAGGTCGGAGCTCACCTGAAAAAATCCTAAGTGTCAGAGTGACTTTGTATGGGCAAAATTTTGAAAATTTTCCAAAGTGTGTCATTTCGACCTGGGACCCTGACCAAAGTTTGTTTCATCAAATTTCACTGACCCCCCCCCCCCCCCGACAGCAATCTTCTAACTTTGGTTCTAGTGGACGGATTTTGTCTTACAGCTACTCGTTTGAAAGAGGAGAAAAAACTGCTCGACGACATTTTTGCCGCGAGTCAATCGGACCAGCTGTTCAAAAGTTAGAGCTGTTACAAGATTTTAGGTCGGAGCTCACCTGAAAAAATCCTAAGTGTCAGAGTGACTTTGTATGGGCAAAATTTTGAAAATTTTCCAAAGTGTGTCATTTCGACCTGGGACCCTGACCAAAGTTTGTTTCATCAAATTTCACTGACCCCCCCCCCCCGACAGCAATCTTCTAACTTTGGTTCTAGTGGACGGATTTTGTCTTACAGCTACTCGTTTGAAAGAGGAGAAAAAACTGCTCGACGACATTTTTGCCGCGAGTCAATCGGACCAGCTGTTCAAAAGTTAGAGCTGTTACAAGATTTTAGGTCGGAGCTCACCTGAAAAAATCCTAAGTGTCAGAGTGACTTTGTATGGGCAAAATTTTGAAAATTTTCCAAAGTGTGTCATTTCGACCTGGGACCCTGACCAAAGTTTGTTTCATCAAATTTCACTGACCCCCCCCCCCCCGACAGCAATCTTCTAACTTTGGTTCTAGTGGACGGATTTTGTCTTACAGCTACTCGTTTGAAAGAGGAGAAAAAACTGCTCGACGACATTTTTGCCGCGAGTCAATCGGACCAGCTGTTCAAAAGTTAGAGCTGTTACAAGATTTTAGGTCGGAGCTCACCTGAAAAAATCCTAAGTGTCAGAGTGACTTTGTATGGGCAAAATTTTGAAAATTTTCCAAAGTGTGTCATTTCGACCTGGGACCCTGACCAAAGTTTGTTTCATCAAATTTCACTGACCCCCCCCCCCCCGACAGCAATCTTCTAACTTTGGTTCTAGTGGACGGATTTTGTCTTACAGCTACTCGTTTGAAAGAGGAGAAAAAACTGCTCGACGACATTTTTGCCGCGAGTCAATCGGACCAGCCGTTCAAAAGTTAGAGCTGTTACAAGATTTTAGGTCGGAGCTCACCTGAAAAAATCCTAAGTGTCAGAGTGACTTTGTATGGGCAAAATTTTGAAAATTTTTCAAAGTGTGTCATTTCGACCTGGGACCCTGACCAAAGTTTGTTTCATCAAATTTCACTGACCCCCCCCCCCCCGACAGCAATCTTCTAACTTTGGTTCTAGTGGACGGATTTTGTCTTACAGCTACTCGTTTGAAAGAGGAGAAAAAACTGCTCGACGACATTTTTGCCGCGAGTCAATCGGACCAGCTGTTCAAAAGTTAGAGCTGTTACAAGATTTTAGGTCGGAGCTCACCTGAAAAAATCCTAAGTGTCAGAGTGACTTTGTATGGGCAAAATTTTGAAAATTTTCCAAAGTGTGTCATTTCGACCTGGGACCCTGACCAAAGTTTGTTTCATCAAATTTCACTGACCCCCCCCCCCCCGACAGCAATCTTCTAACTTTGGTTCTAGTGGACGGATTTTGTCTTACAGCTACTCGTTTGAAAGAGGAGAAAAAACTGCTCGACGACATTTTTGCCGCGAGTCAATCGGACCAGCTGTTCAAAAGTTAGAGCTGTTACAAGATTTTAGGTCGGAGCTCACCTGAAAAAATCCTAAGTGTCAGAGTGACTTTGTATGGGCAAAATTTTGAAAATTTTCCAAAGTGTGTCATTTCGACCTGGGACCCTGACCAAAGTTTGTTTCATCAAATTTCACTGACCCCCCCCCCCCCGACAGCAATCTTCTAACTTTGGTTCTAGTGGACGGATTTTGTCTTACAGCTACTCGTTTGAAAGAGGAGAAAAAACTGCTCGACGACATTTTTGCCGCGAGTCAATCGGACCAGCTGTTCAAAAGTTAGAGCTGTTACAAGATTTTAGGTCGGAGCTCACCTGAAAAAATCCTAAGTGTCAGAGTGACTTTGTATGGGCAAAATTTTGAAAATTTTCCAAAGTGTGTCATTTCGACCTGGGACCCTGACCAAAGTTTGTTTCATCAAATTTCACTGACCCCCCCCCCCCCGACAGCAATCTTCTAACTTTGGTTCTAGTGGACGGATTTTGTCTTACAGCTACTCGTTTGAAAGAGGAGAAAAAACTGCTCGACGACATTTTTGCCGCGAGTCAATCGGACCAGCTGTTCAAAAGTTAGAGCTGTTACAAGATTTTAGGTCGGAGCTCACCTGAAAAAATCCTAAGTGTCAGAGTGACTTTGTATGGGCAAAATTTTGAAAATTTTCCAAAGTGTGTCATTTCGACCTGGGACCCTGACCAAAGTTTGTTTCATCAAATTTCACTGACCCCCCCCCCCCCGACAGCAATCTTCTAACTTTGGTTCTAGTGGACGGATTTTGTCTTACAGCTACTCGTTTGAAAGAGGAGAAAAAACTGCTCGACGACATTTTTGCCGCGAGTCAATCGGACCAGCTGTTCAAAAGTTAGAGCTGTTACAAGATTTTAGGTCGGAGCTCACCTGAAAAAATCCTAAGTGTCAGAGTGACTTTGTATGGGCAAAATTTTGAAAATTTTTCAAAGTGTGTCATTTCGACCTGGGACCCTCACCAAAACATTTTTCATCAAATTTCACTGACCCCCCCCCCCCGACAGCGATCTTCTAACTTTGGTTCTAGTGGACGGATTTTGTCTTACAGCTACTCGTTTGAAAGAGGAGAAAAAACTGCTCGACGACATTTTTGCCGCGAGTCAATCGGACCAGCTGTTCAAAAGTTAGAGCTGTTACAAGATTTTAGGTCGGAGCTCACCTGAAAAAATCCTAAGTGTCAGAGTGACTTTGTATGGGCAAAATTTTGAAAATTTTCCAAAGTGTGTCATTTCGACCTGGGACCCTGACCAAAGTTTGTTTCATCAAATTTCACTGACCCCCCCCCCCCGACAGCAATCTTCTAACTTTGGTTCTAGTGGACGGATTTTGTCTTACAGCTACTCGTTTGAAAGAGGAGAAAAAACTGCTCGACGACATTTTTGCCGCGAGTCAATCGGACCAGCTGTTCAAAAGTTAGAGCTGTTACAAGATTTTAGGTCGGAGCTCACCTGAAAAAATCCTAAGTGTCAGAGTGACTTTGTATGGGCAAAATTTTGAAAATTTTCCAAAGTGTGTCATTTCGACCTGGGACCCTGACCAAAGTTTGTTTCATCAAATTTCACTGACCCCCCCCCCCCGACAGCAATCTTCTAACTTTGGTTCTAGTGGACGGATTTTGTCTTACAGCTACTCGTTTGAAAGAGGAGAAAAAACTGCTCGACGACATTTTTGCCGCGAGTCAATCGGACCAGCTGTTCAAAAGTTAGAGCTGTTACAAGATTTTAGGTCGGAGCTCACCTGAAAAAATCCTAAGTGTCAGAGTGACTTTGTATGGGCAAAATTTTGAAAATTTTCCAAAGTGTGTCATTTCGACCTGGGACCCTGACCAAAGTTTGTTTCATCAAATTTCACTGACCCCCCCCCCCCGACAGCAATCTTCTAACTTTGGTTCTAGTGGACGGATTTTGTCTTACAGCTACTCGTTTGAAAGAGGAGAAAAAACTGCTCGACGACATTTTTGCCGCGAGTCAATCGGACCAGCTGTTCAAAAGTTAGAGCTGTTACAAGATTTTAGGTCGGAGCTCACCTGAAAAAATCCTAAGTGTCAGAGTGACTTTGTATGGGCAAAATTTTGAAAATTTTCCAAAGTGTGTCATTTCGACCTGGGACCCTGACCAAAGTTTGTTTCATCAAATTTCACTGACCCCCCCCGACAGCGATCTTCTAACTTTGGTTCTAGTGGACGGATTTTGTCTTACAGCTACTCGTTTGAAAGAGGAGAAAAAACTGCTCGACGACATTTTTGCCGCGAGTCAATCGGACCAGCTGTTCAAAAGTTAGAGCTGTTACAAGATTTTAGGTCGGAGCTCACCTGAAAAAATCCTAAGTGTCAGAGTGACTTTGTATGGGCAAAATTTTGAAAATTTTCCAAAGTGTGTCATTTCGACCTGGGACCCTGACCAAAGTTTGTTTCATCAAATTTCACTGACCCCCCCCCCCCGACAGCAATCTTCTAACTTTGGTTCTAGTGGACGGATTTTGTCTTACAGCTACTCGTTTGAAAGAGGAGAAAAAACTGCTCGACGACATTTTTGCCGCGAGTCAATCGGACCAGCTGTTCAAAAGTTAGAGCTGTTACAAGATTTTAGGTCGGAGCTCACCTGAAAAAATCCTAAGTGTCAGAGTGACTTTGTATGGGCAAAATTTTGAAAATTTTTCAAAGTGTGTCATTTCGACCTGGGACCTTCACCAAAACATTTTTCATCAAATTTCACTGACCCCCCCCCCCCCGACAGCGATCTTCTAACTTTGGTTCTAGTGGACGGATTTTGTCTTACAGCTACTCGTTTGAAAGAGGAGAAAAAACTGCTCGACGACATTTTTGCCGCGAGTCAATCGGACCAGCTGTTCAAAAGTTAGAGCTGTTACAAGATTTTAGGTCGGAGCTCACCTGAAAAAATCCTAAGTGTCAGAGTGACTTTGTATGGGCAAAATTTTGAAAATTTTCCAAAGTGTGTCATTTCGACCTGGGACCCTGACCAAAGTTTGTTTCATCAAATTTCACTGACCCCCCCCCCCCGACAGCAATCTTCTAACTTTGGTTCTAGTGGACGGATTTTGTCTTACAGCTACTCGTTTGAAAGAGGAGAAAAAACTGCTCGACGACATTTTTGCCGCGAGTCAATCGGACCAGCTGTTCAAAAGTTAGAGCTGTTACAAGATTTTAGGTCGGAGCTCACCTGAAAAAATCCTAAGTGTCAGAGTGACTTTGTATGGGCAAAATTTTGAAAATTTTCCAAAGTGTGTCATTTCGACCTGGGACCCTGACCAAAGTTTGTTTCATCAAATTTCACTGACCCCCCCCCCCCGACAGCAATCTTCTAACTTTGGTTCTAGTGGACGGATTTTGTCTTACAGCTACTCGTTTGAAAGAGGAGAAAAAACTGCTCGACGACATTTTTGCCGCGAGTCAATCGGACCAGCTGTTCAAAAGTTAGAGCTGTTACAAGATTTTAGGTCGGAGCTCACCTGAAAAAATCCTAAGTGTCAGAGTGACTTTGTATGGGCAAAATTTTGAAAATTTTCCAAAGTGTGTCATTTCGACCTGGGACCCTGACCAAAGTTTGTTTCATCAAATTTCACTGACCCCCCCCCCCCCGACAGCAATCTTCTAACTTTGGTTCTAGTGGACGGATTTTGTCTTACAGCTACTCGTTTGAAAGAGGAGAAAAAACTGCTCGACGACATTTTTGCCGCGAGTCAATCGGACCAGCTGTTCAAAAGTTAGAGCTGTTACAAGATTTTAGGTCGGAGCTCACCTGAAAAAATCCTAAGTGTCAGAGTGACTTTGTATGGGCAAAATTTTGAAAATTTTCCAAAGTGTGTCATTTCGACCTGGGACCCTGACCAAAGTTTGTTTCATCAAATTTCACTGACCCCCCCCCCCCCGACAGCGATCTTCTAACTTTGGTTCTAGTGGACGGATTTTGTCTTACAGCTACTCGTTTGAAAGAGGAGAAAAAACTGCTCGACGACATTTTTGCCGCGAGTCAATCGGACCAGCTGTTCAAAAGTTAGAGCTGTTACAAGATTTTAGGTCGGAGCTCACCTGAAAAAATCCTAAGTGTCAGAGTGACTTTGTATGGGCAAAATTTTGAAAATTTTCCAAAGTGTGTCATTTCGACCTGGGACCCTGACCAAAGTTTGTTTCATCAAATTTCACTGACCCCCCCCCCCGACAGCAATCTTCTAACTTTGGTTCTAGTGGACGGATTTTGTCTTACAGCTACTCGTTTGAAAGAGGAGAAAAAACTGCTCGACGACATTTTTGCCGCGAGTCAATCGGACCAGCTGTTCAAAAGTTAGAGCTGTTACAAGATTTTAGGTCGGAGCTCACCTGAAAAAATCCTAAGTGTCAGAGTGACTTTGTATGGGCAAAATTTTGAAAATTTTTCAAAGTGTGTCATTTCGACCTGGGACCTTCACCAAAACATTTTTCATCAAATTTCACTGACCCCCCCCCCCCCGACAGCGATCTTCTAACTTTGGTTCTAGTGGACGGATTTTGTCTTACAGCTACTCGTTTGAAAGAGGAGAAAAAACTGCTCGACGACATTTTTGCCGCGAGTCAATCGGACCAGCTGTTCAAAAGTTAGAGCTGTTACAAGATTTTAGGTCGGAGCTCACCTGAAAAAATCCTAAGTGTCAGAGTGACTTTGTATGGGCAAAATTTTGAAAATTTTCCAAAGTGTGTCATTTCGACCTGGGACCCTGACCAAAGTTTGTTTCATCAAATTTCACTGACCCCCCCCCCCCGACAGCAATCTTCTAACTTTGGTTCTAGTGGACGGATTTTGTCTTACAGCTACTCGTTTGAAAGAGGAGAAAAAACTGCTCGACGACATTTTTGCCGCGAGTCAATCGGACCAGCTGTTCAAAAGTTAGAGCTGTTACAAGATTTTAGGTCGGAGCTCACCTGAAAAAATCCTAAGTGTCAGAGTGACTTTGTATGGGCAAAATTTTGAAAATTTTTCAAAGTGTGTCATTTCGACCTGGGACCTTCACCAAAACATTTTTCATCAAATTTCACTGACCCCCCCCCCCCGACAGCGATCTTCTAACTTTGGTTCTAGTGGACGGATTTTGTCTTACAGCTACTCGTTTGAAAGAGGAGAAAAAACTGCTCGACGACATTTTTGCCGCGAGTCAATCGGACCAGCTGTTCAAAAGTTAGAGCTGTTACAAGATTTTAGGTCGGAGCTCACCTGAAAAAATCCTAAGTGTCAGAGTGACTTTGTATGGGCAAAATTTTGAAAATTTTCCAAAGTGTGTCATTTCGACCTGGGACCCTGACCAAAGTTTGTTTCATCAAATTTCACTGACCCCCCCCCCCCGACAGCAATCTTCTAACTTTGGTTCTAGTGGACGGATTTTGTCTTACAGCTACTCGTTTGAAAGAGGAGAAAAAACTGCTCGACGACATTTTTGCCGCGAGTCAATCGGACCAGCTGTTCAAAAGTTAGAGCTGTTACCAGATTTTAGGTCGGAGCTCACCTGAAAAAATCCTAAGTGTCAGAGTGACTTTGTATGGGCAAAATTTTGAAAATTTTCCAAAGTGTGTCATTTCGACCTGGGACCCTGACCAAAGTTTGTTTCATCAAATTTCACTGACCCCCCCCCCCCGACAGCAATCTTCTAACTTTGGTTCTAGTGGACGGATTTTGTCTTACAGCTACTCGTTTGAAAGAGGAGAAAAAACTGCTCGACGACATTTTTGCCGCGAGTCAATCGGACCAGCTGTTCAAAAGTTAGAGCTGTTACAAGATTTTAGGTCGGAGCTCACCTGAAAAAATCCTAAGTGTCAGAGTGACTTTGTATGGACAAAATTTTGAAAATTTTCCAAAGTGTGTCATTTCGACCTGGGACCCTGACCAAAGTTTGTTTCATCAAATTTCACTGACCCCCCCCCCTCGGGAGAGCTAGCTTCGATCTTGGCTTCCAGTGGACGGATTTTGTCGTGCAATAACTCGTTTGAAAGCTAAGAGTGAGACAAATTCACTGAAAGAATCGGCTTGTTCATATCTGTCTTCGTTCAGATGTGAGACGCCATTTAAGATTTTGGGACATTGGCGAAAAACGACAGAGTTAGAATTTGGGACGTTTTGGGCTGTAGCTTCAAAACGAAGCATCGGATTGGAAAACGGATTTCAGATTTGGAATCAGCGTGAAATTCTCTATCTGTATGGTGAGTTTCAAGTCAATCGGAGAGAAAAAGTTTCGCTGACGTCCCCCCCGGCACCGATCTTCCAACTTTGGTTCTAGAGATCGTAGAAAGTCGTGCAATAGCTAGTTTGAAAGCTAAGAGTGAGACAAATTCAGTGAAAGAAACGGCTTGTTCATATCTGTCTTCGTTTAGATGTAAGACGCCATTTAAGATTTTGGGAGATTGACGAAAAACGACAGAGTTAGAATTTCCCAAGAAACAGCTCCAGCGGGCGAATGAAGGCTCGGATTGGTAATCGGAGGCCAGATTTGGAATCAGCTTGATGTTATTGTCCAATGAGGATCATCATCCAATGAGAATCAAGCATTTCTATATAAATAGCGAGCCTTCCACAGTGAGAATCATTCCATCGTTGAATCACACGAGTGACGGACGCACATTTTCTCTCTCTCTAGTTCCCTATTCTATTATCCAACTAAAATGGTAAGTCGCTACTTTCCTCCCTCTCCTCCCTTGAACGTAAACTTAATACAATCTTTTTCATTTTCAGGCATCTACTCCATCTGCTGCACTAGTAGGACAAAATGGCGGTCAAACGTTACAAGGTTCGCTACGATCAGATCATCTACAACTGAGGCCAGTGGAAGAAACAACCAAGGTACATAATCCTACACCGCTACAGCGTAAATTTAAACAAGTCTTGCGTTATGACGATCATAGCGTAGTACTCCAAACGGGAATGCTCCCTTCCACGGATGTCAAGATAATGCACAATCAGTATGGGGACTACATACTGATCCCCGTGAGTCCGTACATTCGCCACCAACTTGATATTATTGAGGAGTACGTGACATTAAATATGGACATTCCTACTCCTCTTGCTCAAGAGAAGAAGGCGAGAGATAACAAGGATACTCCCTATAGAAAGATTTGGGATGGTAATCAAATTTGCCTACCGGTATCACATTGGTGCACTTACTATAAGAAGGAGGGAGATCATTCAACACCCATCACATGCGACGAGCTCGGAGAAGGTACTTGGGATATTCTTTTCAAAGTGAAGCGGCTATATTATGGTCGGCACAAGGATAATAAAATAGCCTCTCTCTCCATGCATATGGAATCCATCCTATATATTCCAAAACCACCCAACGTGGACGACATAATTGATCAAATCCTTAACAGCAGTGGTACGAAGCGCAAGTCGGAGAAGAATGCTGCATCAAAACGCAAATCAAAGAAGGAGAATTACTAGTCCTTTCCTAACTCTACCCTATGACAATTCGCTTATGTGCTTTGAGTGTCGTAGACGTGGTCTTATTAGATACATTTTACTTCTTCGTTGCCGTCATATCATTTGTGTATTTTGTCGTGAAAAGCATCGATGTAATTCTTCATTTTGTAATATGTTATAGAACGTTTCCTTAGATGTGTAAATTTCCGTTTTAGGCTTCTATCATCATTTTTATGGATTGTGAGGGTGAACCTGTACAGGAGCTCAGTGCTATTGCTATGAACAATTGGACATATCAGATTGTCAGTGTCTATCATCAACATGCCAACTGCAATCCCAATGTTGATCAATGGGCGAGAAAACACATTCATGGACTTAATCTGAAATATTTGCAAGACTATGGCTTTTCTTGTGACAGTGCTCTTCTTATTGACTTCAAACGATGGTTAGCTGCTTTCAATGTTATACGCATCTTTTGTAATAATCCTGGTAAGGAGAGGAAAGTATTTCCCAATCTAATCATTGATGATATTTTGCTCCCGCCTTGGGATAGTAGAGTGAATCAACACTACCATGAAGTCACGAAACGTTTAAGGATTTGTGTGTTCCTATTTTGTCTGTTCGTTGTAGTAGCTACGTTTATAACCAATGCTTCTTTCCTCCTTACCTCAACACTGCCAAAGTCCTGTATGGTTATCATTGCTCGCTGTATGATAGTTACCAGCTGCATCTATTTTATCTGTTTCAAACCATTGATTTATAATGCATGCTTGTTACTATTATTCAATAAATGTTACTATGAGAAGAGTTGCTTTCATGCAATGGATGGGTTAGATAAAAGGCGATCATGTCTTTCTCAAACGACTGCGGAACATTACATTTTCATAGGCAAAGTTTAAAAGGAGGTGTTGAAGATTATGTGATAAATTTTCATAAAGATGAGAGCGACATCGAAGCAGTGGTCGATGATGCTAGCACTATATTTCTAGGGTTAATGAATACATTCTCTGATAGCATTATCATGGCGCGATTAGTTGCGAAAATTAAGTTTAGTCATTTTGGAAAGGAAGAGGTGGAAAGTCGCTCTTTCCATTTTGCTTCTTATTCAATGGAAGTGGTAGATCACCCCCAAGAATTTTTCAAAAGACATATGATAAAAATTGCTGAACGTCTTAACGCATTTAACCATCATGGTAGCAGTCTAGTGATTGAAACGATTTCAGATATTCACATTCAACTTTCAATAAAGAAAAATTGAAAATGCAGTGGTACTTGATTGTAGCACAACTGGTTTTCGAGCTATGTCTGCTCACTCTCGAAGTATATTCCTTCTGTACATGCGTCTATCATTTAGAAAAAGCTAGCAAATTCATATCTTCAAAAAGACTTGCTATAGACATCAGTAACGGTGAAACTATGTGTTGTGATGTATGTAAGCGAAAGGATGGAAATGAAAAGCGCATCTTCAAGAGATGTAAGCACGCTTTTTGTCAACGCTGTTTCATACGTAATTGCATTCAACTTTGCAAATGTAACCACTGTGATATTGCTCATTTCGAGTGCCACTTATGCCGCAATAGTTAGTACCTATGCAAATGTGGTAAAGATTAGTTTTAGCAAAGACTAACACGAAAAATGGCGAAACGTAAAATGACGAAACGTAAAATTCAAAAGTCTTCAAAGTTTTCTTCAGCCATTCAAGCTCTCCGACGAATGAAAGCAAATCAGCGATACAATGCTATACGACATGCTAACGATAAATTCATTCGTGAAATTATTTCTCATGTGAGAAAGTTGAGGACGAAGAAATTAGCACCAAAACAACGAAAGTTACTTAAGCGATATGCTACGAAATTGCGTTTCATCTCCAATCCTAAAGTCACCCTTCAAAGAAAGAGGGAAACTCTAACACAAAAGGGTGGTTTCCTTCCAGCGTTACTACCAATGCTAGCTCCTATCGCGGGCAACGTATTGGGTAATATCTTTGGCTCTAGACGTTATTTATGCAAATGTTGAGTCTCAAAGTAATAAAATGGATTTCAGACTTCAATGTGATAAAGTTCTGACTGTATCAGGTCCATCTCATGCAGGTAAAACTGTTTTCACGCTGAATTTATTGGATAAAAGAAGGGAGTTGTTTAAGGAACCTATCAATCGAGTGATTTGGTGTTATGGTATTTATCAACCGTCGTTGTTTCAGGAATTTACAAAGTCGCAACTTTATTCGACATGAAGGAATTATTCCAGTGGATAAACTTCAGTCTAATGATGTTGTTGTATTGGATGATTTATTAAAAGAAAGTAAGAATTCAAAAGATGTTACAGATATGTTCACTCGCGCAGCACATCATAAAAGGTGCTTTATCATCTATATCACACAAAATTTGTTTCCTGATGGAAAAGAAGCTCGTACACGAAACCTGAATACACACTATTATGCTATTTTCAAGAATCCGCGAGATAAAAGTCAATTTGAAATTTTAGCGCGACAAGTTGCACCCAGAGGATCAAAAGCCTTAATTGAAATTTCTCAAGCAGCTACTGAAAAACCACACGGTTACTTATTCATTGACTTTACGCAAGAGTGTCCGGAAGAATTTAGATTTCGAAGTGATATTTTGAAAACTCCCATGATTATCTACAAACTATGACTTCTTATTCTCGCATGATTGTTATTCCTCAGGATGAATATGTACAATTGACTGCCATGCAGCAAGTAAAGCAACCTCTTGCAAATCAAATGTATAGGAAAGAAATAGATTATCAGCAAAATGTTTACATCAAAGATCCACATCGTGCTGTATTATTACAATCGGAAACTGTTGAGCAATTGAAAAGCTTGAAGAATAAGATGCGTGACTCTATATCGACTGCAACACCTTTAGCATCTCGCGCACATGCCATATCTCTTTTCAATAGTATTGAACCCCATCTCAATGTAAATGATAGAGGAGAAATCATTACAGATGAAAATAAAGTGATTGATGCTTCACGTTATGAAGACTTGATTCAGTATGCGACACGTAGAAAGCGCCGTCAGGACTATGTTCCACCTGGTTGGTCATACTTTCTTAAACTATTGAAAAAGCATAATGTACCAAAATTTGCTTTGAATAATGAGACATTGAAAGAACTTGATTCAACAGTGGCTACTGCTCCAATGCTTCAGACGATGAAAATGTCAACAAATTGGTTTAAGACGTCACCTGCTACATCCCCTCCCACACTCACTAAGCAAACAAGAGGAAGAACTCGACGTAGATCTACATCACCACTAAAACTAGTAAAAGGAAAACGTAAAACAGCTCCTCCCAGGAAATACATGTTCTCAGACTATTAATATGAAGCAGATGTGTTGCTTGCCATGTAATGAGCCGCCAGAGGTGAATGTCGTTGTCACTTGCACTTGCTGCGCCAGCTCTCATAATGAAACCCCTAAGCAATGTGAACACGATCGCAAAACCGCTAAAGCTAAATGCTGCAGTTGTTGTAAATGTAGAAAGGCACGAAAACAAAAAGATGAGAAGGAGGAAAAAGAGTAATTCGTCATCGACTGAACGTTTGAAGTCAATCTATTATGATGTAAAACATCCGGCAGGATTTGCATCTATCAAGAAATTATCAAAAGCGAGTGGTCTTCCACAATCACAAGTGAAACGATGGTTAAAGGGTCAGGCTACCTATACACTCCACAAACAAGCAAAAAAGAAGTACCGCACCCGCCATTATATTGTTCATGACATCGATGAACAGTGGCAAGCAGATTTGTGTGATGTCGCCTCCATTTCAAAATATAACTCGGGTAATAATTTTATTTTAACCGTCATTGATATTTTCTCGCGTTATGCGTGGGCTCAACCTTTAAAAACTAAAGAAGGGAAAGGAGTAGCAAAAGCATTCCAAACAATTTTTCGAGAAGGTCGGATTCCAAAAAGAATTCAGAGTGATCAAGGAAAAGAGTTTGAAAATCAGCATGTGAGAAGATTATTTGAGAGGCATGACATTGAGTTGTTTAGTGTAAAGAGTGCCTATAAAGCTGCACTCGTTGAACGTTTTAATCGCACATTAAAAAATCGCTTGTGGCGACATTTTACTGCGAACTTGACACAAAATTGGACAAAGGTTCTACAAGATACACTCCAGGCCTACAATCACTCTATCCATCGTTCTATTGGACTCAGACCAGTAGATGTAAATGCTGACAATGTAGATAAAGTGCGCGAATCATTCCAACGTAAACGCACTCATGTGAAAAGTGATGTGAAAATTGGTGATAAAGTTCGTATCTCAAAAGTGAAGAGTGTTTTTGCTAAAGGGTACCTTCCGAATTGGACAGAGGAGGTATTTACAGTATCAAGGATTGATCAAAAAGACTCTCCCACCACCTACAAGTTGAAAGATTACGATAATGAAGAAATTGAGGGTAGCTTTTACCGCGATGAGATTGAGGTAGTCACTGAAAGTGAAACATATTTGGTAGAGAAAATCATTCGATGTAAAAAACGGCAAGGTGAAGAATGGTGTCTTGTTAAATGGACTGGCTATCCTTCAAGTATGAACTCTTGGATGCGTCGTGCCGACATCTTTCATCTAAGTGATCGACAGTGATTCATGCAAAGTTGTAACTAACAATGTTTAGGGTTTGAGCTATGAATCCAACTGCCTCATTTTATTCACGACCCTCCTATGTAAGTGGTGGAAGACAAATTTACATCGGCGCTCGCCGCCAACGTGGAGGTAGCATACTTGGTGCACTGAAATCTGTTGTAGCGCCTCTCATATCCAATGTCGGTAGATCTTTAAAACGAAATGTTTTAAGTAATGCCGTTGGCTTTGCTGGTGATGTTGCTAGTGATCTTTCCAGAGGTAGAAGTTTTAAGAGCAGTTTGTTGAATCGTGGGAAGGAACGCGGTTTAAAACATTGAAGCAGACCTTTGCTGGTGTTACTCAAGAAAAGAGATCTCCTAAACGAATGAATAAAGGAAGGAGGAAACATCGCGGAGCTGGTAAGGTGCGATCTTCAGTCAAAAGGCATTCACGCAAACGTCGCAGAGGCTCTAATCATTCATCAGGCGCTAAACGACGACGCTGCCATAACTTCTAATCATGGAGTGTAAAACTTCCCGGTTTTGTTTGTTTGATCAACAAGCCATACAGACAGATATTCTTAGTTCAAGTATTGTAGATTATCATCCTCGAACAGCTGAGAATGCTGGCCCCATTGAATTTGTTATTCCTGGTGGTAGTGATGACTACATAGATTTGAGTTATGCGATGGTTGATTTGAGGTTTAGAATTCAGCAAGCAGATGGAACTGCTATTGACGATACACATAAAGTTGGACTGAACAATTTACCATTGACTACATTACTTCGCGATGTTTCTCTAACGATTGGAGAGCAGCAGGTGGAAGGTGGTCAAAGCGATTATCCCTATAAATCATATTTCAATCATGTATCACAGTTTCATCCAGCAGCACAAAAAAGTCATATGGAAGCCATGGGATGGTACAGAGATGAAGCAGGAAAATTTGATGTTGAAACAAACAGTGGCTTTGTAAAGCGATCTGCTATGATTAAAGATAGTAGAGTATGTCAGCTATATGGTCCGCTGAATTTAGACTTCTTTAGACAGTCAAAGTTTTTACTCTGTAATACCAGCATGCGACTCAAGCTGACATTGAATAAGCCTGAATTTGCGCTGAATGCATTTGCTAAAGTTGACAATTTTAGAATTCATGTGGAAGATATTGCACTTTACATTCGTCGAGTAGTACCGAATCCAAGTGTCCTTAGAGGGCATGCTGAAGGTCTTAACCGCCAAAATGCCATTTACCCCATTCAGCATACAAAGCTTCTCACCTTTACAATTCCGAAAGATCAAAAGAGTTTCATGAAAGATGGCCTCTTTCCATCGGAAGCACCGAAGCTCCTCATGGTGACAATGGTTGAAAATGATGCATTTAATGGTAATATAAAGAAGAATCCTTTCAATTTTAAACACAATCAGTTAAGTGAAATTGCTTTACGTGTAAATGGTGTGAGTCATCCTGGTCCACCCTACAAACCAGATTTTGCTTCGGATCAATTTATGCGCAGTTATGTTGATTTTATGGATGTCTTTGGCTTTTACAATACGGATGACACCAACGGACTGACTATGAAAGAGTTTAAGAGTGGATATACTATTTATGCATTTGATTTGACTGCTGACAGCGATATTAGTGCACCCTATCGTCAAGCGAACGTGCCTCATAATATTCGTTTGGATTTGGCGTTCAAAAGAACACTACCTGAGACGATCAATGTATTAATTTATGCAGTCTTCGATTCAAATATTGAAATTACAAAGTATCGTGACGTGATTCTTCAGTATAATCGTTAATGAGTTGGTTGACTGCTGACGATATTAAAACTAAAGTACAGCGTAATGCAGACGAAGCGACGTTGAAAGCTTTCGATAATGTCTATTCGCTCGATACATTACCACCTGCAGTAAATCACTATCCCATCTTTATTGTGCTAAACACTCATTCGCAGAATTTAGGCGGTGAGCATTGGAAAGCGATCTTTATTGGAGAAGACCGACGTGGTGAACTATTTGACTCTCTTGCTCAACCTCCAAATATACCAACACAGCAGTGGTTGAGAAAACATACGCGTCAATATCAGCGAAATGAACGCATACTACAACATCCACTTTCATCAACGTGTGGTGCTTTTGTACTGTACTTCATCTTAAAACGTTTACATGTATCTCGATTTGTATCTGTTATTCAAAACTTTTCATGTAATCCATCCTCTAATGAAAAAATGATTTGTAAGTTCTATCATGATTTGAAATAAAAACATCATGTTGGAAAAATTGTTTTTTCTTTTACAATCCGCTGGGTACGTACATACTCGATGAGATAGTCTAGGATCACATTTGCTTGTACATGAGATTTTAGTCCAGTAATGATCACTTTACTATTATGAAAGATTGCAACATGCACAGGTAACCAACAACTAATGAGAGCTGCAGGAAAAAGTTCGGGTTCATAACACAAATTGTAACTGCTGGTACGAATCTTCAAAAATGATACACTTTCACTCAATTGAGTAGAGATCACCATATTGTCCACAGTCAGATTCGACATCACACACCTCTCCCTCTTCCATATCCGACGTAGTAGTCTCTGTAGCTCTAAGCGCATTGACTGCGCCGATGAATGGGAAAGGGCGCCGAGAATCTGTACAGTCCCATTTGGGAAGAGTTGAAGCTTCCGTGAATTGTTCATCTTCACCACTAACATTTGAGGACGGCCCGGGTAATACTTGCTGTTTGGAAGGTGTTGGTGTAATGTTGTGAGATCGATTTTGGTGTAGAGTCTGAAGCGACGGAGAATGTTGACGATGGTGTAGCGATGGCGCTTCATGATGAAAAAATGAGTAAATTGAGCGATGTACCTTCCTTTTATACTTTTCCCAACTACCGTGATGAAATGTGAAGTTAGTATGGAGTTGGGAATGATAGAGTTGAATTCGCCGTTTGTTGACGCGCAACCAGATGCGATTTCCAATACGTGAATGTCTTTTCATATAGAAGTATTTCAAATCCTTCATGATATGATGTAGAGATTGAAAATGACGATAAGATAAAGCAAACTCTCTTCTCACATTTCCAGTTGAATCTTTGAAATAGACGTTTCGATCATGATCCGTTTCAAATACGTTGTAGGGAATCTAATTTCCAACTCATGGTGCGTGGTAGTCATGTCTGATTAAGATTTGCATAGTAGGGCGATGAACTCACGACGAATAAATGTCATGATGGAGCGATGTATGTATCTTCTATACTTCTCCCAATTGTATTTGCGAAATGAGAAACAGTTTGCGGAATGAGAATGGCAGATTTGAATTTC
This sequence comes from Prostheceraeus crozeri, assembly GCA_907163375.1. Lineage (NCBI taxonomy): Eukaryota > Metazoa > Platyhelminthes > Polycladida > Euryleptidae > Prostheceraeus > Prostheceraeus crozeri. Next base: position 25,602 of record CAJQUW010010582.1, read on the forward strand.
ATTTCTGTAATGTTGAAGCCAAACTTGATCACCCAAGGAGATGAATCTTAATGTTTCAAAATATTCCAAATCCCTCATGATATCATTGAGGTTGACAAATTGTCGCCATGTTAATGTAATACCTCTTGATGTATGACCATGAGAATTTTTGAAATGTACGTTTCCATCACGATCAACTCTGATATATTGTAGAGAGTCCAAAATCCAAGTCTTCATGATGTTATGCAAAGCCGCAGATCAGCAATATCAAAATGTCGTTTTATCATATTTTGCTTAGCAATGCGGCTGCAAATAGATTTGCTAGTAATCGAGTCGCACTCTTTTCTACTCCCATTGATCATGCACAACAACTAAATGGAAAGTGGGAAGTGGGTGTCACTCAACTTGTTCATAGCAACTGTGTCTATACTTTTGATCATGAGGTGATGACTATTAATATGAGACGCACAGCTGCTTACCAATGTGAAAAGGGCTGCCGAGTATACATTCCACAGTGGCCAAAGAAAGATCTCTTATCATGTAAAAAGTTTATATATGATTTCTTGAATAAAGCGTGCAAACATATTGCCCAATTTACTCCGCACAATGATGATCATAATTATGTACATCATGTAGTTGAGAAAGATTGGATTGTTGGTTTAAGTCCAAGTTTAAGAAATGATTTAGGTTACCTCGCTAGCGCCTTAACAAGCTATGATAATTATAACGTCAATTACCACATAAGTGGTCATAAACAGTTAATATATCGAGAGGAAGCTTATTATGTAGATCTTATTCCAAGAAATGAGAAGACGTTGGTAAAGAAGATTGTGATTAAGCCAAGAAAGACAAACATGACTCCTGAAACATTATTGAAGAAATTTAATTATCTCCCTCGAGTTGATGGTAAATAAGTGGCAACATTGACTTATATCAAATCATCTAATCATATTGCAATAAGTAAATTAAATGATGATGATCTAGTATTAGTTTGTTCAAAAGATTTTCATCAGTTCTTACGACATCGTTCTGCAGCTGTTCATGGAAAATTTGATGTGAAAGGTCAAATCAATTTGATACAGAATGGGCCGTATCTTTATACAGAAAGTGTGTAGAGCCTTTCGGTGGTGTCTTACATGAAACAAGAGTGTTGATGCCTCGCATTATTACTTCAGTTAAATTGGTTGTAGATGATTATTTAAATGAAGTGATTAATGACCAACAAATTTCATTTTCTGAAAAAGAAGGTGTTTTGTCTCTCACTATAAGTGGAAAAGGTATTGAACTAATTATGGATAAAACTCTAATGGACATTTTGGGTTTTTATTAAAATATCTTTAAAAGTGGTACTGTAACCAAAGCTAGCGCAGACATGTCACTATCGCGTCGTATTAACTATTTTCAGATATATTCCAATATTGGTGAAGATGTACGTGTGGGAGGTGTTGAAGCTCCATTGCTAGCAATGATACCATACCAGCCAAAAAGCTGCAGTATTTTATCTGAGCATACTTTCAAGAAAGTGCATTATACAAAGCTGAAATCAAACTACATCCCACAAATTGATATTGCAGTTTATGACGATGCTGGTGCGTTGATTCCTTTTCATAAAGATGCTGTAACAAGTATCACACTCCATTTCCGAATGAAGAGTTAATGCAAAAGTATGCTTATATATTTTTCCAATGTGAATAATATGGAAAGTGAAAATAAGGACTCGTTTCTAATCTACTTGCCCAGTAATGCTTCTATGAATAAATTTCCCAAAAATAAACCATCAGACTATCGAGTAGAATTAAATCGGCCACTGCATTTAGAAGGTGAATGGGAAGTTGGCGTTTCTAGTATTTGCTATGATAGCAATATTCAGAATGTGAATGATTTGGAAGAAATGATATTGACTCCTCGCACCCATGATGGAATAACGATGAATAATGCATTTCAGTTCCCATACAATTTAACATCAGATGGAAAGTGGAACTATGAATGGATTCAGATAAAATCAGATTCTTATGAGCCATTTGGGAATGAGAAAATTATTAAGGCATTCAACAGTGGCAATACTTCCATCATGAAGAATAAAAATCAGAAAGCTTATGAGTTTACTATCTATCATTGGAGTGGGAGACAGTTCCTCCGCTTTCATTCTTTTACTAAAGTTCTTACACTGAGGTTGGATAATGAATTCTATCCACATCTCGGTTTTGGTCATGGACTACATCTAACGTCAATTGCTACTGCAAATGTTAAAAAAGTTTATTCAAATCGAATCAACAAATTTCATTATAAATTTAAAATATTTGATGAAGATATTGTAGAATGCGAAGAACGCATCATTTTGAAAAAGCGTGGTGTTCAACCTTTATCACTTATTGAGTTAGTAAAACGATGGAATGAGACTGTGGGTAAGAAGTATGGAGAGAAAATTATGGCGGACAAAAATAAGTTGGTTATTCAGAAATATAATGACAAACTTACAGTTTATTTCTCTCCAACCTTGCGTCATTTTGTAAGACATCCAACCCCTATTATTGGAAGTGGTGTGGTGTATGCTTCTCATGAATATCACACTAAAGCTGATTCAGTTAATGATGAATGGTGGGTTGACATCTATGGTGATCGTATCAAGAAAATTTACCAGTCTTATGAAGAATCTAAAGTTGCTATCAATATAATGCCGCGTCTATATCATACAGTTGAAAGCTTCATTCATGTAGTAAATCCTTATATACAACAGAAGTTGAAGCATGTGATGAAAAGTAAATATGATGTAAAGACACACCACATTTCGTTTTCAATTGAAAATCAACGCGTTGTTCTGAAACTGGGTGATGACATTCAATGTCAATTGAGTAAAAATTTGAAAAAACTCTTTGGTTTTTCAATCCTACAAACTGTGTTTACTGCTGCGCATACGATTGGTATAGAAACACCAATGACACTTGATAAACATGAACAGCACCTTTACATTCAAAGTGATTTGATTCTTCCTATTTCTGTTGGTGAGAAAAAAGAATACATTTTACGTGATTTCATTCATGATAAAGACGCTTCATATGGAATAGTCGAGAAGATGTTTGAATCTATTTTCTATCATCCCGTCGTCAAACAAACTATACCCTCTATTGCTATCAAAATTACCAATGGTTCACAAGAGTGCATCCATGTGAAAGATACTAAATCCCTCGTAACTTTAGTGTTTCGGAAAACAAAGTGAAGTCATTGTGATATGTTTATTGAAATAAAAATATGTATATGAAAAAGTCTTTTCACAGATAAAGGGGGAATGGGCTGACTGTAGGCATATATTCACAAGGAAGAAACGATCTCATGCGATACATAAAACAACCATGTATATCTACAAAAAGCAACATCAAAATACTGAGTTAAAGTTGATTATGTCAATACATCTCCTGAATGTGGTAGCGTGAGTTTTATTCTTTTGGGTGGAGGTATGTTTGTGTCAGGATGTCCATGTGGAAGAGATGTGTTATGTTCTATCCAACACCTCTTATCCTCCCATGCTGAAAGCGCTCGTTTCTTGAACGTGTGCGTTTTCACAGTATGAACTTGAGATTTCAAGATTGTCATATTGACAAACGTTATAGTTTTATTTTTATAGGCCTTCTTATAGGACCGATGTTTCATTTTGTGAACAATGGATTTTGATATACCTTTAGCACGCTTAATACTATCTGCACATTCTTTTAATTTCATGGAATACATTTTAGGACGGAGGAGAATCATTTCATCTATTTCCTTTCCTGCTGTTTCATCCTTAAAACAACCAAGTTTGGCTTTATTCTGTATGGAATAGAGTGGATGAGTGGGATTGTAGTTAGATGTGTCGAAATATTTTTCTAATGACTTGCCTACTTCATTAAAATTTAAATCTTTTTGAGTGGTAATTCCTAAAAAGAAACTATCTGTATCACCACCCAGCAAGCGAACCTCTTTTACGAGAGGGCATGGTTTTAATATTTTGTAGAAGAGTTGATACATTTCAAGCTTGGAATAATCTAAAACGGCTTGCCCAATATAGATGGGTTTGCACAACTCAACTTCTGATTTTATCATTTTAACACCTACAAGATCCTCATCGATGATGTCTCTATCAATGAAAAGAGGTGATGAGGTCAATTTGTGATATTTTTGTTCATCAACGACTAGTTTGTAGTTCATACGTTTTCTAACATCCTCCATGGTCTTTCCGAAAAGACTGTTATTCTTATATTTATAAAAATCCTTTTCAAAATTATTTTGGGCTAGTGCACGTTTTTGACTGTTACTATCTATGTAGGGTTTGAGGAAGGCTTTCTGTCTAAATTTGATAATGCGGTGAACTGACTTTAGAAGCATGCCCATTTCTAAATAGAATTTTAGTATGCAGAAGTGTACGAGATAATTTTTCTTATCATATTGGGTGAGTAAAAGTTTGCGGCATGGTTTGTACCTTGGCTGTCCACACTCTGTTAAGTTATTATGAAATTGTGACATGAATGGTGAAAACATATCTTCAGTCACTTCACCAGATTCAGGTGCGAGTGGGAAATCAGCAGTTTTACTTTTAATGCTATTTGGATAAATCAAATCCACTTCAAAATAATTTTATCCCCAATCATCTTCATCTGGAATCTTCAGTATGTTTGAAGGGTTGGAGTAATACTCAAGCTCATCTTGATTTAACCAACTAAACTCGGAATGAGGTAGTGGTTTAGACAGTGAACTGCCATATAAATTATTTTGGTCATAGTACTTTAGGTGGATATGATCATCACCTACTGTTTCAGATTTTATATGATGTTTATTTACAAATGTGAGACCACCGCGTATTCCGCGCTCAAATATATTATACATCTCCGGGTCTTGTAAGAGATGAATGGTCTCACCAGTCATTTTAAAGGCTGATTTAAAGGACATGGCTGGTAGACTGACAAAGTGGACAGGATCTAATTTGTCTTCTTCTAATGCCACTCGTCGAAATTCCTGAAAGACATCAGCCAGCAAAATGACATCTAATTCTAAGTAAGCAATCATATAATCGCCAAACGTTTTACAATCAAATTTTAACCATGCCTCTTGAGCATGTTCATAATCTTCTACTGGACAATCTTGACCCGTCAAATCGTTTTTGAATTTGTCAATGGAAGGAAGGGTTGTTTCATTTAGTTTAGACATTGAGCTAAAATATGCATAAGGAAAGACTCCTTTGCGAGTGATTATTTCATCCGTTAAGTTTGGATAGTGTTTCTTCAAAGTTTGACTATGGGGAAGAAACTTGAGATTACGAACGAGAGAAGCTAGTGACGCTGACATGAATTGGAATGAATCTAAAAGTTTTATTTCGAAGAAGACTGTCTTATTTTCTTTAGTTTTATCTACTGGTACTTTTGCTGTCATTGCCATGAATTTTTCTCTCGTTTGCGCTATTACATGAAACTGCCACGATTTCATCTGGCTCAACCCTCCTTTTATGAGCATATGACTGTCATAGCCCTTAAAGTTATGAAAAATGACGGGTAGTACACGACGTCTCAACCTAAGTGAAAAGTTACATTTGGAGCAGAGTGCGTTTCTAAATTTACCAGTGATGTGATCATGATCACGCACTTTCTTAATTTTATCGTCATCAAACGTTTTATGACATTTAGGGCACGATGTGCAACTTTCAAATTTTTGTTTGTCTTCATCTGACATATGTAGTGACTTACGCTGCAATTGGGAATCATATGATTGTTGAAATTTAGCAGCTTTATCGAGAAATTCTAGAAATTTTGAAATGCAATCTTCACCTTGCCAAGTATGCATTTTGTTTTGTCTATTCCTAAATTGGTCATGCCATACTTCATAGCAGGATATGGCTGCTGGCTTGTGGACTATATCATCAATGTAGCATTCTATGTCTGCGTAAATGACACGCAGGGGACTTAATTCGTCACCATTATCCCTATGTGAAAATATTTTATCTTTGGGCATGCGTTCCATTTGTAATTTACCTCGCTTGCACCATTCATAGTGAGTTTCAAATTTATCTTTACTCCAAAAGGAGCGGATGCAGCGGTCGCATACAAAATGTTCACCTCTTTTAGAGTGCCCCAAGTGAGTGTACAAGCGAGAGATTTTGGGAATACCACAGTAGTGCCATTCTTCGCTATCATCTTGTTTTACTAATAAGAGGTTGACTACACGTTCATAACAAGTTGAACGTGAATTATAGCGGGCACCCTTCAACCCCTTCTCCCACACGTGAACGACAATTTTAATCTTATTATGTTTTTCGAACGTTTCTACATCTTTGATTTTCATGTTGTTACTATCACAACCTTCAAAGTCTAGTTCATCCTCCCACTGTCTATAGCTATGGGTATGATTTCGATTCGCGTTGATATCATTACAGTGAAGGATGGATAGGACTGCATATTTGAAACATTTCGATTTACAATCGACATTGATGACAGCTTTCTTACTATACAACGTTTTTGGTAGTTTAAATGTGCCTCGAGCTGCATGACTTTCTAATAGGGAAATTTTGAATATGGCTGAGTCCACACCATCAAAAATGAGAGTGCTGTCGCGTTGATTGAATTTATCTACATTTGATTTTAAACATTGAATGTGAAAATTTAGCCAAGACTCGCAGTGTACAACTTCGGTTGCGGAAGAGGAAGGAACATGAAACTGTATTCTCTCCGTCACTTGACCCGTTTGAAAATCTATTTTAATATATTTTAGTTTAAGGTAGATGAGCGCCTTCATTCTAAAATTGTCTAAATTGTTGAAGAGCGCTTCGATAATGTTTGAATTTTGAAGGAGCCACTCAGGAAAATCTACTATTTGAGTATTGGACTCCATGCAGTAGTCGCGTACTAAATTATTATGTGAAACATTAATGAGGGAGATGGTAGAGGTACCGTTGGTGTAGTGATCATTTGCATGCGTGTGTTGAAGTCTGTGCGAAGATCGCTGAAAGTGACTATCAAAAGAAAGAGGGCACAAATCGCAAGAAAGGAGATGTCATCGTCAAAATCAACTTCACCTCTGGAGATTGACGCCGCTTTGCGTTGACACACACGTTGTTTGATGTGTCGAAGGATACTGTGCTTCCTTGTAAACATATGTCCGCAGTCGGCACATTCCCACTCGTTGCCTTGTCGCGAGAGTCCTGAGCTGGAACTCGCATCACCTGAAAGAGAAATCATTCTATCATATCTGTTCAAGTCTCAGTGTATTGTTACAGCCTACTTTGACTCAACAACTCTAAACTTTCCTCGAGAAGGGAGGGCGTTGGTGATGAAGTTGATGCCTGAAATTGAGGAAGATGCTATTAGCCACACGTTTGAGGAAGATGAGTGAAGAAATTTTCAACTTACCATTTCAACGAAATCAAGTTTAAGTTGATACTTCAACAAGATAGAGACTTCACTCAAATTTGGAATTCACGAGAGAGCAGTTCACTTGTACGCCTTAAATATAGAATTCGCCAGAGAACACTTCACTTATATGTCACAAAGACAGATTGAAATGACACGAATGTCACTTTACATATATACTTTCATATTCATCATTCATTGGCTGTTCATTCTGATTGGTTGCTTGTTGATACTTAAGAATTAGAAAACATTTCAAAGTTATTATTCACAGTGAACATGACAAGCCCTCCGACAACACCAAACACAAAATTCTCTTCTCCATGCTCAACACCAAAGGCGCTCGTTGCACCAAACGCTCCAACGAAGGGGAAGGTAGAGAAGGTGTACCGACTGGACAATATCAGAAAGTTGTCATTGCCAGCGGACGACGAAGAGAGTGTATGTGAGAAGGAGTGTCCCGACTTAACAGGCGTGAGGTGGAAGTATCTCCAGTACGATACTGAAGATGTGATGGAGATCACCAGCACGAAATTCCTCCACCAATTATGGGAGTGGTACACCCCTAACTCCCAGCCACGAACTATGGCGGAGTGGGAGTATATCGACAAAGTGAGGCTCGCAGTGGAAGAACGATTAAAGCAAGTGAACTGTTTTTGTTATCTATGTGAAGCCAGACTCTGGGACGATATTGACGATGAAGACCTTTTGAAATACATGCCATAATAAATTTTTATTTCGTATTATCTTTGCTTTCATACTGACTTACTTGAATGGGGCTTCAGTGGATGATTTAACCATGTATACTTTTTCATTTGGAAATAATAGCACGCTTAGTCTAACTTGTAAATCTTAAAACATTTCATATGGGCGATGATGGTAGATGAAATAGTGTCAAATAAAATTAAGATAGCTTACACTTCTGATACAGGGATAGCAATCGACTGCGCTCCATGTGTAAAGAGCTTGTTAGACTACGGAAGAGAGAAGTGTGTTATGTTGCGTGTGGCGCGTGAGTGTCCTCCCATTTCATTCCATTCATCAATTCGTCTCATTGATAGAGACAGGTAGAACTCATGGTTCTCATAACGTATGCAATGGAAAGTTTAGGCAACCTTCGACAGTTGGCTAAATGTCGCCCTGGCGCGAATGCATACTACGTTGAGACAGAGGCAATCACTTGCAAACATGACGCAGAGAGGTTAAACAAGATTGACCATTGCCGAATGTCCCTTGCGGTATACATAGCTACGGGTTTCACCGCCGCCCTTTACAGGAACGCCCGTCGAAAGGAAGTATTACACCGAACTTCATTTGCAACGTTCAAGTTGACTGATAGCAGATTCAACTTAATGATAGTATTCGCCAGTCCGAAGACTGCCCAGGGCAAACCGCGTGGAGGTTCTATCATGTCTTGCCCCTAGGTGGCCCTTAAGAGAGCCGATGGTTCGTTCTCGGGAGTGAATTGATGGGGTGGTGAAGGCGGGCAAAGATCTGCAATGAAAATGATATGTATTAGAATAGGATGTACTATCTTATTTACTTTTCACTTACCAAGTTAGCCATCCTTAGGTAGTCTCGCGCGCTTCCGAACAGAAAATTTGTGGAGATGACCGCGCATTCTCAGGCTGGCATGGAGACATTTTTTCGGTTGGATGGCCGTTGTAGCATATGATGGACTCGTCGAGACTTTGATTTACAAGGACTTGTCCATCCAAATGATTATCCCGAATAGGGATGTGAAATTCAAACAAGCGATCCTCATTCACACGATTCCACTCATCCCTCATGCGCTTCAACTTCTCATACGCCTGCCTCTCATCACCCCGCCGAGCCACAGTCCTCTCCAACTCAACATTCCTCGCTCTCAACACACTCATCTCCTTCATCATCTCCTCAAGCTTCGCTCTGCATCTCTCATTCTTCTCTCCGCAGCACTCGCCCTCTTCTCACACTCATCATTCTTCTCTTCCAACTCTCGCGTCTTATTCTTCAAATCAGTCACACTACGCCTCATTCGAATATTCTCATCCGCTACCTCCTTCGACTTCAGTTCCTTCTTTTTCAACTCATCCAACTCCTTCACGACTTCATCCTTCACCTTCTTCAAACTCTCATACTTATTCACCAACAAATCATGCGCCATCTGCTGCGATACATGCTTCTTCTCTTCATCCTTCAACACCTCGCCGACTGCATACGAATCCCACCACTCTTCACTTTTGGGGAAGATGAGCTCTTCGGGGGGTCGGCGATGACAATGTTTGACACCTCCGACGACGAAGAGCTCAACGTCCTCACACGCTTCCTCACACGCTCCCTATCTAAATCCACATCATCCTCATCATCACTCTCAAGCACTGTCTTTCGCCCAATCTCAGCCTCCAACGACGCAACTGCTCTCGCCAACTCATCATTCTCAACAACATTCTCAACCTTGCTCTCTCGCTCTATCGCCAACATTCGCTCCCTCTCTTCAACAATCAACTGCGTGAATCGCAAGTCATTCAACAATCCTCCACTGCAGTCAGCATGCACTCTGTAAAAACGCGCCTCATCCTCATCACCCTTCAGCACTCTACACTTTACACACGCAACCCTATTCAGGATAATCATGTGGTCAGTGCCCGCCTTCTTGACATGCGCCTTGGCGTCCGCACTGCGATTTATTCGACCGCACACACACATTTTGATATGATATTTTCTATTCTTGTCATTAGCCATGCCTGATTTTATCGTTAGCTGTAAGATAATGAAATTTGTATAAGTTTGGAATCATGTAGTACAGTCATATTCCTATATCATTACACTTAGTGAGGAATGATAGATTTGAGTGTAGTAAGTGGCACTCGATCCCGTCGACAGCCCGAAGGCCTTGTACTGATCACTAGGGAAGTGAGAGATCTTCCCCGATACCCGCTATTTACAGCTGAAGACATCATTGTCACTGCCCCGAAGTGGTAACAGCAACGCCGAGTCAAAGGTAGTGATCAGTAGCTGGGATCTAACCCCTCAAAGCTGCCTTAGACTTAGTTAAATTTCAAATCTGATAGCAGATTTGAAGTCAGCATACTTGAAAACCTTAGTCTACATGTTAAAACTTTGAAAAAACTGAAAATTAAGAAATTTTTAAAAAATTCCGCATTTTTACTACTCATACTACTTTTAAAAAATTTTATCAGTAGTAAAGACACTATCAAACTCTATCACACAAACTTTGAAGTAAGAAGATAGCTTGCCTACTTCAAAAGATAGAGTCCTTTGAAACACCCGATATCGGGAGCTCAGAGCGACGACCGTCGCTTACCTCGTCTTTCGATGAAGTGATGAGACTTACGTTGTCGGCGGTTTATATATGCTCGGAAGAAAACTTAAAATGGCTCTATCTCCGAAAGTATTCATCGTAGCGACATGCGGTTTGTTGCAAACGATTCGTCTCATCATTCTCTATCATATGACACCTGAACCATTCTCATATGACCACGGGAAGTCGGTCCGTCAGCACATGTACATGTAACATGCCACAAGTGAAAAAATTCCTAAGTGTGAGAGCTCCAGTGTGGTGAAAATTTTGAAAATTTTAAAACTTCCGAATTTCGACCTGGGACCTTCACCAAAACATTTTTCATCAAATTTCACTGACCCCCCTCCCCCCTCGTTCAGAGAAATTTGATGAAACAAACTTTGGTCAGGGTCCCAGGTCGAAATTCCACACTTTGAAAAATTTTCAAAATTTTGTTCATACAAAGTCACTCTGACACTTAGGATTTTTTCAGGTGAGCTCCGACCTAAAATCTTGTAACAGCTCTAACTTTTGAACGGCTCGTCCGATTGACTCGCGGCAAAAATGTCGTCGAGCAGTTTTTTCTCCTCTTTCAAACGAGTAGCTGTAAGACAAAATCCGTCCACTAGAACCAAAGTTAGAAGATCGCTGTCGGGGGGGGGGGGTCAGTGAAATTTGATGAAACAAACTTTGGTCAGGGTCCCAGGTCGAAATGCCACACTTTGGAAAATTTTCAAAATTTTGTCCATACAAAGTCACTCTGACACTTAGGATTTTTTCAGGTGAGCTCCGACCTAAAGTCTGGTAACAGCTCTAACTTTTGAACAGCTGGTCCGATTGACTCGCGGCAAAAATGTCGTCGAGCAGTTTTTTCTCCTCTTTCAAACGAGTAGCTGTAAGACAAAATCCGTCCACTAGAACCAAAGTTAGAAGATTGCTGTCGGGGGGGGGGTCAGTGAAATTTGATGAAAAATGTTTTGGTGAAGGTCCCAGGTCGAAATGACACACTTTGGAAAATTTTCAAAATTTTACCCATACAAAGCCACTCTGACACTTAGGATTTTTTCAGGTGAGCTACGACAGTCCACCCTCCCAACCTGGGCGGCACACCACGCCAACCTGGACCGGCACACCACGCCAACCTGGACCACACACCACCTCGCGACACGTCGGCCGGCCAGAGGGGGGGACGTCAGACTCGAAGCAACACGACGGCACACCACGACCGACTCGACTGACAGGAGGGGGGGGGGACGTCAGACTCGAAGCACCACGGCGGCCGACCACGACCTCTGTCGTTCCAGAGGGGGGGATGTCAAACTCGAAGCAACACGACGGCACACCACGACCGACTCGACTGACAGGAGGGGGGGGGACGTCAGACTCGAAGCACCACGGCGGCCGACCACGACCTCTGTCGTTCCAGAGGGGGGGGACGTCAGCGACGGCGGCCTTCTTGCGCTATCCAGAAGTGGAGTTTTACTTACTACTATCATTGTTTGGTTGCCTTTTAGAGCGGTATAGTTCTTTGTAAAATTCCAGACATCCATTCACTATCCTATCTCTATTTTGGTAGAGGGCTCCGTCATCTTCCATGATGTCTATTATCTGTCTTTTTCTCAGACATTGCTTTTGTCTCACTTGCTGCAGACTTTTACACTTTTCAATTGCATTTATGATTTGCTTCTCATTGTATTTCTTGATGTCTTCTTTCAACCTGCTTCTGATGGCCTTACATATTTCTGCATAGTCGATATCTTCTCTTGTATTTCCTGCTCTTTTCATATGCTATCTTTCTCTGGCAATTGTGTTGTTCAAGGGGTAATTTGGCGGGTCTGTCATTTTTATGCTTTCCTACTGTTGTACTTACGACATCATTTATTATTTTCACTGTTTCCTCACTGTAACTGTCAATATCGTCTGAGGGGATAGATTCAAGAGTAAAGAATCTATTTCGGAATTCAATCTCAAATTCTTTTTTGTGTGGCAAATTGGTGATGTTCACTTTCTTTGGTTGGAACATCATTTTGGTTCTTTCAAAATTGATGTCGATCACCGCTTTTCCACGAACCATGTGGTGGTCGCTACCTGTGTTCACGGTATTTAATACTGAAACATCTGTGAAGATTGTTTGTCATAATGTAATCGATCTCATTTCTTGTCTCCTTGTTCGGCGATATCCATGTCCAGTGCCTGTTTTTATGCTTTTTGAAGAAGGTATTGAGGATCTTGAAGTTGTGGCCAGTTCAGCAAGATCAACCAACGTATCTCCTTGCCGATTTCTTGTGCCTAGACCAAAATGTCCTGTGCTCATTTCCATGTCTTCACCTTACCCTACTTAAGCATTGTAATCACCCATAACGATCTTGAAGTGAGCTTTGCTCGCTGTCACAAAGTTGTCAATTTGTTCGTATACCTTCTCTACGTCTTCATCTGAATAGGATGTAGTTGGTAAATAGGCTTGTATGAAAAAGCTGATGCTCCCTTGAATTCGATGACATTCTTGATAAGCTTCTTATTTACCATAAATTCAACTACTCTTTGACCAGTATCTGATCTAAAATGATGTGATGTGTGACCAGAGTTTTTAAGAATAAGCCATTCTTCGCTTTTTCTGCGTACATCACATACGCCGATGATGTCCCATTTGTTCTCGGAGATTTCTTCTTCAAACTCCATGAGTCGATCGTATGTTGATAATGATCGTGAATTGTATATACAAATGTTAAGGTTTCATTGACAGCTTTTTCGAACCCAGAGATTCTTAGCACCCTCTGCTCTTTTGCTATCACCTCCGCTGCTGTAAACCCGTACTCCAGAGCTGCTCGGGGACTGATGACCGTTTGTTCGTGGAGATTGTCATATAGATGTTTGTGTCATACTCGCCACGCTTGGCCTGAGGGTTGGCGAGAGGATTTTCTGTCAGGGTCCTTTCCCTTAGCTGTTTGATGTATCCCATCTCACGAGCTCAGCGACCCGAATGCATGGATGCTGTGCTTGGATGCCTGGCACTGGCACATGTGTAAGGAGTGAGGACCATGTCTATACCAGCGGGATATGTTCCGGTGCCATCGGACCCAGACCTGAGGTAAGGTGCTGCATCTCTTCCCTACACTGCAGTTCATCCACATACCCAAGAGATTTTCCCACACTAGCGAACAGAATTAACACTAAATGAAAAGAGAAAAGAAGGAGAAAAGGAAAGACGGGATGGGCGTTGACTCGGTCTATCGAGTTCATCCGCTCTTTGACAGGTCTTGTTTTTGATCCTGCTGGATGTCCAATCACCCTCCTTACATGGCGATGCCATGTGGGGGAGCCGGTTTAGACGTCGACCACCCGACCATGAACTGGTAGTATTGGATACATGTTACCAGTAGCAGCCAGAAGCCGACCTAACGAAATGATCCACTATACTATATCACACGTAATTAAATCAAATACAGACATAAATAATAGATGAATTGATGTTTCGTGAGTAAAACATACATGTATTATGCATGTTCATGCAAGCACCCAGCTGCTCCATATGAAGCCCATCTTCAATCAACATCATGATAGGCTTAACTGAATAATTTGAATCAAGATCAATCTATTCCAGTTATTACACCAAAATAAAGAATAAATTTTGGTAGCATAGATATTGATTTCTGGAAAAATTGATTAATTTTAGCTTCATGTGTGACATGTCATTGAATCAAAAATCAGAGTTGGAACCGGGCCGGGCTTGGGCTTGTAAATGGGAAACTCGCGCGCTTGCTTGGACGGGCCTCCAGCCTAGGATACATTTAAAGGGGCCTGAAATTTCATCAGAATATAATGTAGATGAAATTGTGATCGTTTTCCAATTTCCTTCCGATTTGTCTTTGTCAAATGGTGGTGCATAACATCCTCAATCATTCACTGCAGGTGTGTCGCAGGTAACGGGGTGTCATGGATGACATCCACCTTAAGGAATTTGCAGCCGCATTGCTCACAGTGAAGGAGATAATATATAAAGGCTTTTGTTTACTAAAGACTCACTCGCAGTTTGCAGGGAGACCGCAATGCTGCGTTGCGCAACTTTCCTCGAGGAAATAAGCGGCCGATGATTGCCATCTTTTGATCAAACTGTGATAAGATACGAAAGCCAGAGGTGAATTCTCATACGATGATGAAAATCATCCCAGCATCCATTTATAATAGAATATAATGATTACTAATTTAGATTATTAATTGAAGCAGTCCTGATGAAGACTGATTGCGTTCTCCAATCCGCAAATATACAAATGCAATACTGTTGTAACCATTGGATTAATCAGTTCTTAAATGAACTCGATGGATTTTTCTCGTAGCAACGAATTAAAGTTGATCAGCTTTGGCCCAATAACTGGTAAAAATGGAAATCTTAAGACTTGTAACACTACTCATTCTTACTGTTAATATACTACTACCATAGATTCCAAGCACTGCCGCATACACGTTCAAAACAGACGTCTAATATACTTTACCGACTACAGATACTGGTAGTGGAAATAGAATAGGACAATGGTCATCATAGGTTAAGGAAATTAAAAATGTACATTATAAAACAACAGGAAACCGATGGATAAAAATTGGAAAAGTGGAAGTAAATCATAGAACTGCAATGATACTACTACACCGATTGCAAGTGAGCTAGTGCTGCACTATATCAGAGATTATACATGGTGGATAATGGAAAATGGATAATGGCAATAGTGGACAAGTGGAAAGTGGATAATGGAGTTAAACAATAGAACTACAATGACACTCTATTGCACACTATGCCTAAGACTACACATGCAAAATACTATTTCTTCACTTGAATTTGTTATCGTCAATTTCTTAATCCGCCTATAATACTTCATGGAATCCAACATTTAAATAATATAATACTGTATTTAAAATATAATACTGTAGTCCGTCAGTCATCAGCAGGTACTCGTCTACTTGTGTTTCGACCCCTAGAAAGGAGAAAAATGCAACCAGATCACTGTTTGAATGAGTCAGAAATTCCCATCAGTCTGTGCATGAATTGTACATGACAGGCCAGATGTCAAGGGCATCATATTACCCTTTGCTTAAAAGTATTTAATAAATTCCACATCTGTGAAAGTATTCGTGTGACGGTCCATAAGTAAAAGCGCGAATAAGTAAACCTGTGAAACGATTACATGGTGAGGAGTGATGACTGCAAATAGAGAATATTTGTTGCTGTCTTATTCAGTGGCTCTTCGTTTCTCATTCTTGTTGTGCGGAATATTTCTAACTTCTTGATTGCTCATAGACGAATTCATTTTTTCAACAATTTCTTCGTAATATAAGCCTACTATTTGGCACTGCTGGCCAACGAACCGAACTGTAATTTTAGAATAGAATTCAAAAGATGAAGTGACGTTTTGTCACGTCTAATTTAGTCATATGATTACGTAAATTACATAAGTTCATGAGACCGATGCCCTCCCTCTTCCGAATGTTCTAGTTGCGCCACTGTCAACGATATTTATATTTTGCCAAACGGGAAATGCTTTTCAAATTTACAAACTTCATTTATGATATAATGCGCATATAGGCTTTGCGTGACTGCTCTAGATAGTTTACCTATTAGGTAAATAGATAGAAGTTATTTTCACTATGCCATATTTCCAACCGGGAATGACAGGTGCACAAACGGTATGACCATTTGTACAGCCATCATTAATACATCCAAGCGATTGTATTATAACGGGCCTGAAATATAACGGACCAGCGGGCTTGGGCGCGCCTGAGAATCCAAAATTGATGCGAGGATGACCGGGCCGGACTTGGACTTCAAAAGCAGGCCCGGTTCCAACTCCGTCAAAAATGAACGCTGGCCGAGCATAGGATGCACTTGCTAAATCTCACTAAAGAATTGCTTCAAGATATTCAGAAAGTGCTTATCACATGTTCATTCCTCTTCTTTGAAATGCTGTTGAAACAAAACACATCACCTTCTTTCACGCATTGCTGTTGAAGGAAATGCCCGAATGTGCTCGAATGCAGCACAGAGCTCTAAAAATTTTCATAAACATTGTAGAATCAAGATACCCATTTCTAACATCGATGAAGCAATTTTGTAGTTTATCGAAGACAATGCAATCTTGAGAGTTGGTCTAATTATCAATTATGCTGGGTATATATGGCACACTAGCATCATTAAGTATTTAGATATTATACATACAGTTCTTATGCGCAGCATTAAATGAATAGCCTACTTTGGCAACTTGGATTTATGGTTTCAATTTTTTGCCACCGTTTCTCAAACCTTGATGTTTTTGCACTTGTTTTCAAATAGACCTACACCAATTGTATTGATCAATGCATAAGTAAAACGTGCCTCTATGATTTATAAAATTCGAAGTATCTTGTCTAACCAATCAATATCTTGACTTAAATTTATTGGCCTCAAATTCTACTTCCAACACCTGCAAAGAGTATTATGATAATGTAGTGATAGTCGACAATTATGAGTTAGCCGAGGTCAAAACTATGACCTGAATCTCAAAATATGTTGATCAATAGGAGAACATGACAATAAAGCATTTATCTACCTATATGTGCTTCACAAACACTAATCTCCTAAAATTTGAATGAAAATACATTATATCTCAATATTTAAAGACAGTAATTGGTTCTTAGTACTTTTAAAGTAGATGAATATCATCAATTAAATTGTCTTTTCTATTTCGTGTCAATATCGTTTCAGTTCCGATATCAATTTAATGCATGCAGATCCCATAGTCACAAATACAAAATTGAATTGAAGAGGAATCAACAGTGTCCCAGAACAATTTCAACTCACAGAAATTGGTCTTTTGGGTATCACCTCACTGTATAAAAGTCTGTTGATAAAAGTATAACTACAGCACTCACAACTCTGATTTTCGGATCGAAAATTGCATACTGATTTATAGAATTTAATAAATGATATTTATTTAATTCAAATTCATTATCACTTGCTTAAAACATGCTGAGTGCGGGAACTATCTAGACACGCCAACGCATTACGTTAGTCGATTAAATTGTCTCTTTAATGCAAGTGTGAACACTGTAAATAACTGAAGTTTTCCTTTGGCTGGCTTTATGGAGAGCTGACTTCAACAGTTATCGGAAAAGTGGATTGATTTAGGTTTCTCATCGGAAATGGTCCTTGTTCTTCTATTTCTAAATTGTCTCATTATCCGAGCAGGAATCCTAGATTCATAATATAGCATACACAACCCTATTTCTAGCTTTCCGTAGGAAATAATTGTTCTCCACAGAGACCTATTTATTTGACCTCTGATGCAATTGTGATGGCCCTATGGGCAGAATTGGTCATGAATATCCACGATCCCGAACGTTCATAGCAGGTTAGATACGCTCAAAGTCAGTGGGCATCAGAGTTGAAAACATGTGGTATTTTTTGAAAAAAAACGTTTAAAATGTTTAAAGCAGTTTTAGACATGTTTTTTATTTGAATTACAAAAAATGCGCAAATCACTGGTAAACGGCTGGAATATATTTGAATACAATGCGGAGTGACATCAGTAGTATTGTTAGTACATCAAATAATCCTATAATACAAAACACAGTACCGGATAAATCAGAGGCTTGTGAAGGGCTTAAGATTACCTGCTTCCTGTATACAACAATATTTCTTTATAGTGTATTATCACTTAAATGCATTCGTCTAACTTCCGAGCGAAAAGCAAAGTGGGGGACTGTATCCAAGTCATCTTCATCCAATTTCTAGTCGCTCTCCCCCCCTGCGTCTCTCCTTTCTCCACCTCTCTTTCAAATTCATTATAACAATAGACTAAATACCTAAACAATATTCAAAATCAATATTCAAGTCATTACATGAAGTATGACTTTGGTGGAGGAAAATAATTTTTTGACTTAAGGAAATAAAGCAATGTTTTGCGCATTCGAGCTATTATTCATGTTAAGCTTGTAAGGCTACTATTTACGTACAGCATTCATATTAACAAATTAGAATAGCATTGATTCAGAATTAATTGATAAAAATAATACCAAGAATAAATAAACCGATTATTTGGAATGATAATTCAAATAAATTAAAGGCTTATAGAATTTTCAATGAACCATTATTATTGTTATCACTTTCATGAAGGGGTTCGCTATTGTAATAGCAATGGCATATCATTAATAGCTATTTTCTATTTTGCTGTTTCCTGCTTTTGGTTTTCTTATTCTATCTTTTTATTGCTCCCATCTATGAAATTGCAGAATGAATCCGCCAAGTCCGGGCAATGTTCGCTGATTCAGTTGGTGGCAGTTTTCCATTCAACTTGCGTCAGTCACATGCCCAGGAACATTGGATGAAGGGCATTTGAACAAACCAGAGTCCACTGACACATTTGTCGTATCGATTTGTAGTCATCTCTTGCCATTCAGTAGCTTCTGGTCCCATTTCTTCGAACGGGTCCATATTATTTACAATTACTGCATGACAGGATGAATTTCAGAATTCTTAAAAAACATGAAAAAACAAGCAAATAACACTTGTTTTAAGCACTGATTTAAACATGTTTAAAACACCACTTGTTTTTTGTGCCGACCGTGGTGGACATAGTCTTTGGATACACTAGCGTCTAAGAATTTATGCCCTGATCAAATAGACCTTCAGAGCATGTCATTCGCTGGTCTGAAGGTCTTTGAATAACCACCTCGCACGGTATATCCATATTCATCCTACGTTGCCGAAATGAACAATGGGCAGACACATTTATTGCAATGCAAAAATTTCTGTTGAGAAGATTACCAAAGTGCACAATTTTTTTGTTTTTCGGGAGAGATTGACAATGAGGTAGCCTCACTAAAAGAAATGCGAGAAATTCATGTATGTACATCCACGTGATTTTGAGTTTCCTAGTAAACTTGGGAAAATAAAATTGAGGAAGAAGTTGCATCGTCTGCCTTAAAAGATAAAATCACGAGTGTTGTTGAAATGCATTTCTAAAAACGAAGGAGTTATTATGATAGGAAGTTTTGAGTGTAACCTGTGCCGCATAGCTTAGCGTCCTTTATAGTTAAAGCAGAATTTACGTTTGAGCGCTTTTAAAAGGAATTGTGTGGTTTTAAATATCTTATATGCTTTACAAATGAAAAGGAAAAATAACAGTAAGTTGTGTAAATACAATTAGAAATAGATTATCCACAGCTAATTAAGCCACTTTTAAAGCTGCATATCTTTAAACAACACATATCTGGAATAGTCATTTCAGTCGACTGCACTGAAAATGAGGAATGGTCGCTCTCGGACTCAATGAGACACACGAATGAAATAGTTATGAGGTCGGTGTCGCCCACTTTTTACCGCGGTGTCGTTGTCGAGAAAAATTGGATTTTTTGCATTTCTTAGACATTTTTAATTGATAGAAGCGCGAAATGCGTTTTACCAGTTTAATAAAAAGGACAATTGAACAACATTGTCTGGCTCGTAGCTTGCTTCGTCACTTTCAGTGGGCTGTTACCAGATTTTACCCATTTATGTTCATTTGCATAGATTTTCACTTAAATTGAAATTTTCTTTGAAAATCATTGAATAACCTGCTCAAAATTATCTTAATGATTCCACGTAAATCTATCAGAAATGGGGTGATAGTTGTTGGCAATAAATGCATAGCCTACTTATAATTGATTTCAGGGTAACAGATGTCTCAAATATCATGAACAAATAATCGTTGTCCTAAAAGAAATTGATGTGAGTATATCAGACTTCAATTTGAATAAACTCTCGAAGCTTGACTTAGTCGCCAATGTTTTAAAGAATTTTAAACATGCATCATGAAGAATCAAATTTCGATAAATTGAGTTGAAGAGGCGTCTGTCGCTGTCGAGCATCATGCATTCAACAAAATTCATGACTTTATAGGGAAGAATGAAGCTATTAAGTTGAAGAGGTTTCGCTATCAAGTAATATGCAGTCAGCGAAATTGATGACTTTATAGAAAACGGAAAATGTCAGCATGAATACTAGATCATGACCGAGCGGAAAACGATCTCGACGCCTTGCAAATTGCTATCGTCCTACCTAATCTATTACTCAAATAGCATTTGAAAAAACATGGACAAACATGCTATTATACAAAAGTTACCTTTTGTATTGATTATTTTGTGATTAATGGCGATGTATGTCGATGTTATGTATTTTATTATGCCTTAATTATGCGACTTAAGAATTGGTGAGGGAATTAGAATAGATGTGGCCGTGGCGACTCGTCACTTTTGGCTCAGGTAGGGCACAAAAATGCCTATTCTTTTAATTCTAACGTTGCAGCCTCGATTCTCCATGAGCCTCGTCGGTGAGCTACTTTTTTCGGATCAGCCTACAGATTATCTCATGAAGCATTGAAATGGGTAAACGTAAATTACTTATAGGAAGTCGTTTCCAAATCCAACAAACTTTATATGTTTAGAAAGCTCATGTTCTGAAATTGATCCTATGAAAATTTCATGACAATACTCTTAATATAGCAGTCAGTAGACTAAATATTGTCTCAATCTTTTGCAATTTGTTTGGAATTCAAATTCTCGTTTTCATTGCTAACCAGAAAGCGTGACTCATCACTTTCACGCATGCATAGACAGGTTACACATTTTCTCACACAGATGGATTTCTTTATTATTCGGCTGTCTATCGGTGTCTGTGCATTGTCTAAAATGCTTGTCTGGGCAGACAAGAACAATGCTGTGCAATCGAAAGACATTGAATTCATTCATTTCATTTGTTCTGTGTCTCTCAGTAACATGCGAACTGCTGCACTGAAAGCTTACCAGAAAGGCTATCTTAGGGGTCAAGCTGAGGCTTTGGTCCGTAGTTGACTCTCTGTGTCCTGTTCTACACAGCTTTGACTGCAGGATATTATGCCACATTGATAACCTCCATTAGTCTATTATCCGTTAATTCTGAGATTTATACGTGAATGAGTCCCAGAGAGATTTGAGCTTTGTCACCAAATTTTTCAATTTAAGCAACTCAAAAATTCATTACAATTCTCCATCAACAGCTGATCAGAGTAATGCTCGAGTGTGTCGAGTGCTCATTTAACGCTGACCATTTGCTTATGTGTTAATGCAGCGTTGAATTTGACAATTTCTCTATGACGTGTGACGCTTACAAGCAATGCAATGTCAATGCCAGCGGAAAGGCATCCCCTGTCGGCTCTTGCATGATAAATATTTTATTCTATTGATGTCAATCTGTAACTGATGTTTCAGCTTCTTATTTGACATGACAATTGTTAGACTATTCGTTCATTAGAGTTGAGAATTGACAGGTATATAGGCTATGGAATATTTCCATCTGTCTTAATAATATGTGATGTCATGCTAATTCTTGATTTTATATCTCTATAATTTACATGCACGATTGTATATTTGATTGTGCATGTGCAGAGTAGTAATGGCGGCTCAAACAATTTATGCAAAAAATCGTGCTTTCCAGTTATCAGAAATCCGTATATCATGTTCAGGAAGATGAGAATAAAGCTCTGAATAATAAAACGTTCTCTTTTGCCGCCTTATTATTGTTTCAAAACACAAGTCTTCGATTGACGATGCAAGCAAGATTGATGAATATTTCGATGCATATATGAAGGATCTTCAAAATCATCCCAATCCCGACCTTTTCAGTGGACTGCTTCTTATATGTCCGCGTCATTCCATTCATGTTATTGAGTCATCTATGGAAATGTTGATAGATTTCCTTCGAGAAATTGGTGACCAAAGGAGGAACCAGTGTTATGGAAAGATCTCGCATTATTCTTTTGTCATGACATAACGAGGCTAATTGGACTGTGGCTGTGGCGTGCATTGGATGTGGAGCCAGCAAATATTGAATTATACGAGCCAAGTGAATCAGATGAGTCCTATAAATCCTATAAGTCCTAACTCTAACTCGTGCGAGCGCGACTCACTGGTGCGAGAATAGCTATAGACGGAGCTCGTAATGATAATAGAAGAACGAATCGGTTCAGATTTCAGTAGATACATGCAGACTGAAGAGATCCTTCACTACTCCGTGTCAATCAACTATCGGTCGCTGAGATATAGACGTTTTTCAATGTGCAATAAAGTAGTTTTGGGCAATACAATATAAGCGGAATGACTGCAGTTATCTTTTGTTTAGGGGCAATTGCGGACACGGCAGACATCTAAGCATTCCTTAAATTTTTAGAAAACTTTCTGAAGGAAACGTTGGCATGACAACAAAAAGGAAGCAGACAGAATGAAATTCGATGCGTTCTACCGAAAAGATGCTAAGTCCTATGAAAGCAGATGTAGCTCGTTGACATGACATATTTAGTATCAGAATTGCAGCTCAGGGTTCTCTTATTATGTATATTTAGGGCACCCGTAATGTAGACAACTCATTCAATAGGTTGCACATGTTAAAAAACGTCACAATATGATGGAACTTAGAAAATGAAGACAAAATTACACAAAAAAGCAAAAAAAAAGAAATTAATCTTAATCAGCATCTTATTGGCAAATTAACTGTCTATATGATATGCCTACATTTGCCTGCAGCAACTCCATTTCTTGGAAGTATTCTGAAATCTTGTATCCGTCTCTATAGCAATCCATCGATGAGTATAGGATTACTAGTTCTGTGGTTATCGCTGAGAAAAAAGAACAAGGTTTCGATCAAAAAGTCACACTCGTCAATTCCTTATCTCAATGATGAACATTGGAAGCATGTTTGAAATCACGATTTTAAAAGCAGCTTTGAGACAGTGTTTCAAAATCATTATTTTCATTCTTTTTGCAATCCAGCTATTCAATTGAAGTTAGAAACCTATTTTATTTTAGAAAATACAGGATGCGTAATTATATCTTACGTTGGTGTGTATTTGGAGTTCTGATAATCATTGCATGCATAAATGTTTAATTCTACGTGCGCTGTGTATTGATGATGTGTCATATTCTACGAGTATGACGAGCCTATCAGGGTTCGACTTGCTGATTCGGCTGTGAGGGGATATTGAAATACCACTGTCTATAACATCATCCAATGATGTCCTGAATGTACAAATAATTCAGATGTGCTTCAGATCCTCCGCATTATATTTTTTTCGTCTTCAAGGCTTTCTTTGACAAGTCACCACTTTCAAAGACCGAGACAACATGTGTGTTTTGAAAATGCAAGGAAATTAGATGGACAATCACTGCTTGCACATATAAAACCTATGCTTTATATTTTTTCAAGAAGAATTTGTACGGGATTTTAATTACGATTGAGCATTCACATTTAGTTTTAAATTTTTGTTTATACAAATGAAATGATTTGATAAGACATTTAGACTGAATATTGGATAGAAGTTTTATATGGATTATTGCAATTTAGCAAATTGATGAAAAATAATTGTTTATTATTTTCTAATGAACTTGGTTTTGCATTCACAATCAATGACTGTCGTCAGGGTAAAATATCACAAAAATCTTTTGTTGAAGTGAAAGTGAAGATAAAATCAATCAACAACAGTCTCTACAATTCACAGTCATATGTCAACTCTGTGGATGGTGCCTCCACTCATTGACCATCTTAAAAATCTATGAATAAGTCATTGGTTCATACATGGATATCTAGATATAGCTATATATCTAGGAGCTCATGCTGGATGTCCATGCAATAAACATTGTCTATTTCTATGCAGGTGTTGAAAAGTTGATATTACCATAGCTCTCAGAGCGCATGAGCATTACTTTTCAGTCCTTGGTCAACTTTGCAGTAATTGCGGTCAACACCGTGCAGTTCGTGAACTTTTATGCTGCAAAGTTCAGTATATTTGTGTCATGATTTTATTTTCTCTATGTATTGTTTTGATTGTAATTACGTTGAATATCCTTGACAAGTGCCTAAATCTAGCATTTCAAACATAGGAGCATTGCAATGTGCTCAATTGAATCACATCGACCTAATGAAGAATCAAAAATATGGTAAACGATTTATTGTTGCCACAATTATCAACTTTACCGATAATTTGGTTTTCTGTCAGATAGCTGACAATATTCGATAAAATTTATATAGTTAATCAAGCGATTTTGTGGCCATTCCGGGAATTTCGATAATAAATGAAAAATTCGACTCTGGCTTTCTGCGTAATAACATTTTTTCATTTATTATCAATAAAATTGACTCCTTCGATCTGCGTATATTTTACTAGTAGATTCGCAGCTTTAACTACTGCTACTTTCTTTATTAGAATTTCTGCGGTTCTTTTCATTTTCAGTCGCTATTTGGTTAGTTAATAGGTAGCCTATCTATACCTGTTAATAGTTATAGTTATAATGTTCATAGTTAATAGAATGGACACTAAGGTATAATCCTGATCAAATTTTAATTCAGAAAGTCTTCTTTTGCAATGTTTAATAGCTTATGTCTGTTCCTAGTCCATGGATAGAAATATTATGGATTTCTAAGTATGGCCATAGACTTCTTAATGTCATGCAATGGTCGACAAATAGCAATTCAATTCAATTTATTGTATTCACTACATGCTGCATGCATGTGACTAATCTAAATACAGTAAATTAATTACATGCACAAATTTGAAGATAGCAGAATAAAAAGAAATAAAGAATAAAGTCAAACTTGATGTTCAACACACAAACGATACTGTGATGCCACTCTGCTTTTGAAGGTAAGTTCTCAGAAAGTTGATGACCTTTGAGCGAGCACTGTACTCCCGGATGGCGATCGGAACCTTATTCCAGAAACTGGTGCCGTAGAAACACATTGATCTTTCACCTACTTTTACAGTCCTGACTCTTGGTTGCTGAAAAGCATTCCTTCGGAGCATTGTGGATGAAGTAGATAAAACAAATAGTTCTCCAAGGGCTATTGGAGCATGGCTTGGATTACATTGATAATTGGTGATAAATTCGCTCATGTTTCGCGAGTTTTGGTGTTGACATTTCATTCTGGAGACTGACTGCATTATTCTAAATGGATTAGTGCCATCTGAGATCCAACTCTTACGTCTGGAATGAATTGATGAGTTCTGATGTCGGTGTTGTGAAATCTCTCGTCGCCATCCGCATGCAACGATTATGCATAGTCTGAACCTTTCGCTTACCAGATGCTGGAAGGAACTGATAAACAGACGAGACGCAATCAAAATGTGGCATGACGTATGTTTGTATGAGTCTCCATCTAGTGTTGCGGCTTATATTATTCTTCAAACGACGTATACCACTCAACTTCCATGCAATAGTTCTGGTAAGCCTCTTCACCTGGTTTTCGAAAGTATTTTAATCAATATTCAATCCCAACAACTGAATACTTTCCATGTTCTCTAACGTCAAGTCTCGCACTTTGAACTAAATATCCTTACCACCGCTTCCCAGTCCGATACATTGGAATTTCTGTGGATTTGGCTTCAATCCGTTCTCTTTTAAGCAGCTCAATATATCCGACATCAAGAAGTCCATTCTAAGCTGAACTTTATTGATGTTATTTCCAGTTATCCAGTAGGTAATGTCATCTGCATACGCGATTACTTTTGCCACGTGTTTCAAGATCATCGGGAAAAGGTTATTGATGCACACGTTCCAAATGAGAAGTCCCCATTGGGATCCTTGTGGAATGCCCCTTGAAACTTCATAGAAGTGCCCTGATAGCTTCCCATTCACCTTGACTTGGTTTGATCGTCCATCTAAATAAGATCTCATCAGATCCACTGCTCTAGTTGACATACCGTATGCATGTAATTTTCTCAAAGAAGTTGGTGAGGAATACTGTCAAACGCTGTCGATAAATCTAGTGAAACTGCCACTACCGAATTTCTAGAGTCTATCGCTTCCTTCCAAGTCTCAATTATGTAAATAAGAGCTGACTCTGTGCTGTGCATCTTCTTGTTCGCGAATTGGAAAAGGGAAAGCATGGGTAGAACATATTTAGAAAAGCGACGCGTCATAAGAGTCTCGACAATTTTTGAGAAATGGGGCAGTAGAGTAATAGGTCTATCGCAAGAAACGTCATTCCGTGATCCACTTTTAAACACAGGAATCCAAATGCCTCGCTTCATATCTCTCGGGAATTCACATTTCGCAATTATCATGTTGAATACGAAGGCAATGATGATGTAGATCGAGGATGCCGGCGCCTTCATAGCGCGAGAGGGTATGCCATCTGAGAGCACGCTGAGATATCTAACATATTCTAGATGGAGATGCATGCATAGAAATAAATTACCTTCACTCGATTAAAAAGTCCTTATAAGTGCTCTGAGCGATATCGTTGTCTCGACCGCTGCGCTCTCTCGACAACGATATCGCTCCTAGTACTGAAAAGTTGACTTTTTAATCTTCGTGAAAATAATCATGTATTGATAGATTAAGCATATTACAAGAAAATGAAAATGAAATAAAACAAGCATACATACAATTTACAGGAACGACCAAATTGCGCTATAAAGTAGACGCACGTACAGATTTGATGTTCAATCCATAGAGCTGTTGCCATTTGTCAACATACAGTTGCAACAACATGGGAAGAACGAAGTTAGGCGTCTGCTGCTCGTTGAAAAATATCGTAAAGCATACTGCCCGGAGCGAGGCACTACCGACGGGAGATATGGATGCAGAGGATGCTCGAGACATTTACATTTTTTCAAAGAAATTTGGAGCTAACCTTTTCCGAATATCTGTCAAATTACCGGTTACATAGTACTCGCATGAGGAATCGCAAATAATATGATGGCCTCTCTTTTAAATTATTTCCTTTTTATTTACAATGGAAGCAGGCAATTGACAAGATAGGAGTAATCCGTAAAGTATAACTGACATTATAGAAGCTTTTTACACCTCAATCAACTTCCTATTCTCAACAAATTGCTTTTACACTAAGTAAATGCAGATGTCTGGATGCTGAGAGAATCACAGGATCGAAATGTTTATTCCACTTGAGATAATCTGTCAGAGTTACACTGAGGATTGATGAAGTTCAATACAACTTTTTAGCAGCAGTTCATAGTAGTTGTCCTCAATTATAAAAAAAGAAGGGAGCTGAATCGCTGCTAATTCATCATCAGCAAGATTAGCTCACATCCCTAAACGTCAACAGAACTACCTATTCAATATACAGCAATGCAGCTGCAGGCTATGCATGGAGTGAATTTGAGATTTGCAATCTTAGCAATGATGTATTCATAATGCAATGATTAAATATTTCAATAATTCAATACTTTTTTTGAATTGAATTGATATTTTTTCTGCTTTCATTTTTCAACTGAGGTTGCAACCAATATTAAATAATTCCATTTCAAAACGGACCATTCACTGATTATCACTGGTGCATGGACGTGGATGAAATGTCAAGTGTAGAAAGAAACTAAGTGCCTGTAGAACTAAATGAATTTCCGAGGAAATTAATGTAATGTGCCTCAAGCTAATCTGTCTCAAAACAGCTTGCTTTGCTTTTGTTTGATAATTCGCTCTATTGTATTTGTATTCATAAAACCTGCTACAAAATAGGCGTGGCAGACGATACATCTCAGAAATGTTTAACTTAAACGCATGAAATAAGAATAAATGCTCCATCCTCGAATTGCAAACATCATCGCCGCATTTTGTAAAATGTTTATCTATTGACACAGTGCAGTGTTGAATTGACCTCGGAAGTAATTAGATCAATTATACTTTTCTTCAATTGAAAAAAATCTAGAGTTGTCATCATCGCATTTATATCTACATTGTGATTTTTCATTGCTGTCAATAATAAGAATTATTGATAGAAGAATGGTAACAGTAAAAATAAGACTTATAAAGTCAGTGGTCACTTGTAATACGTCAACCTTCTCCTATCTGTCGCATTATACGAGTATGGAAGGTGCATGATTATGTGATTATCTTCTATAGGGTGTTTACTTTCGATCAAACGTGGCGCCCGTGTGATGCAAAAACTACAACGACAGACATCAAAATTTTTGAAAGTGGAGAAAAGTGCGCTTTCTTCATGATGCCGATTAAAACTTCGAAAAAATCCTAAATTGGCGTCTTTGAGACCTGAAAAAACCTCAACTATTTGTAGGCTGTATGATTCTAAAATTGAAAATACTTCGATCTCATACGCTGTTCCAAGTCTCGTCGTAAACAGTTGCCGACCCTAACCAGATTGTTCCGATGATGGGTCCGGCCCTATAAGAGATGAGGATGAGCTAATCGCCACTAATAGAATTAAGCTAGGCTGGGGTAAATACAAACTTTTGGCCAAACATTAGGTGAAAAACTCAAAAACACAAGCCCAAGTTTCAATGAATGAATGAAATTTAGCAGCAAACTGCATGCCAATTGGCAGTGAATTCGAGCGAGTCTATTTTTCAGTTCATTCAGTTCCTCGGTCATTTGGCTATTTTGGTCGGTCACTCAATTTGGCGTTTATATTAATGTTTTGCTAATTTTTCGCTCATTGCCCAGTTCTCGCTCAACGCTTAGTTCACTGAGAAAGGTGAGTTCGTTCAGTTATGTCTATTCACTTTGCGAGGTATATATATGGCAATGTTCTTGTCGAATTTTTAGCAGATGTGGTGCTTGCACCTTTTGACCGCATTTAGCATCTATCGTAAAGCCAATACCTAAAAGTATCATCTTGCTGTATTTGATCATTCTCTCAATTTCAAATCAAATTGTTCTGTTTATATTTACCTTCATAGATATGTTACTGCAACATTAGCGTACTAGACCAAAGTCTTTAAACTTTCACTAGACTAACGTTGTGCTAGTAAATTAACAGACGGAAAATAACTGCGCGTCTTGGTGGATTTGAACCACCGACTTGTGGCATTCGCTAGGCGACGCCAACGCTCTACCAACTGAGCTATCGACGCGCGACATTTGTCCTCAATTGAAGAATCCGCGATATCGAATCAGATGGCTTCATCTCCCTAGACAACATGGCATTAAGCGTCAAGCCAAACTACTGAAGCAAGATATCAGTAATTCAAAGACAGCATTATACTTCAAAACGCGGACTTAGTCCAAACAGTATTCAAAGAAAGTTGCAAGTACTACTTACTTTATGCTTAGGCTACCTTGTACTAGACGATCTATCTCAGATTTATCTAACTGAAGTATTTGAAACCATATTCAATGTCAATTAGTCTACCATTGTTACTAGTATTTTCCTTTCTCAAATTGAACATTTGTTGAATTAGCTCTAAATTGACCACGAACGTCATAAAATTCATTTCTATTCTCGTCAGTTAGAACATTACATAAAATATAAGGGGCCATCCATAAAGGACGTCCGCAGCGGGGGGGAGGGTGGGGGTCAGTCAAATGCGGACAGTTGCGGACGGGGAGAGGGGGGAGGGGGCAAGAAAAAGCGGACGTCCGCTTATTCACAAGTTAAATCACTTTTGACACCGGATTACTATCCAGGAATTGGAGAGAAAATAAGGTCTGTACTTTCTGATTCCAACATAAGCATTGCTCTGAGGCCTTCAAGTACTCTCCAGTCGATGCTCGTAAGAAAGCGGCCCTCTCCTGCCATTCAGTTGGGATCAGTGTACCATATCCCTTGCTCAGAAGACTCCTGCTCTTTCTCTTACGTCGGTGAGACATCCAGGCCCCTTAAGGAGCGCAAAAAGGAGCACCTAAGAGCAGTAAAGGACATGGACGTTTACAGGTCAGAGATCGCGAAGCATGTAACTGAGACTGGTCACATGATGTCTTTTGACGACATGCGTAGGGCTGATGGGGCGAAACAATGGCGGCAACGAATCACCAAAGAAGCCATCTGGACAAAGAAGCTGGGCTCGGGCAACAAGACTAAGGTTGACTTAGGATCTCCTTACAATGCAGTATTATAATTCTTTATCGCATGTAACTTTTTTCTTTATGTGATTTTGGCTTTGTTGATATGTTACTCTTAACTTAAAACAGTATTATATAATCATTGACCCATTTCGTAAAGAGACTGTTATCATAGATCTTATGAACACTTTTCATTGCTTCATGTGAATATCGCAATAAATCATTAAGCGCATGACTATGATGTCCGACGGACCTCGAAAGCGCTCGCGCCAAAGAGTATTTTGAGTTTTGCTACCACCAGCAAAGGGGACCTTCCGGATGTATAAGACACCGGATGGTTAGCGTTTTAAGTTCATCTCTTCACTGTGAAGGAATGGTAGACTAATGACTTGTTAATCTGCGATCCCACGAAACAGATGATGTTTCATTATTACAGATGAGTTTGAATAAAGATGTTTACGTTTGACAGCATCTCATATTTTTGTTGACAAATTCTGATGAAAATTGATTAATGAAATTAAGATAAGTAATACATGTAAACCGATGGACTATAAAAGAAATTAGTACATCAAATCGTTGACTAGTTTATGAAATCGTATAGATCTATAAATGTGCTGTCATGTAGTATAAGTATTCAAACGGGAGTTTGGCTTTTCTGTTATTAAGCTTTATAGTATATGTTACTAGAGTGTAGGTTGTGAAGGTGTTTAATCTGTCTTTTAAGAATGTAAAATTGAAAAATTTGAAGATTGAGCAAGAAAATCGGTTGAAATTATTCCGTGGCTGATGTAGGATCATCACAACAAATCTGACAGGCTCTGTTATAACATGTACGTCTATCAAGAACATGTACGTCTATATATATGTACGTCTATCAAGAAATAAGATGCAAACAAGGCTAAAATGCAACGAGACTAAATACCTAAGTGATAGTAACTCAGTTTCATAGCTAATACTGAAGGCTTATAAATGCGGACGTCCGGGGGGAGGGGGGCTCCGAAAATCCGGACACCTGCGGACAGAGGGGGGAGGGGGGTCAAAAATAGTCAATTTTCTGCGGACGTCCTTTATGGATGGCCCCTAAGAGTTATCAGTTGCAAATTTATCAATATGTATTGAGAGTTGTACACTTTCAGAATTCATGAGAATTGTAAATTTAAGTGGCAGTTTGCACCTATGAGGTCTAAATGGTGCATAATTATTGCTGTGTTAGAAATGCCGTCAGTGGGCTGCTATCGGAGCCAGTCTTTTTGCACGCCACTCTTATAAGTCGACTCCATGATTTTATTTACATCGATTTACCTTTGCCAAGTTACATTTAAGAGTCTGAAATAGCCGGAACGTTTTGTCGTAAATATCATCATATTAACAATCACGTGTGCGCAAACATGAAAAATTGCATAATTTGTGGTTTTTATGAAAATTGCCATCGGTATAAAATGGAACTTTTCAATAGTAGCCGCAAACAAAGATGACAGTTTGTTGTCGCCGCCTCTACTATTTGAAGAAATGCAGTATGTACAAAGCAGCATGTAATACCGTCTGCCATCAAGATCTTAAGCTGAAAAAAAATGCTGATATCATTTTGCATCTTACTTCATCAAGGAATTCCTGTGATTATATACTAGCGACATGAGTAGCATGAACTTATTAGATATCAAAAGGAATGAACATTTACTATAGCGGCTTCTTAATTAAGCGGAAATTAATCTGACTATCAAGGAAATTTCATGAACCACATTACAATGCAAGTCTTCATGAAATAGTTGAGATCACATTGTGTTTCTTGGCTAAAACTTCAAGTTTTTAATTCAATTTTCATCGGCATGATTTTATGATTCCTTAAATTTGCGTTTCATTTCTTGAATCTGAATAGTAATATGGACCCATTTAATATTTTAAAGTTAATTGTGATCTTTGTGTTTGATCATAATGTTTTGCTCTTTGAGTGGCAGGTCGCTCGTGATACAGTCACGCTTAAGAAAATACTCTTATTAATGAGATTGAGCATTAAAGCAATAGTAACTCATCGCATTGCTAATTTAGCAAGCATTAACGCTACAACATTGTCATGATATGAATGATTTGTAAAATGCTCTTCTTTCCTCTATATTAATTAATCATGATCGGTCAATTCCGTGGTAATTTCTTCAAACTGCAAAAATTTGCTTATGTCATATTCGGTACTGGGTCTCAACTCGAGTTCATTTAATGAAATCGAAAATTGCATAAACATTGGAAATTTAATAAATGCTGATTTGCTACTCTACCTAATATACTTACTCTATGGATTTGCACACTGTACACGGCTCTGCATTGGTTCCCACAGTTTATAACTTCTACAGTGTACATTACTGACTTCCGCAAGACGTGCCGGGTAAAGTACGTGTTCGCCGATAATGTCTAGCTCTTCACTTCCTTCTCCAGCGCCCAAGAAGTTGAAGGAAACTTATCTAAAGATATGCTAAGGATGTTAATGCGCACACTCAATGCCTCGAAATATCTCTCCCCAACAAATAGTTGATTCCTTTCAAACCAAGTCCATACTTCCCTCAACCGCTCGGGTTCAACTCAGCTGGTGTGTGCCGCTTCGCGATCATTATGTGCACCTGGAATCCTGCAAACATTCGATCGCTGTACCTGATGACTTAATCTAGACTGCCCAGCATGTCAGGAGTAGGTATGTAATGGGACCACCATGCTATCTCTCCCATCTCAACAACCCTGTGCATCATCACCACCTATCACACTTTGAAGATGTTGCATCGGGAGCTGTAATGATAAAAAGCGCTCTTTATGATAAACATGAATGAAAACAAAACAAATTGAATTTGATTGTTCATCAAGCAGAACACAATTAATTTTAAGCTAACGACGTTAAGGAACCTTGTCCTTAAAATCAGCGGCCCGGCCGTGCCGCCACTCTGATCAAATTGAGAGTGGAATGTTAAAAATTGCACTTCATACGTAGTCTGAATAAACAGGAGCCCAGTAATTGGAAATTCTTTTTAAGCGAGAGAGAGAGAGAGAGAGATGTCATGCTGATCTGGAATACATTGTATTGCCTGTCTGTGCTATTAAGAAATTAAAGTTGACTGGTGTAGGACTTGAAACAGATAACATCATAATGAAAATGACCTATAGGGATTGTGTAGTCGTGTAATAGCTCCCAACTGATGTGGCAAGATGAGGAGCTTCCATATTTTCATTTAATTCTCAAGACGAATTGAAGCAGAATTCCATTTTCAATTTCGAATCAAAAGACTTGACGAATCATCGTCTTACTATTCGCAACACCGACAGCAATTGGAGAAAGAATATCAGCCACTTGTGCTACATTGAAGCATTACAACAACTCTCTGCTTTTATCAGGAATGTGATAGAGCATTCTCCTTCAGGAATCAAGAACACTGAAGAAGGACAGCGACTTTTTGAGTTGTTATTAAATCAATTCTCTTGGTATTTGTCAGTAATGGAGATTCATGACGGTACTATGGACAATTCCACAGAAGAATGGGATTCTACTTTCAAAGAAACTGCTGTCTTTATTACCGCATATTTTGGATATCCAATCATATTTGCCATTGGGTTTGTTGGAAATTCAATTTGCTTAGTTATTTTGAATTTGAAAAACATGCGGACCAGCACCAACGTTTATCTCACCGCCCTAGCTGTAAGTGACTTACTAAAAAACATCAATGATTTCATGTATTTTCCAACGGTGCTACTTCTTCGCAGAGAGAATAACACGAAACTTTACGCCATTTATTATCCATTTGGATTCTTCCTATCTCAATTTGCAGCCAGCTGTTCATCTTGGCTAACAGTCTCCGTGGCATTTGAACGTTTGCTCATGGTGGTTTATCCGGCATTTTCAATGGGTCTTCTCAAAGTTAGCAAAGCTCGCGTTGCAACGACAATAGTCTGTGGGTCAATACTTGTATTTTCAATACCATGTGCACTTCGATATCGTACTATTTGTCAGTCACACACGAACAGTACCATTTTATTCTCAAACAATGAAACCTGTGATTGTGGCTCTACGCCGACTTGTGACTTGTACAAAGTAGAAACAACAACATTGTGGCAAAACGAACACTTTAAATCTATTTACACTATTTTGCAAAGTTTTGTTCGGTCAATTCTACCTTTGGTCATTCTTATCTACCTCAACGTAAGAATCATAATTTCACTCCATCATACCAGAGCTAGCCATCGACTTGCCTCAAGAAATCGAATAACGCTCATGTTGATTGTTGTCGTTTGTTGTTTCATTGCGTTCGCCACTCCTGATGCCATCATGAGCCTTATGGGATGGGGTTATCACGAAGCAATGAGTGACTTCCGAAGAGGTATTCGAGAAATTACTGACATGCTTTTAGCTATGAATTCTTCTGTCAATGTATTTTTATATGCAACTTTTAATAGAGCATTTCGTGAGAATTTGAAGCATTGTTGCTGTTGCTGTTGTTCATCAGCTCCTTATTCGACGACAGCGACGCGTGGTTGCTCGACACGCGTTGTGACCGTTCCAGATTCAAGGAAGACAGAAGTGAATAATGAAACATTTCCACTGAAGCGTCCATCTACCTCCATGTCCAAAAGATGGGACCGAAATGGCTCCTTGTCTGCGAGAGTTAATCGAGAGCCACCTTAACTGACATTCAGTTGAAACTTTTTTGAATTTGCCTCAGATATTTGTGATATTTTTTCTCGAAATTCAGTTCATAATCAATGTTGATTGATTTTAAGATGCCGTTTTTAATTGTTCAACATTTTATAGGTTGTGGTCTGGTCTTTGAGTCCTTCGATGTTTTTCGCTGCGTATTTCATATTATTTTGTAAATTCTCACATTGATCAAATATGAAGGCATGATTTAAGAGTGTAATCGAATTTTGAAAAATATATTTATAAATCTTCAGTAGCATTGTAATATAAATACCGAACAATGTGATCCACTATTTTGACATAACACTTGCATTTTATTGAATTGTCGTAAGTCACATGAAGAGCGCTGTCTGTTTCAATTTCCTCCTGCTTCTATTAATCCTTGCAATGTCTTGACAAAATCTTTGATAATCGAAGCTCACAGGAAATGAAAGTCCAGCCAAGCTTTGAATTGCCTTACAAAACCTTCGAGCGCCATCCATGAAGTAACAAGGCAATAAAATTTCCATGGAAATAGGACTACGCATTAATTGCATTTGAAAAAGTCATAGGAATACTATTTTTACTCTTATCCAAGCAGGACCGACTTGATGATACGAACTACACTGTAAATTCAATTGGTCTAACAGGGTCTAGATGTCTAGATTAAAATTTAATATCTATTTTTCAAGTGTCAGTGTATCAGATCAGCTGTTATCTGATGCATGCTAGTTAGGAAGTAACTAGAGGGTTTGAAAATTCAATAGATGATGGATTTTTACTCAATCATCGCCAGAATTTTGATGTTGAAGACAATACATTTATGAGGAAATGTTAGAGACAGTACTCTGAGGGATTCACTGTCCAAGTTTGAAATCAATTCAACGCTTGGATAAATGAAAGTGATGATGTTTTGTCGTTTTGATATGCAACTTCATTATTGCTCCCATGTGTTTGCCCTCTTCATATGAACAATAATTTAGTCATTTCAATTGAGTGCCATGTCAAATTACAACTGTTTAAAAGTTCATGGGTCAGCAGATGTCAAACTGCTCTTTTACCATTCAGATTTACTCTATTACCGTTACTCAATTGATAATGAAAACCACAAAAGTCTGAAGCAGGAAGTAGTATAGCATAGTAATTAGGTATATGTCAACTCAAAAAAAATGTGAGCATACAGTGAAAGTTTTTTAATGAAAAATAAAGTTTTTACGGCGATTGTATTCCCGATGTCTAAAAAGATATTTGATCAATTTTTAAAAAGGTGAATATTTGCAGATTATTCCTATCTAATATCTATGCATGATTGCTGTTTGGTAGTAAGAATTTCATATTTAAGTAGCATGAAACTTATCAATTATCAAATAGATTGAAAATTCACTGATCAGAAGTTCAAGTAAAAGGAAATTATATTGATTTTCAGTAAACTTTCATGAACTGCATTATGCTTCAATCTTCAAGCAAAAAGTTGAAAACCTAATCTGCATATTTGTTCTATTTTTGAGCAAATTAACAGCAGTTAAAAAGTTTTTCCAACAGGCGAAATGGCTCTGTTAAGTAAAGACACTTGTCTAAATTATTAACTAACAAAATCAATTGTCAATGAAAATCATTGTGTAGAATTGAATCATAATGGTTGGAGTCATAATGCTCAATGCGGTAAGAATTCGACATGTTCCTAAATCGGGAACTTACTAAGATTTATTACATATTATATAATTATTATTATAATATTAAAATATTATTACACTTACTAAGAAAAATTTCATTATATTTATCTCTCGATCCAAAAGTACTCACATTTGCATTGGTGGATTAAGTTCGTTTACTATCTTGATAGTAATGTGGATCTTTTGCGTGCATATCGTAAGGTTAGTGATGATTATTGTCTTTGATTATGATATTTACTCTTTCAGTGACAGACAATTTGTGACATGATCAAGTGCAAAAGAAAATACTTTTAACAAGGCATAAAATGCAACTTAAAGTCCTTTTATCTATTGAATAGTCACTTAAGAAGGTCATTAATTATCCTTAATCAAAGACTATAACTAGAAATTAGAGCGCATCGATGAAGCTAGAGTAGTGGTGTTGTAACTATTGACTGTTGTGACGCCGGTTAATGACTGGTGACGGTTACGGTCGCTTGCGGTTAACGTGATCAGAGATTACGGTTAATCACGGTTACCTTTGAATTGAAATATATTTTGCTCTTATTTGTTTTACTTTTTAAACTTAAAATGAGTGACAATTGACAATTGTCTTAAGTGACAATAAATATAAGATCTTTAACGAAATCCGAATAACGTCAGATCATAATAGTATTATGAAAATTAATCGTGCAGGCACGCTAGGTTTGTGCATTT
The DNA here is from genome assembly GCA_907163375.1 of Prostheceraeus crozeri. Taxonomy (NCBI): domain Eukaryota; kingdom Metazoa; phylum Platyhelminthes; order Polycladida; family Euryleptidae; genus Prostheceraeus; species Prostheceraeus crozeri. The sequence goes on from CAJQUW010010582.1 coordinate 63,033, forward strand.
GTTTTACGCAAAATAAACAGCTCTGCTAGATGGCTGCGTAAACAAGTGGACGACTATAACATGATAGATTACATAATTGGCTGCAAACTCTAATATTAGCTATTGTTATGTGAACATGTGCGCACACAATATCAAAGTTAATAAATTCGAAAGTTTAACGCTAGATACAGACATCTTGGCTTTCTATTTACCATGACTACTCATAATTTGCATCCAGGCCACCTTAATGGGATATTTACATGTACATGTAGGTTTAGACTACGAACTATTATTAGGAGGACAGGCCAAATCTTTATTGTGTAATCACATGGAGGTCTCGATGGCGTAGGCCATCCTACGCAGTAGCCTACATTATATAAGGGTATGATTATTAATTAGCCTGTCGCAGGGAGTCGGAGTCCCGGAGTCCTATAAATTTTGCTGGATTCGGAGTCCTATCAAATGATAGACCCGAAATATAATACAAGCAAATTATTTATCCTGGTACATATGGCTGTCAATGTTGTGATGTCAACTTTCTCCGTCGAACAAAAGTACAGAGACAACAGTGCATGCAAAGCTTGTAATAGTCGAGGGAATGAACCGTGATAGTGAAAAAAGGATTGTCTTTTCACTCGGTGATTTAGTAGAGAAGACAAGCCTTCCTTGCATAGATCACACATACGCACCAAAGGTCACATCTGAGACAAAAGTAAAATATTAGTTTCCTTGAGAACACAACCTCTTACCCTCACGTTAATCGTGTGTGATGGCTCCTCCAAAGCGTATATAAAAATCGAAAGTGTACTCATATTTTGTGAAGAAGGATGGGTGATTTTCCTGCCTGCGGTAGAGACTGGAGAAAAACCGTGTGAAGCACGCATCAGCAAGATGGGAGGAGCCCAGTCGTATGCATCCAACTTAAAGCGATATTTGATAAACTTTTATCAAAACTGATTGATAATTGAAACAGCAATGATCATTAGAAAATAGGTTCAGGTAAGCCTATAGTGATCTATAATGTAGGTTGCCACTTTTTTTTTTAAAAAAACTAGGCTTTATGGCCACTCGGAGTCGGAGTCCCATCAACCCCCGAAGTCGGAGTCGGATTACTATGCAAATGATAGGACTCCGCATCCCTGCTGTCGTGATTAAAGCGATTGTCAAATGAAGGAAAGAATAGCTTAATCATATAGTGTACCATAGGCCAATAGAACATGCGCCTATAAGTCAATATGATTCGCATTTGTAGCGTATTCAAAGCCGCTGTCTTTGACTACATCTGCACATGTATTTGATGAACTGCCTTATTAACCCCGATTGTTTTAAAAAATAAAGCTTTTCATAATAACAGCTAGGTCAGGTAAGCCAAACTGGCCCAGTCCTATAAGGCCGCTTTCGTTACTTTGTCGATAAGTGAAGCACATCCATAAGGCTATTATGCAAGTTGTAGTCTATTACGATGATCAGTAGATAACTGATACAATATAATGATTTAACGAACCTATAAGTTCAAACGATTAACAGTCGGATATACAATACATGTGTTTCTGCGGTCAACGGTCTTATACGGTTGAAAATCTAGCGGTTACGGTTAAAAATCCCACGGTTACGGTTGGTCACGGTTACGGACGTTTTCTGTACGGTCGGTTAAGCATTTATCTAACCTCATATCACTAAACTAGAGCCAATTTATATAAAATTATACTGTACATCCTATCCCATGACTACTTTTTATCGCTTTATACGCTCAGTATGAGAAAGTAACTTCCCGCAAGGTTGTTGGCTTTTTATCCAAGTTATTGGTTGTAACTGAATGATTAGAAAAAAAGCATTTAAAATCAACAGTATATTCTGTATAATGTATATCCCCTTGTCATTCAGGTCTTCATCTTAATTACTTGAAGATACATTCAAATCATCGTCATCATCACTTTCTCGAAAGTTTTCGGGGATCATTGTACTTGGAAACTGATTTCCTTCGAACCATGAGGTTGCATGCTTCATCATGAAGTTGTCATCCATCAATTTGCGATGGATGCTGAATTATTTCCATTTTGTCAGGATTGTTCCACATCTTAGCGATGAAAGCAGCTTAATTGATGTGGCAAATCAATTCAGATTGTCATGATGGAAATTCGCGCGTGACTAAGCCCTTCACTTTCGGCATCGGATTTTTTGAGGTAGCCTTTGTTTGGACCATAAGCCTTTTCAAAAGTTTTAAATCTTCGTTTGTTGAGAGATGCCAATCTTGTTGTTCCGTGTAGAATAGTAGTAGCACAGTACTCCCCTCTCATGCGACTTTTGAAATGCCAACAAAAAATGTCGTATAAGCGGGGTGGTCGTGTATGGGAGCCTTATTGTTTTAGTAGGTAGGCCCTAATATTTTTTCAACAGCATGCTTCTTGATTATTATGTGGAGTTTTACTATTCTAAACAGACAGCATCAAAAATGTCATGTAGTTTCAGATTTCGAGGTCGATTCACTATAGGCCTATCTCTAGAGAATTTATGAAAAATCATATGCATCTTTCACGGCCTATGTACATCACCGATCTTGCAGCGAAGTTGAGGAAAATTCCTTTTGGACTGCTTAATTGATACTCAACCATATATGCTCCAAGCGGAATTCACAACTTTTTTGCTGCGAGAAAATTTCTGTGAGCCCTCAAAAAAAGTAAAAATTTCAGAAAAAATCAAATTTTCAAGCATTTCTTAAAAAAATTCAAAAGTAATTTTACGGTCTCTTCTTCAGCAGGCGACTACATATACATCCAAATGATTGTAAAAATATTTAGAAAATCACCAGGAATCGAGAAAGTGGTTTTTGAATCTTAAGTTATATGAACAATATTCAATGTTTCACATCTTTGACTCAGTCCTGTCAAATTCTCGCAGCAGCTACGCCAATTCTGATAGGTCGAGTGTTTTACGATTCACATGATCCATCTGAAACTGTAATGAGAAGTAACTTTTTCCACCCAGAAGTATGATTTTTTTGATTTTTTTTACTACCACTGCTGCCATCAAATTTATAATTAGTATACATGCTTTGTAAGTAGCAGATTGTTAAGCTTAATGAAAGGATATACGCGATGACTAAAGGAAATAAGTTCTTTATTATTGTGACTCATATTTTTAGAGGAGATTCTAGCAAAAAATCTAAATAAATTAAGTAGTTAAATTCTAGTATATTCCAAATCTAGGAAAATCTTTTTCAGAATTAGCTTGGTCTGTAAAATCCTCTGGAGTTCAGTAATGTTGGTTCTTCAATTTTCTTCGCGATGTCCTCCCTTGTATATCTGTGAATATCGGGAGACTTGAAGTAACGAAAATATTGTCCTGCTCTAGCCAGAGTAATGACCTCCGCCCAATTTTCACTAATCAAAATTATTTGTCCAGGATAGTGATCGCTTACGTAATCGACAGAGACCCAATCATTTGTCGAGTAATTTTCTTCTATGCTGACATGAGAAGCAAGTAAGTAAAGATAGGTTTTATGTCTAATTTGGTTTACAATGCGCTGACTGCTATATTATCTTATGATGGTCGATATCAAAATGATCTTCTTCAATCTACATATCATGGCTTCATCTGGCACAATCTGCCGTCGACAAATTTTGCTAGCATTCATGATGGACAAGTGTAATACTGTGAGGGGAGGACAAGGTGTCAAGGTGGATTATAGACACTTGCGAGGAAAAACTTTCCTTGATGCTTGTTTCTTCGAAGTGAGCGTTCTATGTCTTGAGCACTTCAGCCGAGTTGATTTCTGATATCAACACGTATATTTCAAATAGGCTTAAGTTTCCAATACATGTAGTTACAAGCTATCTTTCACCCTTTCGAGTCGGACTGTTGAGTCCTTTTTGGACGAAACGCTTTGTCAGCGGTATAGCCAAATAGTTTCGTCTTATCTCATGTCTTAGGAAATTTCCTACTAATCAGTTATAGCGATTAAAAAAATGATGGACTCTTTCATGCATTTATGCAACCATGTAGTATGCGCAGAATATAGGCCCTACATGTACATAAATATTTATAAATTTTCAAGCATGCTGCTTGGTTTAGATTGAGTCACGGGGGCTTCGATGCCGTGTGTGTCAAGGAATCCCTGAAATTTTCAGATAGTCCGTTAAAAGCGAAAATTGCGAGACTAGTACATTACAGCAAAACAATTCTCATTTATTCATCAAATTTGAAGCTCAAAAGTATTCGTCGAGAAGAATAATTCAGGGAGATCCAAGAAGTAACTGATGATTAAATACACCTCTCAGCAAAGGCATGCAATAACTGGGAAACAATTTTATGAAGCTGTAATTGCGAGAAGACTTAATAAACAGTTGTACCCATAGAAATTAACAATACCATAGAAAGTCCTAGAATGGAAATTGCATGAAAATTATGGCACACGCCGGGGGAACTTAGTTAGGGCAAAATACAAATTATACGAGCTGGTTTCCAAGTTTTCTGATTGGTATTTATATTCATCTAGCCAATTTGTGATATGGATTGTTGCCCCTTGTCCAAAGATCATGTACACAAAAGCAATCATGAATTCATAAAATACTGCAGCGACAGGAGGACAAAGAAGGAAATCCTTTAAAACGTTCTGTACGTTTATCATTTTGAAATATTGCTCCTATAATCTATCAAGAGTATAATCAGACACATACGCAACTTACAAGTTGTCGATTTACAGAACATGCATTACTCCTGCTTGAAATCAGAGGCCAATAAACCTTCGGGTATTCATTTTACTTTAAGCGGTTCCCCTGTTCTTTACATTTGAACAATTTTCAAAACCTTTGCATACTTTCGAATATCAGCTTCCAAAACATCATCACACTATAGAATATCAGAATATCAGAACGTTTATTCTCAAATTGAAAACACGTTTCTGGGGTGATAAAATGATAGCAATGAAATTAACAAGTCAATGAGGGCACTGATGATATACATAAATAATGAGAATACATACATGTAGATCCACTTGCGTTATTACGATGCGCGAATAGCATGGAATATTTACAAATGATGTCGATGTGTCATGAAAAGATGAAAACTATGAATGAAATGCTGGAAGGAGAGGACAATCAATGGTTCATGTATTTCAGTGAATGAAGTTAAATCACGAAACAGCACATAGTAATTATAACCACACTAGCGAAGACATATAAACGGCATGATTTTATTATATGTTTTATTAATGAGTGGAATCCCAGATTAATTTACATCAAGCTATACAATCTTAATTATTAAGAGGTCCGGAACAGAATGTTATTAGTAAATAAATAATGCATGTATGTCATTGAGCAATGTGCATATATCATGTTAATCAGTAGTAAATGATAATGCAATTCATCTTACCTGCAAAGGATCGCGATTTATAAAAAATTAAATATGTTAAATTGGCGATGTTCCGGACCTCGGTGACTTCGTATATACTTCGAAAGCTAGACTGGAAATTCTAGTGCGATGTCTCGCTCTTTGTTACTGTTGAACCGTATTCACTCTGTCAATCGATGTTACAGCCAAGTTTGCATGGTTGCAAACCAACATAGCTTTAGTTCTGACGTCATTTGCCGCTTTGATATATTTACTTAACTTAACAATGCTTCCAACATTCAGTCTTTGTAACAAACCATAGAAATTTTGCTTCGAAACATCAATAAGATATGGTATGTAACACTATCTGATATCATTATACACTGAACATTCACAAACAAAATGAGATACAGTTTCTATTTTTCTATCATTGCATAAACTGCATATTCTTTCGTCATATTCTAATCTATTTCTACAGATTGTTTCATAAAAAATGGATCACCCTTAAACATCGCCTTAACTTCAACTTTGTCTAACTCCGCCAAACTTGAACGAATTTCTCTGAAATTTGGAAGATATGTCAGTTGTGCTTACTAATATCATTGCTGGAAATTTCAAGCATGAATATTGAGTTGTTTTCCTGTTATAGATAAAAAAGTAGTAGATAATTTGATCTTCATTTAGCAATGTTACACAAAATCATACCTCACTCTTATAAAATTACATTTGTTTCCTTTGTTATGTAATATGTTGTTCTACAAGCCAAAAGCTATCAAGCAAAACAAAAATAAAGAAAATTGGTCAATCAGAGCAAGTATAGCACCATTATTCATCAACAATAATGTAACTGCTACATGTGATTAACTGGACTTCATGTTCCATAGCTTCCTGACTTCGTTGCGGTGGTGTTGGCAGCACTCCTGATTGCTTTCAGCTAGAAATCTATCTCTTACCGGTTGAAAACAATGTAAAGCACAAATGAACAATAACGAAATCGCATTCACAAAAGGCAAAGTGTCAGGGTTTTCTTTGCGAGCTACAAGCAAGCGACTAAATGTCCTTTACACAAATGTGCATCGATGGCATAATGATGATTTTCGACTCTGTCGTAAAGAGGGCTCTGGCCGTCCACGCAAAACATCCAAACGCATAGACCGCCTAATTTTGAGATTTGTTAAAGTTGATCCAAGTCTCTCGTTAACTGAGATGGCTGCACTATACTCGTCTATTTCTAAGTCCACTATTCGTAGAAGACTTCACATACAGCAAGGAACCATGAATTCTGAACGCTATGTGAATGTTTTACGAATGAACATTGGCCAAATGACAGATCAACTTGGTGATCCATCGACTTGGCTATTTATGGATGATAATGCTACGTGTCACAGGAGTAGTAGAGTCAACTTATGCAAGTCTCAATTAGGGCTTAGGACATTATCTTGGCCAGCTCGTTCTCCTGATCTGAATCCCATAGAAAACGTATGGAGTATTCTAAAACGCAACGTTCGTCGTTCACTGCTACCTACAGATGGCGCATCACAACTTACATCACTGTTAAAAAGAGAGTGGAGAAAGTTAGATCAGTCAAAAATCGACGATATCATCGAATCAATGCCTAGACGAATTGGTAATGTCATTGACAATAAGGGTAGGGCCACAAAATATTAGCTTCTTAAGAACCGTTACTGTCTCATAGCTTATCAGATTATATAAGGACATTTAAATATATTAGGGACATGAAATAACATGAAAAATGCTTTCTGTATCATACTTATGTTTTATTTAGTCAAATTTTAGGATGATCCACTTTTTATGAAACGGACTGTATAACTTCCTGTTCTTACCGCTAAATTATGATTTCCACACATCATTTTTAACAATGGTGCTATATCTTTATGTGCTAAATTTAGGGTCAGACAATGTTTTATTGAGCAATCAAATTGTGCTGATTCCAAATAATTGGTTCCAGTGCGACTTCTTTTGGCGTCATTTATCCATTCAGTTCTAAAATGCTCAGTCAATCTAGTTTTAATAATATTTTTACATTGTCCAATAGTTAAATTTAAGTTGATTATGTTTTCTTCAAGATGTGATAGATTTAATCGCTTGATAAGTCCTCTTATTCTCCAAGACCATGTATATAAGTAGTTATTGCTATTCGAACTGAGTGAAATATGATCAAAGCAAATTTTCATAATACATTTATTCTGACTAAAAAGAATTCTAATCCAAAAATTGATTGCTGCTTTATAGAAATAATATTCTAGAGGGAGTAATCCAAATTCACCTATCAAACGGTAGTTTGCAGTTGTAGCTGACAGATGATAGAAACGTTTATAGAATTGAAACTGTATTTTATTTAATTCAGACAATTTGTTATGAAAGCAAAATTCTCCACCGTACATCACTTTTGATAAAGCTAGCATTTCAAAGGTATTCCTTACAATTGTTCCATTAACTTCTCCAAGTTCTTTCAATTTTTTGTTGGTTAGATAGGCTGATTGATTTCCTTTTTTAGTTAGTGAAAGTAAATGTCTCTTAGTATTATTTGATATCCAAAATCCTAAGTATTTATATTCTTTGAATATTTCGATTTGCTTTATATAATTGTTTAAGTTAATATCTAAGTAATCATTTTCAGATGCAACATTATGAATCATAATTTTCGTTTTGTCGTAATTAATTTAAAGACCATTGACGTTGCAAAAATTGTTGACTATTTCTATTTGCTTGAGCAAGTCAACTTTATCATTACTCATTAGGAGAATGTCATCTGCATATATCAGACATGGTATGTGAATATTGTCAATTGTCGCGGCATTTGTGGCTTTAATATTTGCGTAAATTTCTTTCGCCAAAGAGTTCATGAAAATAGAAAATAGGGTTGGTGATAAACTATCTCCTTGAGGTAGACCCTTTTGTAGATTAAATGCTTCAGATTCAACACCATCGTGCAATATTTTATATCTTTTATCCGTAATTTATCTTTTCAGAAGGTTGAGAAAATTACTATTTGGAAGCAATGAATGCAGTTTCTCTATAAGTATTGTTTTGGGAATCGAATCAAACGCTTTTGATAAATCTATGAAACTTATATATAAGGAATGTTTACTATTTTTGTAAATTTGCAATAATTCTTTTATTATATAAATATTGTTCATTGTTGAGCTTCCTTTTCGAAATCCTGTTTGACTTAGATGAATGACATCATTTTCTTTTAGCCATTGATTTAATCTTTCATTCAAAATTTTTGTCAACAATTTTTCGACATTTGAACTTAAATTTATAGGACGATAGCTAGATGTAACGTTCTTATCTCCTTTTTTGTATACAGGTACTATCCAACTTTCAGCAAATGGGATTTCATCTTCATTATTTAGTAATTGGTTAAATAGTGGCAGCAATATAGGTAAAGTGTTCTCTGATTCTTTAAGCATTTCTGATGCAAGCTCATCTGGTCCGCTTGATTTGCCGTATTTTTGTAGCATTTAGATGCTTTTTTATTTCATTCATAGTTATTTCTTTATCTAAAATTTCATTTGAAATTGTAGATGTCAGCTCGATTACTGCCTTACTTGTCATGTGCTGCAAAGATATATCGGCATTCTTAAATTCGTTTAAGAAATTAACTGAGTTTAAATTACTTGTGATGAATTTTTTCTTCTTGCTGTTTATCAAATGCCAGTATGTCTTATGATCATTATTTTCTTTTGCAATTATCAATTTTTCTAAATTATCATTTTTCATTTTTCGCTTTTCTTTTCTTATTTCTTTTTGCAATTTTTTTTCTTGAATACATAAGTTTTCGTAAACTTTCATTAGATTTGTCTTTTTTATATATTGCAACATCTTTCCTGTAAATTTTCCTTAATTTTGTTATATTTTTAGAATATTTTGATCTATGAATTATTTTTTTAGAATTATTTGCACAATTTGTGATTGTTATCAATTCCCTGTATATCTCACTCGTATTCATAGGATTGATTATTAACTCATTTGATAATTCTGAGCATTTTATATTAAACATTTTTTGATCAAGTTTTAGACTGTTTTCTTTTGTCCATTTGTAAGGAAATATTCGCTTATTTTGAAACGTTGGATTCGATATCCTCGATTCCTTGTCGAGTAGTATTTTTAGTTTAATTTTTATCTGTGAATGATCAGTATACAAAACGGGATTACCAATTTCAAATTCGTTTAATAAAGTTAGTATGGATTCTGATATGATCAAGTAATCAATCATGGATTTTTTTATAACACCATTTTGAATACAGTGAAATGTACACTTTCCTAAACAGTCGCTATTCTCAAATCTTCCGTTTGCAATAATCAAGTTAGTCTCATTACAAAAAGTAAGTATATCATGGCCATAGTTATTAATTGTTTTATCTTCTGATTTTCTCTTTGGTAAGCCATACTTCTTGTTGTCGGTTTCAGTACCAATTCTGCCATTTAAATCTCCAAGTATTATTATGTTCTCCATTTTGTGATCAAGAATATGATTTTTGATGTTTTGGTAAAAATCTTTATCTTTATACTTTGATTCCCTGTTGCTTCTATAGCATGCTATTAAATATATATCTCTTAAGTATTCGTATTTTTTACTTGTAATTTTAGTAATTATCAGTGTTCCTTTTTCATTCACGACATTTTCAAATTCTAGGTTATCCAAGTTGTCCTTTATGTATACTGATATGCCTTTGATGTTTCTTTCTGTTTTCAATGATTTCTTACCCATGGTATGTTGACCTGAATATCTATTTATTATGGGCAAATTATCTTCCTCCTTCAAATGTGTTTCAGGGAAACAGATTATGTCCGCATCCATGTCCTTGATCATATCAGTATCATTGACTTTATTATCATTCAAACCGTTTATATTTATATAACTGATTTTTAATTCATCGCTTTCTTGTTTTTCGTCCTCTCCTTCAAATGATGTGCTAAAAATAAGATCTTACAGGTGAGTGTTGTCTAGTGTTTGTGTGTAGCAAGCGTGTTGGAGTGTAATAGTTGCGTCCATTTTCATCTTCCACTCTTGACACTCTAAATCTGTCTTCTTGTACTCTTCTCTCTCTATCAAGATCGTATCTTCTGTTTTCTCGATTTCTTTCATTTTCATATCTGTACTGATTTCCAAATTCTCGATGATTTTCGTTTCTTTGTCGATCGTTATCATATCTTCTGCTGCTATTATTTCTGTATCTACTTCGATTATAATTTCTTTGACGATTCCATGGCGCACGATAGTAGTTTCGTATATGGTGGCCTCTTTTGTTACAGTAGAAACATGTGACAATGACTCTCTTATTGAATCTTGATTGCCGATGTTGTTGTTGAGCTTGATGTTGTTCTTGCGCTTCTCGTTGATGTTCTGATTGCTGGATTTGTTGATTTTGTTGTTGCTGCTGTCTAAATTCCGTGTTTTTCTTTGTTTCTTTTTCGATGATATTAATTTTCTTTAATAAGTCATTGATTTCAATTCTTACTTCATTTTCTTCTGCGCTGTCACTTTCACTGCTGTCATCATGTAGCCATATCTTCTTCTTTCTTCCTTTCTGCCATTCAACTTTAGGTAGTCTATTTCTCGCCTCAATTTATTTAGTTCGTCATCTTTGCGATTGATCAAGTCTTCGAGTAAATTATTTCTTCATTTTTCTGCTTCATGTCTTCAACATTTCTTTGTAGTTTTCTGATCTTTTCGTCTTGCTCTTTCATTTCAATTTCGTAAGTATTGATAGCCTTCAATAGATTTTCTCTCTCATCTTGGCGCTTCTTTTTTTCTTTTTCGAATTCAGTGTTACTTGCTTGTGTTTTGAACGTTTGATTGTCTGTTTGTGTGTTCTGTGTTTGTGTTGTAATCGTTTGTTGTTCTGTCTTGTGGTGTGACGTGTCTGTTTGTGTTGAATGTAAAATGTTTTTGATTTCAGTGGGGTATATGCTAGTAATGCAACTTTCACAGGAGTATTTTCTTTTCATTTTGAAATACTTTATCAGTTCGTAGTTAGTAAAGTACACATGAAAGAAGTTGTTGCACTTTTCACACTTGAAAGATGGATCTATTTCTTTCACCGATTGCTTGCAGCATCCACATTGTCCAATAACTTTCTCCGGAGTTGATGGTTGAGTGGAGATTATATAAGATGTTGCAGTATCCATAGTTGATCTTGTTTTGATTCTGCAAAGGATCGCGATTCATGAAAAATTAAATATGTTAAATTGGCGATGTTCCGGACCTCGGTGACTTCGTATATGCTTCGAAAGCTAACTTCTATATCACATGTGTCAATTAATGATTAATTGAAGAGTTCCAGCGACATTCTATTTATCTGAGAAATGATTGTAGGTAAAGAAGCTTTCAATGTGTTTATTCCAGAAAAAGCACTAGGTTTCTTAACCGCTTGACCGAGAAATTATTCAATAATTAGAAATTTTATCTGTGAATTCTTGAGATGTTCTTACAACCAGTACAGCTACCACTTTCACTTATTAGTGTGTGAACCAAATTTCAATTCGTATTCCAGTGTTTAAAAGTTGTCTAATAGCTGTCAATGACTGCTACAGACAGACACAGTATATTAAATCTTGGAATAGTAGGCTATTTCACATTCCACCATCTCACTAAAATTCTCTTCATGAAGATCCTGTAATTTGCTGTCACCCACTTCCACAACTAACTTGACAAATAGTTTGACTATGATACAATGCTTTAGATCGAATCTGATCTACAAACCATAGATTTTTCTATGTGCCATCATTGTATGTAGGCAAGATATCAAACTTTCATTCTAGTGTACAATTATCTAATTCTATGGTTGTACCAGAAATCATACGTACTGCTGTCAGTGGCGTAGCGTGCTCCCAGACCATGGCCTTCGCGCGGGATTGGAATTCTATTTCTATACCAGACATTTTTTATGCTACAACATAAGTCTTTATAAAGAATGAATTTTTGTCACCGGTTCGACCCTACTTATCGAACATTTTTAAGGCCAAGTGAATGTGCACATGCGAAGTTGATAGCTCATGTCGCTTCGTCGTATTACTCTAGTAGATGAGATCATTACCCTCTACCCTCTACCCTCTACCCCCTCTCTCTCTCTCTGTCCAGACTCTATTTTCTCGAGAAAAGAGGAGCCAATTAAGACCAACAAAAGAGTCTATAGCGTTTCTTACAGCTAGGGATTCCAATCCCGGGATTAGAGGGCCAAAATCCCGGGGTTGAGAAATTAACAATATAGCTGCATTCCGTCTAAAGTAAGACAAATCGAAGACAAGGCGAAGATAAATCTATCAGAAATACATGCACGATAGATATAAGCTCTTCACACTTCAATATAATCGTCAACTTTCCGTTTTTAATTTTATTGATGAGGCTTTTTGAATAAAGGTCGAGACTTAAATTTGAGCTTGTCATTTGCCAAAGCTAACAATATTTGAAAGCAAGACCAATTTGAAGATGAGCATTGGCGAAGTAGGCCCATTACACAATACCGGCATTAAGAATCGAGCTAATCCTCGGGATTGAGATCTCTAGGAGGCAAATTGCTCACTAGACCACAGCTTTGTTTGCATTATTAGCCTCTGGCTAACTCAATCCCGGGATTAATTTGTTCAGGAAGAATTGTTCTCATTTGACTACAGTTTGTTATTCACAACATAAGCTCTTCGGTAACACACTTCTTTCGGTTCACACATAGCTTACGGTAAAATGGCATATAAAAGATTATTCTATTGCGCAATCCGGAGCTTGGGATTTTGGAATCAAATGTGCTAGTGCAATGCATTGAGGAAATGGTTAGTGATTTTGATTTATGTTGCTATTTTAATCGTAGCTGCAGTTGGTATGCTTGCACTTTGCTAGTCTCAATCCCGGGTCGAAGCTTGTAATTCCGAATCCCTGGATCAAGGAAAGTCGGGATTTTGTAGTATTTTGCCGTGATCAATGTGTGCATAAAGCGGAATAATCTTTGAGTGGACTTGTCGATTTCGAATGTTGTCATTACATCGACTTTTGGCAATTCCGACTCTCTGCTATTCCCACATCCCGGCATGCCATATCATTACCACACATGAGATTTGTCATAGCATATTTCCTATTCTACTCAATCCCGAAATCCCGTGACCGAGATTTTGCGGGATTGTGACATCTATACCCTGTAGGCCGCACAAGTTTAGAAACATAAAGAGCATTAGCATCTTGTATATAATCACATATACAAGTGCGCTGACACAACTGAAAAAGATGGAGGCTCCAATATTGAATTAGTAATTAAAAGAATGAGATCGAAGTGTTCGAAAATCTACTCGGTTTCCATTAGCATGTAAAACATGTATAAATTACTACCAAATTAACAACTAAATTACTAAATTAATCCTGTAATTTCGGGATTTGCACAAACCCACGGAATCCCGGGATTGCAATCCCTACTGGCATCCCATGCTATTAATATATATCTATGCTTTGTAAAAGGATTTCTACGATTCTACTCAATCCTGGGACTTATCCCGGGATTTTGGAATGCCGGTCAGCCACTCACACGTTTGAAATTTTGATGCATTGAAATGTCTTGTATATTCCTTATTTCTGTCGTTGTGAGTGCTTTCAATTTATATATCAGGTGTTGTCCTACCTTGCCTGGCGTGTGTCATCTTTTCAACGTATTTCAGCGCATCACGCCCTTCGAACTAACGGCGTGGTTATGAGCTCATCTGCAGTGCTAAACATAGCGTCACATCAATCACGTAACAACAAATTATGGAATTCTACGGAATATGGTGTTCGAGTCAGATGCATTATTCTGCACTCATTGGTGAACGCTCATCATCTGATAGCAGTCTTATCTGAACATCAGTCATCTGCTGTTGGTTAATGTGTGACCTCTCTGAAAAGCAACGAAGACATCGACAATTGGGCTTCGTTTCCCTTTCTATATTTAGGTACCGCGCTTAGATCAACAATTACAGATCATGCCAATGAGACAAGTAGAATTTCATTGCAAAAATTTGCGAAGGCAAAGCATTATGTCTATCGGCGGGAAAGTCGAGACTGAGGCGGGCGTACGCTCTTTGAACATCAAGCTCTGATTTAGGCACATGCGGTAAAAATATTCACTCTGAACATCTAATATTGAGACGGAAAGCTGTACACAGCTATTACGAGAGGCTATCAAATTTAAATTAAGGGTAATGAATGATGAGACTTTTTACTTTTATAAATGTTGGTGAATTATTTTTGAGCATGCGCCGAAGGCATCGCAGGCACGGAGAAGACGCCACCGCTTACGGTATATAAGTACAAATTGTGTAAAAGTTTACCTATTAGCATCATATAAGCTTCTAATTATGATCATTTTTATCAATGAATAATTGCCGCTACTCTAATAGTATCCGCGAACTTCTTGTCCAATTATTTTCTGACGAGAGACACTTATGATCTGTTTTAAGATGTCATCTGATCAAGATATGAAGAATTAAATATTGCTCATATAACTTGAGATTCAAAAACCACTTTCTCGATCCCTGGTGATTTTCTAAATATTTTTACAATCATTTGGATGTATATGTAGTCGCCTGCGGAAGAAGAGACCGTAAAATTACTTTTGAATTTTTTTAAGAAATGCTTGAAAATTCGATTTTTTCTGAAATTTATATTTTTTTGAGGGCTCACAGAAATTTTCTCGCAGCAAAAAAGTTGTGAATTCCGCTTGGAGTATATATGGTTGAGTATCAATTAAGCAGTCCAAAAGGAATTTTCCTCAACTTCGCTGCGAGATCGGTGATGTACATAGGCCGTGAAAGATGTATATGATTTTTCATAAATTCTCTAGAGATAGAAAAATTGAAATACGTCAAGGCCACGCAAGTGACCTTCCCAATGGAATTTTTCCGAAATATTTTGGATTTCATCTAGATAGACCCAAATGATGAAAATATGTGAATTTCAAGAAAATCTGAGAACCTTCGCCACTCACTTTCTCCGAAATGTGACGTTTTGGTGTGTGAATGACACCTTTACCGCTTTCTCTCTCTCTCTCTCTCTCATCTCCTCTCTTCCCCTCTTCTTTACTCCAATGCATCTCTTCCCTCCCGTCATGTCTCCTCTCCGCCAAAGGCTCTCTGATGTCTCGAATTGCTATACTGTTATTTCTTATTTTTCCAGACTGTCTTCGCGTTAACAGAGCCCCTGTGCTCTTCCTCTTGGTCGTCTTTTAAGTGCATTACAATGACTACCCGTCAGTTGTTACTTCATGGCATGATGAAAATAACATAATCAGTATGTATTGTACTGCAAATTCCTATATCTACAATTGGTTTAACAATTATATTGAAGATAAATTCGCGAAATCAAAACATTAAAGCGACAAATAAATTAATTCTCGACAGATTCGAAATGCAAAAAAGTGTCTAGTAATTTTTCTTGATCATTTTGCTAGCCCTTTGAGCTTCCGAACTGAATGAACTATCGGACATGTTGTGTATGAAATGACTTATCTTTTTTATGATTGTTTCTCAAAAATAATTGCCCAGAGTCTGTCTGAAATTGACATAAAAGCAAGAGCAAATGCAATGAGAATCAGTTTAATTTTACTTAGAAGTTGAGAATATTATTAATTCAACGCACCTACTAGGTATGTCCTCTACATTGTATTTTAGAGCATTTAAAAGATTAATGAGCGTATTTCAAAATAGATGATACATGTCCTTGTTGGCATGTTAATACATGCCATTAGCGTAAGAAGTTATTCATTCTTAATAGTTTCATTGAAATGAATGACGGCATGCGTCGTGAATAACTGGCCTCACACCGTATTAGGGAAATATGAGTGTCCATTACAGGTGTTATTATCTAGAATTCCATGACTCATGTTATTATTCAATAACTCACCATGTGATGTTCCCAAGTTCTTTGGTGACATAATTATTTCATCACATTCTCTGACAAAGTCTTCATTACAGAATATTTGAGGCATCCTGCATCCCGCAGCTTCACTAATACCTTTAGCATGGACTACTAGTGATAGAGGCAATAAAAAGTATTCCGACATCTCATTTAGTGTCAAATGTCTTGTATTACGATCCTAAAACTCATACTGAAACCATTTGTCGCAAATTTATTTAATGATTTAGCAGATGTCAAAAGAAATTATCATTTCATGACCGAATCAGGGATGCCGGAACCAATGTTGGGCAAGGGGGCAAGAATGCTGGAGCAGGGCACAAACTGGAATAATTTTTCATTACCAAGAAGCTCAAATCATTAAAGTCTTTCACACATGCAGATCAGGGCAATAGTGTTCGGCACGAATACTCGAGTAGGCCTACTCACTCAAAGTGTTGCTCGAGTAGTGATTTCGAGCACTCGAAACAAAATAATTATGTGATAGCATGCACAACTCATTGCTTTGACAGGAATCCACTAAGTGATAAGTCCTCTTCAACTTATTTTATTGTTTTCATAATTAAAAGATAACAATTCTTATATCTAAATTGCTGTATAGCAACTTATGACTACAGGTACAAGATCATGCCGATCAGAAAATGTGAAAATTTCTATTCGCTGTTATTGAGATCCATGACTAAATGGTACCTATTTCGTTGCATGGAAGCATTCAGCATGCGATAATACAATGGAAAGTACCAGTTGTATAAATGACATTATTAGCTAAATAGGCTGCCATTAGATATCTCAATAAGGCAAACACAAAGACAAAACATGTTAAGTAGCAAGAAAGTATATCTCAGCTATGTGGGGAGACTTAGCTGCTATGAGATCGCCTAGTATACTTCGTAATGTGGAAAATCGAAGCTCGCCATCAGTCGTGAATAAAATTACGTGTACGAGTATGGTTTTCACGTACCGAGCCTTCATACGATTCATGTATTGTTCAGTGTCTATAATAGTAGATATTGCTGATATACAATTTTGCAAGCATGTAGTGGTATGTTCTATGAACATTCACGCATCGAAATCAGGAAATTGGAAAGCAATTTTATTATGTTTTTTATGTTTTTAAGTTTAACAAAGGGGTGCATTCTCAAGTACAGGAGAACTACACGTATACATGTAGGTTCGTTAAGTTTTGAAGCTTCGATTATGGTTCGTTGATTTCATCTCAGAAGAAAATAACATGTATGCAGTTGATTATTCATTATATCAGGTAAAAGTCTAGCTATCTCAATGAATTCTTATGTGAAGTAAATTTGCCAAAACAAAATCAATAGTTGACCAATTGGCAAGACATCTTAAAGATAGTGAACAGGAAAAGCTTCCCATTTTTGTAAGGCCGATTAAAAAGACGTAAAACGTTGATAGGCCTTCTATAATCAATCTTAGAGGATAGCATGAATGAGTAAGTCTACGTAAATGATGCATTTTAAGACTACTATGTAACTACATAGGCCTATATACTTTTTGTAGAGATATAACTCAGCTTATTTGAATATTGCATTGCAGTAAACAGCATACTAGTGTTACATGACGTATATGACGCCCTAAATGCAATGATATTTTTGATCGGAGGAGGAGTAAGTCTTCGATTGAGAAAATAGATATGTATTAATCGCGATCAGCTACAACTGGTGAATGATATTCATATGCTGTGTGGGATTCGTTGTATGCTTGCAAGGTTCTTTGTATGCTTTGAGATATGCGTTGTGATATTCGCATGAACTGTTTTAGAAGTTTGTGTGAAAATGTTTGTGTGATTTCTATTATCAATATGCAAAGATTATTATTATATGCATTGATATTACATTCGAGTAGTCGAGTGGTCATTCGAGCAATGCAGAACACTAATTACATTATAGAACATTATAGAGTTACATTTCAGTCGTTTGCTAATCTCTTTTTTGGCTCCCATCCATCTCTTTCGGAATCGGAAAGCCTACAATTTAGGTTCCTGTAAAGGTGAGGCCTTACTTGCAAGTTAAGTAGAAAGATGACTCAGAAAGATGTAATTCCGAGAAAAGTGATTAAACATTTCTGTTTGTTGTATGTACAAAGTAACATTTACAGCATGTATCGCCT
The DNA here is from genome assembly GCA_907163375.1 of Prostheceraeus crozeri. Lineage (NCBI taxonomy): Eukaryota > Metazoa > Platyhelminthes > Polycladida > Euryleptidae > Prostheceraeus > Prostheceraeus crozeri. The sequence continues at coordinate 81,370 of CAJQUW010010582.1, forward strand.
TACGGATTTGTTTCATAATTGTATGTATAAGACATTCTAGCAAGTGCATCGATATAACATGCATCATGAACTCAGTTTGATTAGTCTTTATACTTTTTTTGTTTTTGATGAGCATAATTATTCATTCTTAAAAATTGCCTATTAACTAAAATTGTCTAAACTATAGTGGTGGTGACAACGTTAAACCTGTGATCTTTTAGCGTAGTGGTCTATGAGTGTAGGGGAAAGTTCGCAATAACGAGCCGCAAAGATATAACGAGCCACCTCGTTTTCTGAGAATTCAGCACTTTCCAAGAACAACCAATTAGCCGTTAGTGTTCTCTGACTGAGTTGTGTGTCGGATCACGTGAGCTTTCACTCTCATTCGTTTAAGGTCGAGCGTCAGACAGGAAAAGTAATTTCCCATCATCTTGGTTGTGAAAGTAAGTCATCACGCAATGTGTGTTTGCTAACGTATCAGTGTATGTAGACCGAAGTAAAGCATTTATGTACCAAATATAGGGCTCTAGTAGTCATGTAATTGTTCATACCTCTAATGAAATGTGTAATTCACCAACACTAGGAGGCATTTTTCAAATTGTACCGCAAATGATCATAACGAGCCAGGTGGCTCATTATATCATACCAGTGCAAAGTTTATACATGTTCAAAGTTTATACACAGTACTTTATGAGACTCGTAGGCCTGCATGCAATTATTAGATAGAAAAATAGTTCCTGTTCACGTACAGGTAATACTTTGGCATCATACATGAAAGTACTATATATTAGGCCTCAGGTTAACAACTTATCGTCACTTGTAAAATAACCATCGTGTTATCCAAAGTTTTTACCGAAGGCCTACATCCTTGTAGGACAACTAGGTATTGTGTAGAAGTCTACATGTACTTAACCTATAGGCCTAGACTATACACCTTGACTCAACATTATGATATATTTATGTATTACATATTATGAGGACTATACATATCCTATTTCATTCACATAGGTCTAAACTACGTTCACCCTATACATTTTTAAATCAGAATTGATGTAGGCCTAATGTTTATTTGTTAGTTAATCTAATTGTTTTGAAATGGTTTCAGGACCTATACAAGTTAGCGTATTTACTTTTGATACATACATTTCATTTTCTTTGACCGAACCCAAAGCATTCAAATGTTTTTCAGATGACTGGAAAGCGTTGGAAAAGAAAAACCAACCGATTAAGCTGGACGACTGAGGATATGCGCCTTGCCATTGAAGATGTGGAGAAAGGAACTTCCATCAGACAAGCTGCTAAAAACCGAAGTGTTCCTAGAGCCACATTGCAGAGAAGAATCAGAGGATTAAATACCGTTGCAACGGGATATAAAAAGGTGGGATTATACCGTATAAGTGCTTGTGTTGGGATCCTGAAATTATGGGGCAACCCAAGGTTGAGCTTTTGGGACTGAATTATTTTTGACACTTTATACGGATCACTCGTAAAGCAGTGAAGTTAAAGTATTTTCTGTTAGGACTATTCAGGTGTGTGCACTGTACACTACATGTATATATACATGCAGGCTATATATTTTTATTAGGCGCATCAGTAAAATGAAAATTTCTCTTTCAGCAATTCGTTGGTGGATTTGTGCCGGTTTTCTCTGAATGTCAGGAGAAGGAGCTTGTTGATTTGATTTTGGACATGGAAGCCAAATTGTACGGATTGACCAGCCGTGATATTCGTAGTATTGCGTTTCAGTTACCAGAAACGAATAACATTCCTCATGAATTTAATAGAGAGAATCAACTTGCCGGAAAACAGTGGCTTTATAATTTTCCTGAACGTCATCCGGAATTATCACTGCGTTCTCCTGAACCAACTTCAGCAGCAAGAGCAGCTGGTTTCAATAAGGCGGCTGTAACAAAGTTTTATTCTTTACTTGATTCTTTACCTCATTTTAATCCTTGTCGTATATTTAATTGCGATGAGACAGGACTCACAACCACTGGTAAAAAACCCTCTAAAATCATCGCAGCAAAAGGCAAAAAGCAAGTGGGCATTTTCAGTTCGGCTGAACGTGGTCAACTGGCAACAGTTGTAGTGTGTATGTCTGCTGCTGGGTATTTTCTTCCACCATTTATTATCTTTCCTCGTGCTCGTATGAAACCGGAACTGACTGACGGTGCTCCACCGGGCACTGGGTTTGCTTGCCATCCTTCAGGATGGATGCAATCTGACATTTTTGTTGAATGGTTTCAGCATTTTTGTTTACACGTTAAGCCAAGCGCATCAGACCCTGTGCTACTGATGCTCGATGGGCATCATACCCATACTAAAAATCTGATGTTTTTGCAAAAAGCTGTGGAAAATAATGTTATAGTTTTGACGATTCCACCACATTGTAGTCATAGGCTTCAGCCTTTAGATGTTTCTTTCATGAAGCCCCTGTCAACTTATTACACTAGATGTATGGAACTGTTCCTTAGGAACAACCCAGGACGTGTTGTGACTATGTATCAGCTATCCAGATTGTTTGCAGACGCATATTTTCAATCTGCTACCCCCGCGATAGCTTTAAGTGGTTTTCGAAAAACAGGAATATTTCCTCGTAGTGACATCGTTTTTCAAGAACATGTCCTTGCAGGACAGACTGAAGAGTACCCATCTGAACATGATGCACAAGCTGCGGATCAACCAGCGGAGGCGGTGCAGGATCAACCAGCAGAGGCGGTGCAGGATCAACCAGCAGAGGCGGCGCAGGATCAATCAGCGGAGACGGAATCTTCAGGACCGAAAACGTCACTCATACTGATACAAGGGGTCTCTCATAGTATCGTTGATCTTACACGTGTGATCAATTTCAGCTCAGCATCGCCACGTGATATCTTAAATGAATCTGTGGAACTGACGAGTGATCCGCGAAAGAAACGCTGTGTATCAAATAGAATAGGAACGTCTGTTTTAACTACATTATCTTATGTCAATCAATTGAAAGATTCAACTCCAAAAAATTCAAAACCCAGAGAACAAAGAAGAAAGAAAACGCGTTGTAAGAAAATCCGAAATTTTCCGATCGACGTTGACGAGAATATTGATCGTCCACAGACCTCAGCAACTGCTGCAGTTGCAGTTGACGCAGAGTGTTTGTTCTGTGCTGAGCTATACTCGAATAGTGCACCCGGAGAAAAATGGATTGCATGCAGTGTATGCAAATTATGGGCACATGTTGACTGCACTGATGGAGCTAACGATGATTTCATTTGTGATCTGTGTCGTTAATCTTTCCATATTTTATTCTCAACTTTTTTTTCAATTTTAATTTTTTCTCCTCTTGAGTCTGCAATTGGCATTACTTGAGAAGTTAATAATTTAGCATTTTCCCCAGATTATTCTCTCTGTTTGTTCCCTCTACTGTTAATAATCATTTTCAATAACTGTATGGCACTTCCATATTAAAGGTCTATTTAAAATTCGTTAGTTTTCATTAATTGAACTCAATCTAAAGAATTTATGCGTTATATTGTCACATAAGTGTATATTCATCTGCTAAAAATACCGTCTAACAGTGTGCTGTGCCTATAAATCATTAAATCTCGAAAACAATTGTTGCGTAACTGCACTTTTGCTCAAGGGCACCTTTGTCCCCCTTGCCCCTCCTCAGTCAGGGCAAAGGGGCGATGGCTCCTCTCGCTTGCTCCCCCCTGTTTCGGCATCGCTGGACCGAATGTAGTGCTTTCGTGGGATGTTAATTTCATGGTCGTAGCACACTGCAGGAACGCAAATTTTCTCTTCTGCTCTGCGCTCAAGTATTTTAATTTTTGCGCTCGGGGATACAAGAAGTTAGGCTTGTGCTCTGGAGCGCGGAGCGCACGTGCCCACCTCCGCCGCCTCCACAAGAAAGCTTTAAGTGTTCAACAAATTCTAAGTTCCAATATGATAAAAGATTTTCTAGTGATAAAAGTTCTCAGATGAACAATTTGATCACTGTCTGAGTGCTGATGTTACGGAATGTTTTTCTGCGACGTGTAAATTTGATTTAAAGTGATTCACTGAAGTGAGTAAATCACTTCACTTGTGAGGGAATTCTAGTGATTTGCGACGTGAATTGAGATCTCTCTCCACTACAGTTTAAATTCATATTTTTTGAGTTTACGTTGATGACTGCAAGCTGACGTATAAGAGTCTGAAACAATGAGCTCGACAAGGTTGTCATTAATTTTTCATTTCCGTGCGTGTCCCAAGACCGAGCGGGAATGTTGATGTACCCGTACAACGTCAATCAAAATTCATCGCGCGCCGTTAACTTATCAATCAATTATCCACAATCCAATGTTAAATGTTCGGGTAGTAGGTCCTCAGGTTGCATTGAAATCCATTATTCATTGCATCTCTAAGCTCCACGTGTTATATAAACTATCCCATGTAGTGAAATTATTCAAGATCTAGAATAATTTTACAATAGATAGGTTCAGGAGCACGCAATGCTTCCAAAATTCATACAGGCTAGAATACATGATTCTCGAAAGTTTATTTGAAATAAAGTGGGGTTTGAACTACATGTGTAAGTTGCCGGTAATTATTTTTTAGCTGCTCAAAGAAAGTTCGCAATATCTATATCACAAAACATGTGTGTAGATACCAGGGATGCGGAGTCCTATCATTTTGATAGGACTCCGACTCCGGCTGGCAAGTATATAAAGCCCAGTTTTTTGAAAAACAAACCGGTAGCCTACATCATAGATCATTATAGGCTTAGCTGAACCTATTTTTAGTGATCATTGCTGCATCAATTATCAATCATTTTCACTGAAAGTTGATGAAATGTCGCTTTAAGTTGGATGCATACGACTCGGCTCCTCCCATCTTTTGATGTTTGCTTAACACGGTTGTTCTCTAGTCTCTACCAGGCAGGAAAATCCCACATCTTTCTCCAAAAAATATAAGTACACTTTCGATTTTAAGATGTGCTTTAGAGGAGCCATCACATACACGAGTAACGTGAGGGTGAGGGGTAATGTTCTCAAACAAGCTAGCATTTCATTTTTGTCTCAGATGTGACCTTTGGCGCGTAGGTGTGATCGAGGCTAGGAAGGCTTGTCTTCTCTACTAAATTACCGAGTGAAAAGACAATCCTTTTTTTCACTATCACGGTTCATTCCCTCAACTATTACAAGCTTTTCATGCACTGCTGTCTCTGTACTTTTGTTCGACGGAGAAAGTTGACATCAAGACAGTGACAGCTATGCACGAGAATAAATAATTTGTTTGTATTATATTTCGGGTCTAGTTATATCATTTGATAGGACTCCGACTCCGACTCCAGCAAAAATGATAAGACTCCGGTACTCCGACTCTACATCCCTGGTAGATACTCTCAAATTATGTTACATTTACATGCTCTTGATGTTGTAATGATTGACTAAGCAATTTAATCTAGACTGACTGTCGTCAACGGTCGACATGGGTCTAATTAAATTAACCGGCCGGCCGGTCTTCAAAATTTGCGGCCGGGACGGCGGCGGGTTCCAACCCTGGTACATAGTCATTAAGTTTAGATCGTGAGGAGACGAGCGGTGTTAGTGATATTTCCATTTGATGATTTTATTACTAAGAAAAATGATGAGTTATAGATACGAACGTTTCACTTGACCGACCTACTTGCAATCTTACCGTTGAAGTTCATGGGTTCTCTGATAGGAGCTCGTTTTGCTATATGCGCTATGTGAATTTCTATCGCTTGCTACCATTGTAAGATATATTATTGTAATCGGATGGGATTATGTCCGCTCTAGACTGACTCACATACTAATGGATCTGTCTCTGTGTCGACGTTGCACCATCCAACTGCTTAAAGAGAGGGATCGCTAATGGACATGACAGGATGTACTACATGTTCTTTCTTGTACAAATGTATTCTGAGTTCAGATAGATTCTTTGAGTTCATATATCTTTCTGTCCACTGATCTTTGTCGTCCTTTCAGGCCTTCTTCCTTGTATGTATTAGTTTTTGCCTTGATATGGGTCGCTAGATGATATGAATCAACAAACGCTTAAAAGTAATACAAGTGCAAAAATCGGATGAAGTCTTCACGATCGATTGAATTGCTTTCCATTTAGGAAGCCATTTAAGGAGCCGATGGCAAGAGCGTTCAACTCAACTAGCATCACAGGACCGCCTGGGTATTCAATCAGTCTCTCTAGCGCTTTGAAAACACTGTCTCGACATGACCACTCCGGGCGCGGCATGAAGAAGACATTATCATATTTCAGCTTTTCGTTTGCTTGCCTTTGCACTGCTGGCTTAGCAGCATTGATATCATATAATTGTGGAGTTTAAAACGTTTTTTCAAAAATGTTTTCCCTGACCTTGCATTCGATTGAAACAATGTAGGCTTTTAAATTGTATCGTCAAATAAATAAATTCAACATTTACAATGAAAAATAAATTTATGTTTATCAAAATTCGATGAAATGTTTTTTGATAAAAAAAATTATTCAATTTCAAATGACACTTGAAAATTGTGATAATGTTTGAATTATGTTCCGTTAATAGCCTACATAAGTAGTGTTACTTTACTAAATACTAAACAATAATTGATGTTGAATTTGTATCGTCAAAAGATTAAGTGATAGATATAGCACTTGAAGGGATGCTATATCATTTTCCTGCACGAGTTTTCTAGATATACGCACGAAGCGAAGCTGAGTGCGTATATCTATGAAAACGAGTGTAGGAAAATGATATAGTAACTCTTCAAGTGCTATATCTATTTTATACCATTTTCTATAAATATCTGTGACTAGCATTGGTCAGTATATGGACTCCTAGATATTTGATCTCTTAATTTTTTAAATCTCTTAAAAGAATGCAGGATAACTTATTCATTTTCAAATCTGGAAAGTAAAGACAAGGTTGAATTTAACGATGAATGATCTCACAGAAGAACTTTTTCTCTCAATGGAAGGACATAACACGCATAGACGATTCAAGAAAAGATCTGACGAAGAAATAAACAATATGATCCAAAATTCCAAACCAAAAAATACAGAAAAGTCAACAAAGTGGTGCATGAAAATCTTTAATGATTGGAAAGAAAATAGACCAGAAAACATTCCTGATATAGTCGAAATGACCGACAATGAATTAAACAGCTGGCTGGGCCGATTCATATCGGAAGCATGTAAAGTCAATGGTGAAGAATACCCAGCCAAAACGCTTTATTTGATCGCATGTGGAATATTAAGACACTTACGTGATAATGGAATACAAGATAAAAACATTTTAGACTTTCGAGATAACCGTTATACATACTTCACCAATGCTCTCGATAGTCGCATGAAAGATCTCACGTATCGAGGTATTGGTATTGAAACGAAACAAGCAGATGTGTTTTCTGAAGCGGAAGAGGTCGAAATGTGGCAGAAAGGTGTTTTTGGAAATTGTTCAAGCGAAGTATTGCAATACACCGTATATTTTTATAATTGCAAATTATTCGGACTACGTGGAAGGGAAGAGCACCACGACCTGCAAGTCAATGACTTCATCATTGGAAATGATAGTGATGGAAAAGTGTATATTAAATACACCTCAAGATCAAGAAAAAATTTTAATGGTTGTCTAAGGCAAATACAGATTGTTTCATAAAAAATGGATCACCCTTAAACATCGCCTTAACTTCAACTTTGTCTAACTCCCCCAAACTTGAACAAATTTCTCTGAAATTTGGAAGATATGTCAGTTGTGCTTACTAATATCATTGTTGGAAATTTCAAGCATGAATATTGAGTTGTTTTCCTGTTATAGATAAAAAAGTAGTAGATAATTTGATCTTCATTTAGCAATGTCACACAAAATCATACCTCACTCTTATAAAATTACATTTGTTTCCTTTGTTATGTTAAACCAAAAGTTATCAAACATTATGACACTGAAGGGAGAAAGTCTATCATATCTTTGTACAGAGAATATTTTCAAGCATTGGGGGAAACTGAAGGCCCATTCTACTTGAGGACTCTTCCAAACTTAATGAACTCAATTCGCTTTGGCAAACAGCGTGTTGGAGTGAATACACTCTCAAAAATTTTACCTATCCTTGCAGCAAGGGCGAATTTGAAAGGGAATTATACTAGCCATTCGGGTAAGGCTACATGTGCTACAAGACTGTCAGAAAATAGTCTCGACGACAAAATAATTAAAAAGCGACTCGGAAATCGCTCATCGAAAGGATTAGAAGCATACAAACGAAGACGAGATGATGATTACAATGCCTCTATTGTTTTGAATCCTCCCGAAGTTTCACCAAATTCAATCCCAACCCCAGAGTTAAAACCGAATTTTGAAGATTTAGAACCGACTTTCTTCAGTGAAATAATGGAATGTGGACCCCCTCCTCAATCTTCGAACAGAAACGACAATCAAAATTATTTTGGAATCGCACAACCAGCTCAGAACTTTTATAATTGTTACTTCTATGTTTACAGAAAGTAATGTGCATGTATATTTTGTATATAAGATTCTTCGTTATACATAGATATCATAAGCTTCGTTATACTGCACACCTTTTAGTTATACTGCACTGTTTTAAGGTAGTTATAGCACTCTAAAATACATAGCACTGGGAACTGAAAATGGTATAAAGAAACAGTACTGTCGATATTTCGACATCTATGTGCTGTTACTTGCATGCTGATATGTATGCATGTCTATGAAGTGTGGTAGTATCATTATTGAATTCTATGTTTTATCCGGTTGCTATCACTGTACTGTGAATTTCAAATTCCGGTCACAATTAAATGAATACTTGACCAGCAAGGTCTTTTTGTGTCTGGACAAGTACGTACGCTTAGACAATATGATTATATAGGCCTACTGCCGAAATCCCATAAAAGTTATGTATTTAAGAAATAATGGAAATACTGATCATAAAGTAAATTAAATAACTCTTTATATTTTATTAAGAAATAGCAAAGTGCGTGATGCTCAAATAATTCAGAGCAAGCACGTGATACAATAAATCCATCGTCATTGTTTACACAGTAGTACTTTATAGTTCATATGTTCAGTTGTTTTCAAAGAAAACGCATTTTCTCGCCTCTATTCCGAGATTCCTCCGCAATATTTCACACGTCATTCCTATTGTACTAAATTGACGTCCTAAAGCTGCTGCATGAGCACAGAATAATATTTTGGCAATACCAGTTGGTTCCGTCTCAAAACCTATTCTCAAAGCTTTTCTCTACCAAGTTCAGGATGAAAGTTCAAGATGCTTCCGCTACGCCTTGAGTAAGTGGTTCAGAGGTAGCACCAGCGATAAAATTTCTAACAAATTTCGTTTGCTCGGCGGTCATCGTCAATTTTGTCAATACAGATTGGCAGCAGGTAGGCCTAGCCTATCAGTGGTTGTACTGCCATTGTCGTTTGTTTTTCGATCACATGCTTTTACTAAGCGTCGTCTTTCGTGCAGAACATTTCACTTATCTACCACTTCTCCCATAGTTCCATCGTCCCCTTGACTTGTCTAAGAAAATTGAAACAAGATTCAAAGCATGCAATATATACTTTGTGAATGATCCATCAAATGATTGCATGATATATATATATATATCAAATCTCAACAGATGTAACCACCACGAGACATGTTTCGGCCTGTTGGGCCTCATCAGTCGTGGGTAGGTTTGAACCAGCGACGTTGGAGCTAGAGGACGTGCAAGCATATCCTCTAACCACAAGGTCACCGGACCATCTGTTGAGAGCGTGAATTAGCCAGGAAGGCACTGCTTTAACGCAGGCACGTGGAGGACGGACTGCTTTCTGCAATCACTTAATACCGCATCCGAGATTGAGGTGCTTCACGCAGGCGCTACTCATTACATTGCACGTCCTCTAGCTCCAACGTCGCTGGTTCAAACCTACCCACGACTGATGAGGCCCAACAGGTCGAAACATGTCTCGTGGTGGTTACATCTGTTGAGATTTGATAAATTTATCAATTGCCAGGTTACTTGTCTAAATATATATATATATATATTTCATGTAAAAGAAAAAGCACAGCTTTCCGGACTAGTTTCGATGTTTTTTATCACATCATCTTCAGCGGTAAAAAGAGTTACAAAAATCTGTACACATCATTTACATACTTGCTATCTACAATTCATTTTCAACATTAACACAACTAAAACACGATAAAATACGTCATTAATTGCACGTCACATGCCACTGACGTCATGCATGTCATTTCGTCACCTTTCATGTAATTTCATAAATCTAGAGACAATTGATATGAACCATTTCGTTCATTCGAGAGGCAATCTTTGTTTTGATTCATGATTATAGTTTCAAGAATGAATGGAATTTTGTAACGACCTAGAATTCTAAAGTTTTCATATTTCGGTGCATGTTCATGCATCGAAACTTCAGTGGGAGTTGGGTAGCCTCTAAGATGCTCGCTAATACGGGTATTTAAATGTCTTTTGGATGCGCCAATATACCGCATCGAACAGCGGTCACAACTGTATTGGTAAACAATGTTGGCTTTCAATCCATCAGAAATACTATCTTTATTTTGAAAAAAGTTTTGAAGTTTGAAAGTTTTGTACGCGGGTCTGATCTCTGTATTTGAGAGACTTTGGTTGATGTTGTGAATTCTGTTATTTAATTCTTTGACGCCCTCTCGAATGAACGGAACTGGCCAATAAATAATATTTTTGCTTCTGTCTTTGTCAGGGATCTCTTGTTGCACGACTGTCCTCTTTTTATCAATTTCTTTCTTTATCTGATTTATTTTTTCATCAGGGAAATCATTACTTATGAAAATATCAGAAATCTTTTTAGATGCAGACTGAAAAAGTGTCTCATCAGAACAGATTTTAGAAGCGCGAAACAATAAAGACCGAATGGCAGACAATTTGTATTTGTCTGGAGCATAGGCAAAGTATGGAGTATAAACTCCTGTATTGGTCGATTTAATGTGAAAATCTATCTTGAAATTTTTTGATTGGAGAGTCACTTCGGTATCCAAAAATGTGATACAATTATTAATACTCTCTTCCATGGTAAATTGGATGCTATCATCCAAACTATTGACAAAGTTCAAAAAGCTTTTGGCTTCATTATTGTTGCGAAAAATGACAAAACAATCGTCAACAAATCGACGATAGAAGAATGGCAATGTGCCGTCGTACTTACAAAAATTGCTTTCGATCATATCTAGAGCGAAGGCAGCCATGGTAGGGCCAAGGTTTGAACCCATGGCCATACCGTCCACCTGATGAAAAAGATCATTATTAAAACTAAATAACACATTCGTGCAAGCCAGATCTAACAAAGCTGTTAAAGCATGTTTTGAAATAGGAAAATTGTCGAAGTCAATCAGCGAGGCAATGTGCATGACGACAAGCACATTTACATGCGTTTTCCAAGACTTCAACGACCAAAAGAAGCAATCTTGCAACTCTTGCGTCTCTCTCTTGACGGAATGATTTTTGTTTTACATATTTTTGTTTGATGCATACTGCTTGCAAACAAAGGGCGTTGCGATGGGTGAATCCTTTTGAGGTTCTTTCGCAAATATTTATCTTGGCTACTGGGAGGAGACAGCATTGTCTACTTATCACCTAGCTCCATCACTCTGGAAGAGACATCAGAACGACATTTTTATCCTATGGGATCACGGCCTCGACTCCTTACTTCAACTGCGCGACCATTTAAATTCTATAGATCCTCATATCCAAGTAGATCTCACATACGATGTGACATCTATCCGGTTTGACCTTTTAATTTACTGTGGTTAACCTGACTCGTTTACTTTAGATTATCGTGTAGCCTTTAAGGACAATGCTTGTCATCACCTTCTAAATAAATTTTCCCATCATGCCTGCCATTTCCACAAAAGTGTCGTTTATTCTCAGATTCTGCGTTTTACAACTCACTCCTCAAATATTATGAATTTTAAGTCTATTTGTAATGAGGTCTTTCCGTCTTGGAGATCTCAAGGGATCAAACGATCTTTAATAAGATGTTCACTCAAGCGCATCTCCGTTTTATCTGGTCTCTTACCACAGTGGTCTCCTGGCATGTGATGATAAGGTCTTTCGAAGTTCACGAAATCGTATGTACAACATTTTTTTTAATTTATCTGATGATAGCACACATTGTATTTATGTCGTGAAATGCTCATCTTGTTCTATTTTGCATATCGGTCAGTCATCTCAGCCTCTCCGACAACGTATAGGAGAGCATATACGAGCTACTTCGTCTAATTGTCCGGATTCACCTATGAATCCACATTTTAACTCCTAATGTGACGTTTCGCCGTTTCAATTTTTTGCTATTGACCGATGCTTTTCTCTATCTCGGCGTCTTCAAAAAAAAGGATGTGGATTCAGCGCCTGAACTCACTTTTACCTGATGACCTCTATCGGAGTTTACCTATTCAAGGGTTTAGGTCAATCTTGTCACCTTTCGAAGTGATTGTACATCGAAGTTAAATAGCCTAGTAAAAAATCTTTGCAGCAGCCTCAATATACATGTTCGCTTGTCACAAAAGACTGATCAGAACCTTCGCAGTATTTTGAGATGATACACTACTCTATGGATATGCTGACCGCTGGTGTATTCTCGAGTTTAACACATTATTTATGCTTATTGTCATAATTTTTAATATTTATTTTCATCATCATGTAAATATGCAGAAATACACTGGATACTGACCTATTGATCCTGGTATTATCCATTGTAATGTTTGATATCTGTGAATCGTATTTTCTTACCTGCTGGTCTTTTGCAATCATATCGTTGCATGTCTGTGTCAATCATGCTGTCAATGTGATCAAGCTGGATGAGATTTTATTGTCCGCTGTACAGAATCGATTTTCTAGTGGAAGTCTTGTCTCGTTCTTAATGTGAAAACCTTGTTAGATACTTTCGGCTGCACACCACCGTCGAAGCCTTGAGGGCGAAATATCTGGTGTCAATAAAGTTTTCAATAACGTTTCCTGGTTTTGAGTTCGAAGAGAATTGCGAGCGGCACGCGCGGATCTTTCAGAGATCCTCGCTTTAACTATTATACTACTACTACGGGGCAGAGTGCACGACATGCGTCGACCTGATCGTCGCTTTTTGCAAGACTCGCTTTTTGTGCTTGACAATTGCAAGACTCAACCTTTTACTCATCAATCCCACCAAGTGTTTCATCTTCATCCTCCGAACGTCTCAACTCCATCCTTGTTGAACTTCATTCAAAAAAATTTATCAACAACAAGGAGCTGACTTTTTTACTTCCGCCTAACCCTTCTCACCCTAGTTGCTTTGACTTATTACCGAAACTTCACAAGTTTGTATGGCCATCTTCTGATATGCCGCCTGGACGACCGATCGTTTCGGATGTCAGAACTGAGTCCAGTAATGTGGCCCGTTACATTGACATCTATCTAAACCTTTTGGTACGGCGCATGAATAGCTATCTACGTGGTTCTGGACATCCTATAGCAATCCTACGCTCAAATCACTTAGATCGGGAATCGATCTTGTGTTCTTTCGATGTCTGATCACTGTATACCAACGTACCGATCTTAGAGGGCATCTCACGCGTAGAACGTGCATTTCTTCGTTATCCAGATCCTCGCCGACCTGACCTTGAAATTTTGGATCTTCTTCGAATATGTCTGACCAATAACGATTTTCTGTGTGACCACAGCTGGTACCTCCAAACATCTGATGTAGCGATGGGCAAAGCTTTCGGCGGATCTTTTGCTAATCAGCATCTCGCTTAATGGGAGGAATCAATTCTCGGGTCGTCGGCGCTTCGTCCACGTTTATGGGTTAGGTTCCAGGACGATATATCTTTCGTTTGGGACCATCGGCTCTCGGCTCTGACTGATTTTCACAGCTTAGTGGATGAGCAGGCTATCCACATCCAAGTGGACCTTCAACAAGATCCTGATTCTATGATATTCCTTGACCTCCTGATGTATCGTTCTCCCAACAACGCCTTTGGTCATCGGATCGGGTTCAAGGACATTAGTAGTAAGCAAAACTCCACTTCTGGACCGCGCAAGATGGCGGCCATCGCTGCGTCCCCCCCCCTCTGGCACGGCAGAGTGTCGTGGTCGGCCGCCGTGGTGCTTCGTGTCTGAGTCCCCCCCCTCTGGAACGACAGAGGTTGTGGTCTGTCGTGGTGTGCCGGCCAGGTGGGTCCACGTTCACAACATGTTCGCTGACGTCCCCCCCCCCTCTGCAACAACAGAGTGTGAGACTCGGGTGAGTTGGTCCGACCGCCTGGTTGACGTGGGCGACCGTCTAGGTTGACGTGGGCGACCGCCAGGATTAGTCTTGAGGCTATAGTGTGTGATGTTTTTGGTGTGTAGCGTCCAAACGAAGCATTGGATGAGAAAACGGAGGCCAGATTCGGAATCTACGTGAAATTTTGGGTTAGGAAGGATGTTTCCAGCGAAATCTGAGAGAAAAAATTTTCGGCTGACGTCCCCCCCCCTGGACAGCTTGCTTCCAGTGGACGGATTTTGTCGTGCGATAGCTCGTTTGAAAGCTAAGAGTGAGACAAATTCAGTGAAAGAATCGGCTTGTTCGTATCTGCCTTCGTTTAGATGTGAGACGCCATTTAAGATTTTGGGACATTGGTGAAAAACGACAGAGTTAGAATTTGGGACGTTTTGGGCTGTAGCTTCAAAACGAACTATCGGATTGGTAAACGGATGCCAGATTTGGAATCAACTTGATGTTATTGTCCAATGAGGATCATCATCCAATGAGAATCAAGCATTTCTTTATAAATAGCGAGCCTTCCACAGTGAGAATCATTCCATCGTTGAATCACACGAGTGACGGACGCACATTTTCTCTCTCTCTAGTTCCCTGTTCTATTATCCAACTAAAATGGTAAGTCGCTACTTCCCTCCCTCTCCTCCCTTGAACGTAAACTTAATACAATCTTTTTTCATTTTCAGGCATCTACTCCATCTGCTGCACTAGTAGGACAAAATGGCGGTCAAACGTTACAAGGTTCGCTACGGTCAGATCATCTACAACTGAGGCCAGTGGAAGAAACATCCAAGGTACATAATCCTACACCGCTACAGCGTAAATTTAAACAAGCCTTGCGTTATGATGATCATAGCGTAGTACTCCAAACGGGAATGCTCCCTTCCACGGATGTCAAGATAATGCACAATCAGTATGGGGACTACATACTGATCCCCGTGAGTCCATACATTCGCCACCAACTTGATATTATTGAGGAGTACGTGACATTAAATATGGACATTCCTACTCCTCTTGCTCAAGAGTGGAAGGCGAGAGATGACAAGGATACTCCCTATAGAAAGATTTGGGATGGTAATCACATTTGCCTACCGGTATCACATTGGTGTACTTACTATAAGAAGGAGGGAGATCATTCAATACCCATCAGATGTGATGAGCTCGGAGAAGGTACTTGGGATATCCTTTTCAAAGTGAATGGGCTATATTATGGTCGACACAAGGATAATAAAATAGCCTCTCTCTCCATGCATATGGAATCCATCCTATATATTCCGAAACCACCCAACGTGGACGACATAATTGATCAAATCCTTAACAGCAGTGGTACGAAGCGCAAGTCGGAGAAGAATGCTACATCAAAACGCAAATCAAAGAAGGAGAATTGCTAGTCCTTTCCTAACTCTACCCTATGACAATTCGCTTATGTGCTTTGAGTGTCGTAGACGTGGTCTTATTAGATACATTTTACTTCTTCGTTGCCATCATATCATTTGTGTATTTTGTCGTGAAAAGCATCGATGTAATTCTTCATTTTGTAATATGTTATAGAACGTTTCCTTAGATGTGTAAATTTCCGTTTTAGGCTTCTATCATCATTTTTATGGATTGTGAGGGTGAACCTGTACAGGAGCTCAGTGCTATTGCTATGAACAATTGGACATATCAGATTGTTAGTGTCTATCATCAACATGCCAACTGCGATCCCAATGTTGATCAATGGGCGAGAAAACACATTCATGGACTTAATCTGAAATATTTGCAAGACTATGGCTTTTCTTGTGAGAGTGCTCTTCTTATTGACTTTAAACGATGGTTAGCTGCTTTCAATGTTATACGCATCTTTTGTAATAATCCTGGTAAGGAGAGGAAAGTATTTCCCAATCTAATCATTGATGATATTTTGCTCCCACCTTGGGATAGTAGAGTGAATCAACATTATCATGAAGTCACAAAACGTTTTAAGGATTTGTGTGTTCCTATTTTGTCTGTTCGTTGTAGTAGCTACGTTCATAACCAATGCTTCTTTCCTCCTTACCTCAACACTGCCAAAGTCCTGTATGGTTATCATTGCTCGCTGTATGATAGTTACCAGCTGTATCTATTTTATCTCTTTCAAACCATTGATTTATAATGCATGCTTGTTACCATTATTCAATAAATGTTACTATGAGAAGAGTTGTTGTTTTCATGCAATGGATGGGTTAGATAAAGGGCGATCATGTCTTTCTCAAACGACTGCGGAACATTACGTTTTCATAGGCAAAGTTTAAAAGGAGCTGTTCAAGATTATGTGATAAAATTTCATAAAGATGAGACCGACATCGAAGCAGTGGTCGATGATGCTAGCACTCTATTTCTAGAGTTAATGAATACATTCTCTGATAGCATTATCATGGCGCGATTAGTTGCGAAAATTAAGTTTAGTCATTTTGGAAAGGAAGAGGTGGAAAGTCGCTCTTTCCATTTTGCTTCTTATTCAATGGAAGTGGTAGATCACCCCCAAGAATTTTTTAAAAGACATATGATAAAAATTGCTGAACGTCTTAACGCATTTAACCATCATGGTAGCAGTCTAGTGATTGAAGCGATTTCAGATATTCACATTCAACTTTCCATAAAGAAAAATTGAAAATGCAGTGGTACTTGATTGTAGCACAACTGGTTTTCGAGCTATGTCTGCTCACTCTCGAAGTATATTCCTTCTGTACATGCGTCTATTATTTAGAAAAGGCTAGCAAATTCATATCTTCAAAAAGACTTGCTATAGACATCAGTAACGGTGAAACTATGTGTTGCGATGTATGTAAGCGAAAGGATGGAAATGAAAAGCGCATCTTCAAGAGATGTAAGCATGCTTTTTGTCAACGCTGTTTCATACGTAATTGCATTCAACTTTGCCAATGTAACCACTGTGACATTGCTCATTTCGAGTGTCACTTATGTCGCAATAGTTAGTACCTATGCAAATGTGGTAAAGATAGGTTTTAGCAAAGACTAACACGGAAAATGGCGAAACGTAAAATGACGAAACGTAAAAGTCAAAAGTTTTCTTCAGCCATTCAAGCTCTCCGACGAATGAAAGCAAATCAGCGATACAATGCTATACGACATGCTAACGATAAATTCATTTGTGAAATTATTTCTCATGTGAGGAAGTTGAGGACGAAGAAATTAGCGCCAAAACAACGAAAGTTACTTAAGCGATATGCTACGAAATTGCGTTTCATCTCCAATCCTAAAGTCGCCCTTCAAAGAAAGAGGAAAACTCTAACACAAAAGGGCGGTTTCCTTTCAGCAATACTTCCAATGATAGCTCCTGCCGTGGGCAACCTATTGGGAAATATCTTTGGCTCTAAGCGTTAATTATGCAAATGTTGAGTCTCAAAGTAATAAAATGGATTTCAGACTTCAATGTGATAAAGTTCTGACTGTATCAGGTCCATCTCATGCAGGTAAAACTGTTTTCACGCTGAATTTATTGGATAAAAGAAGGGAGTTGTTTAAGGAACCTATCAATCGAGTGATTTGGTGTTATGGTATTTATCAACCGTCGCTGTTTCAGGAATTGCAAAGTCGCAACTTTATTCGACATGAAGGAATTATTCCAGTGGATAAACTTCAGTCTAATGATGTTGTTGTATTGGATGATTTATTAAAAGAAAGTAAGAATTCAAAAGATGTTACAGATATGTTCACTCGCGCAGCACACCATAAAAGGTGTTTTATCATCTATATTACACAAAATTTGTTTCCTGATGGAAAAGAAGCTCGTACACGAAACCTGAATACACACTATTATGCTATTTTCAAGAATCCGCGAGATAAAAGTCAATTTGAAATTTTAGCGCGACAAGTTGCACCCAGAGGATCAAAAGCCTTAATTGAAATTTTTCAAGCAGCTACTGAAAAACCATACGGTTACTTATTCATTGACTTTACGCAAGAGTGTCCGGAAGAATTTAGATTTCGAAGTGATATTTTGAAAACTCCCATGATTATCTACAAACTATGAGTTCTTATTCTCGCATGATTGTTATTCCTCAGGATGAATATGTACAATTGACTGCCATGCAGCAAGTAAAGCAACCTCTTGCAAATCAAATGTATAGGAAAGAAATAGATTATCAGCAAAATGTTCACATCAAAGATCCACATCGTGCTGTATTATTACAATCGGAAACTGTTGAGCAATTGAAAAACTTGAAGAATAAGATGCGTGACTCTGTATCGACTGCTACACCTTTAGCATCTCGCGCACATGCCATATCTCTTTTCAACAGTATTGAACCCCATCTCAATGTAAATGATAGAGGAGAAATCATTACAGATGAAAATAAAGTGATTGATGCTTCACGTTATGAAGACTTGATTCAGTATGCGACACGTAGAAAGCGCCGTCAGGGCTATGTTCCACCTGGTTGGTCATACTTTCTTAAACTATTGAAAAAGCATAATGTGCCAAAATTTGCTTTAAATAATGAGACATTGAAAGAACTTGATTCAACAGTGGCTACTACTCCAATGCTTCAGGCGATGAAAATGCCAACAAATTGGTTTAAGACGTCACCTGCTACATCCCCTCCCACACTCACTAAGCAAACAAGAGGAAGAACTCGACGTAGATCTACATCGCCACTAAAACTGGTAAAAGGAAAACGTAAAACAGCTCCTCCTAGGAAATACATGTTCTCAGACTATTAATATGAAGCAGATGTGTTGCTTGCCATGTAATGAGCCGCCAGAGGTGAATGTCGTTGTCACTTGCACTTGCTGCGCCAGCTCTCATAATGAAACCCCTAAGCAATGTGAACACGATCGCAAAACCGCTAAAGCTAAATGCTGCAGTTGTTGTAAATGTAGAAAGGCAAGAAAGAAAAAAGATGAGAAGGAGGAAAAAGAGTCAGCCGTCATCGACTGAACGTTTGAAGTCAATCTATTATGATGTAAAACATCCGGCAGGATTTGCATCTATCAAGAAATTATCAAAAGCGAGTGGTCTTCCACAATCACAAGTGAAACGATGGTTAAAGGGTCAGGCTACCTATACACTCCACAAACAAGCGAAAAAGAAGTACCGCACCCGCCATTATATTGTTCATGACATCGATGAACAGTGGCAAGCAGATTTGTGCGATGTTGCCTCCATTTCAAAACATAACTCGGGCAATAATTTTATTTTAACCGTCATTGATATTTTCTCGCGTTATGCGTGGGCTCAACCTTTAAAAACTAAAGAAGGGAAAGGAGTAGCAAAAGCATTCCAAACAATTTTTCGAGAAGGTCGCATTCCAAAAAGAATTCAGAGTGATCAATGAAAAGAGTTTGAAAATCAGCATGTGACAAGATTATTTGAGAGGCATGACATTGAGTTGTTTAGTGTAAAGAGCGCTTATAAAGCTGCACTCGTTGAACGTTTTAATCGCACATTAAAAAATCGTTTGTGGCGACATTTTACTGCCAACTTGACACAAAATTGGACAAAGGTTCTACAAGATACACTCCAGGCCTACAATCACTCTATCCATCGTTCTATTGGACTCAGACCAGTAGATGTAAATGCTAACAATGTAGATAAAGTGCGCGAATCATTCCAACGTAAACGCACTCATGTGAAAAGTGATGTGAAAATTGGCGATAAAGTTCGTATCTCAAAAGTGAAAAGTGTTTTTGCTAAAGGGTACCTCCCGAATTGGACAGAGGAGGTATTTACAGTATCAAGGATTAATCAAAAAGACTCTCCGACCACCTACAAGTTGAAAGATTACGATAATGAAGAAATTGAGGGTAGCTTTTACCGCGATGAGATTGAGGTAGTCACTGAAAGTGAAACATATTTGGTAGAGAAAATCATTCGATGTAAAAAACGGCAAGGTGAAGAATGGTGTCTTGTTAAATGGACTGGTTATCCTTCAAGTATGAACTCTTGGATGCGTCGTGCCGACATCTTTCATCTAAGTGATCGACAGTGATTCATGCAAAGTTGTAACTAACAATGTTTAGGGTTTGAGCTATGAATCCAACTGCCTCATTTTATTCACGACCCTCCTACGTAAGTGGTGGAGGACAAATTTACATCGGTGCTCGCCGCCAACGTGGAGGTAGCATACTTGGTGCACTGAAATCTGTTGTAGCACCTCTCATATCCAATGTCGGTAGATCTTTAAAACGAAATGTTTTAAGTAATGCCGTTGGCTTTGCTGGTGATGTTGCTAGTGATCTTTCCAGAGGTAGAAGTTTCAAGAGCAGTTTGTTGAATCGTGGGAAGGAACGCGGTTTAAAAACATTGAAGCAGACCATTGCTGGTGTTACTCAAGGAAAGAAATCACCTAAACGAATGAGAAAAGGAAGGAGGAAACATCGCGGAGCTGGTAAGGTGCAATCTTCAGTCAAAAGGCATTCACGCAAACGTCGCAGAGGCTCTAATCATTCATCAGGCGCTAAACGACGACGCTGCTATAACTTCTAATCATGGAGTGTAAAACTTCCGGTTTTTGTTTGTTCGATCAACAAGCCATACAGACAGATATTCTTAGTTCAAGTATTGTAGATTATCATCCTCGAACAGCTGAGAATGCTGGCCCCATTGAATTTGTTATTCCTGGTGGTAGTGATGACTACATAGATTTGAGTTATGCGATGCTTGATTTGAGGTTTAGAATTCAGCAAGCAGATGGAACTGCTATTGACGATGCACATAAAGTTGGACTGAACAATTTACCATTGACTACATTACTTCGCGATGTTTCTCTAACGATTGGAGAGCAGCAGGTGGAAGGTGGTCAAAGCGATTATCCCTATAAATCATATTTCACTCATGTATCGCAGTTTCATCCAGCAGCACAAAAAAGTCATATGGAAGCCATGGGATGGTACAGAGATGAAGCAGGAAAATTTGATGTTGAAACAAACAGTGGCTTTGTAAAGCGATCTGCTATGATTAAAGATAGTAGAGTATGTCAGCTATATGGTCCGCTGAATTTAGACTTCTTTAGACAGTCAAAGTTTTTACTCTGTAATACCAGCATGCGACTCAAGCTGACATTGAATAAGCCTGAATTTGCGCTGAATGCATTTGCTAAAGTTGACAATTTTAGAATTCATGTGGAAGATATTGCACTTTACATTCGTCGAGTAGTACCGAATCCAAGTGTCATTAGAGGGCATGCTGAAGGTCTTAACCGCCAAAATGCCATTTACCCCGTTCAGCATACAAAGCTTCTCACCTTTACAATTCCGAAAGATCAAAAGAGTTTCATGAAAGATGGCTTCTTTCCATCGGAAGCACCGAAGCTCCTCATGGTGGCAATGGTTGAAAATGATGCATTTAATGGTAATATAAAGAAGAATCCTTTCAATTTTAAACACAATCAGTTAAGTGAAATTGCTTTACGTGTTAATGGTGTGAGTCATCCTGGTCCACCCTACAAACCAGATTTTGCTTCGGATCAATTTATGCGCAGTTATGTTGATTTTATGGATGTCTTTGGCTTTTACAATACGGATGATACCAACGGACTGACTATGAAAGAGTTTAAGAGTGGATATACTATTTATGCATTTGATTTGACTGCTGACAGCGATATTAGTGCACCCTATCGTCAAGCGAACGTGCCTCATAATATTCGTTTGGATTTGACGTTCAAAAGAACACTACCTGAGACGATCAATGTATTAATTTATGCAGTCTTCGATTCAAATATTGAAATTACAAAGTATCGTGACGTGATTCTTCAGTATAATCGTTAATGAGTTGGTTGACTGCTGACGATATTAAGACTAAAGTGCAGCATAATGCAGACGAAGCGACGTTGAAAGCTTTCGATAATGTCTATTCACTCGATACCTTACCACCTGCAGTAAATCACTATCCCATCTTTATTGTGCTAAACACTCATTCACAGAATTTAGGCGGTGAGCATTGGAAAGCGATCTTTATTGGAAAAGACCGACGTGGTGAACTATTTGACTCTCTTGCTCAACCTCCAAATATACCAACACAGCAGTGGTTGAGAAAACATACGCGTCAATATCAGCGAAATGAACGCATACTACAACATCCACTTTCATCAACGTGTGGTGCTTTTGTACTGTACTTCATCTTAAAACGTTTACATGTATCTCGATTTGCATCTATTATTCAAAACTTTTCATGTAATCCATCCTCTAATGAAAAAATGATTTGTAAGTTCTATCATGATTTGAAATAAAAACATCATGTTGGAAAAATTGTTTTTTATTTTACAATCCGCTGGGTACGTACATACTCAATGAGATAGTCTAGGATCATATTTGCTTGTTCATGAGATTTTAGTCCAGTAATGATCACTTTACTATTATGAAAGATTGCCACATGCACAGGCAACCAACAACTAATGAGAGCTGCAGGAAAAAGTTCGGGTTCATAACACAAACTGTAACTGCTGGTACGAATCTTCAAAAATGATAGACTGTCACTCAATTGAGTAGAGATCACCATATTGTCCACAGTCAGATTCGACATCACACACCTCTCCCTCTTCCATATCCGACGTAGTAGTCTTTGTAGCTCTAAGCGCATTGACTGCGCCGATGAATGAGAAAGGGCGCCGAGAATCTGTACAGTCCCATTTGGGAAGAGTTGAAGATTCCGTGAATTGTTCATCTTCACCACTAACATTTGAGGACGGCCCGGGTAATACTTGCTGTTTGGAAGCTGTTGGCGTAATGTTGTGAGATCGATTTTGGTGTAGAGTCTGAAGCGACGGAGAATGTTGACGATGGTGTAGCGATGGCGCTTCATGATGAAAGAATGAGTAAATTGAGCGATGTACCTTCCTTTTATACTTTTCCCAACTACCTTGATGAAATGTGAAGTTAGTATGAAGTTGGGAATGATAGAGTTGAATTCGCCGATTGTTGACGCGCAGCCAGATGCGATTTCCAATACGTGAATGTCTTTTCATATAGAAGTATTTCAAGTCCTTCATGATATGATGTAGAGATTGAAAATGACGATAAGATAAAACAAACTCTCTTCTCACATTTCCAGTTGAATCTTTGAAATAGACGTTTCGATCATGATCCGTTTCAATACGTTGTAGGGAATCTAATTTCCAACTCATGGTGCGTGGTAATCATATCTGATTAAGATTTGCATAGTAGGGCGATGAACTCACGACGAATAAATGTCATGATGGAGCGATGTATGTATCTTCTATACTTCTCCCAATTGTATTTGCGAAATGAGAAACAGTTTGCGGAATGAGAATGGTAGATTTGAATTTCATTTCTGTAATGTTGAAGCCAAACTTGATCACCCAAGGAGATGAATCTTAATGTTTCAAAATATTCCAAATCCCTCATGATATCATTGAGGTTGACAAATTGTCGCCATGTTAATGTAATTCCTCTTGATGTATGACCATGAGAATTTTTGAAATGTACGTTTCCATCACGATCAACTCTGATATATTGTAGAGAGTCCAAAATCCAAGTCTTCATGATGTTATGCAAAGTTGCAGATTAGCAATATAAAAATGTCGTTTTATCATATTTTGCTTAGCAATGCGGCTACAAAGAGATTTACTAGCAATCGAGCCGCACTCTTTTCTACTCCCATTGATCATGCACAACAGCTAAATGGGAATTGGGAAGTGGGTGTCACTCAACTTGTTTATAGCAACTGTGTCTATACTTTTGATCATGAGGTGTTGACTATTAATATGAGACGTACAGCTGCTTACCAATGTGAAAAGGGGTGCCGAATATACATTCCACAGTGGCCAAAGAAAGATCTCTTATCATGTAAAAAGTTTATATATGATTTCTTGAATAAAGCGTGTAAACATATTGTCCAATTTACTCCTCACAATGATGATTATAATTATGTACATCATGTAGTTGAGAAAGATTGGATTGTTGGTTTAAGTCCAAGTTTAAGAAATGATTTAGGCTACCTCGCTAGCGCCTTAACAAGCTATGATAATTTTAACGTTAATTACCACATAAGTGGTCATAAACAGTTAATATATCGAGAGGAAGCTTATTATGTAGATCTTATTCCAAGAAATGAGAAGACGTTGGTGAAGAAGATTGTGATTAAGCCAAGAAAGACAAACATGACTCCTGAAACATTATTGAAGAAATTTAATTATCTCCTTCGAGTAGATGACAAACAAGTGGCAACATTGACTTATATTAAATCATCTAATCATATTGCAATAAGCAAATTAAATGATGATGATCTAGTATTAGTTTGTTCAAAAGATTTTCATCAGTTCTTACGACATCGTTCTGCAGCTGTTCATGGAAAATCTGATATGCAACATTTACCATGTGAAAGGTCAAATCAATTTGATACAGAATGGGCCGTATCTTTATACAGAAAGTGTGTAGAGCCTTTTGGTGGTTTCTTACATGAAACAAGAGTGTTGATGCCTCGCATTATTACTTCGGTTAAATTGGTTGTAGATTATTTAAATGAAGTGATTAATGAGCAACATATTTCATTTTCTGAAAAAGAAGGTACTTTGTCTCTCACTATAAATGGAAAAGGTATTGAACTAATTATGGATAAAACTCTAATGGACATTTTGGGTTTTGATCAAAATATCTTTAAAAGTGGTACTGTAACCAAAGCTAGCGCAGACATGTCGCTATCGCGTCGTATTAACTATTTTCAGATATATTCCAATATTGGTGAAGATGTACGTGTGGGAGATGTTGAAGCTCCATTGCTAGCAATGATACCATACCAGCCAAAAAGCTGCAGTATTTTATCTGAGCATACTTTCAAGAAAGTGCATTATACAAAGCTGAAATCAAACTACATCCCACAAATTGATATTGCCATTTATGATGATGCTGGTGCGTTGATTCCTTTTCATAAAGATGCTGTGACAAGTATTACACTCCATTTCCGAATGAAGAGTTAATGCAAAAGTATGCTAATATATTTTTCCAATGTGAATAATATGGAAAGTGAAAATAAGGACTCGTTTCTAATCTACTTGCCTAGTAATGCTTCTATGAATAAATTTCCCAAAAATAAACCATCAGACTATCGAGTAGAATTAAATCGGCCACTGCATTTAGAAGGTGAATGGGAAGTTGGCGTTTCTAGTATTTGCTATGATAGCAATATTCAGAATGTGAATGATTTGGAAGAAATGATATTGACTCCTCGCACCCATGATGGAATAACGATGAATAATGCATTTCAGTTCCCATACAATTTAACATCAGATGGAAAGTGGAACTATGAATGGATTCAGATAAAATCAGATTCTTATGAGCCATTTGGGAATGAGAAAATTATTAAGGCATTCAACAGTGGCAATACTTCCATCATGAAGAATAAAAATCAGAAAGCTTATGAGTTTACTATCTATCATTGGAGTGGGAGACAGTTCCTCCGCTTTCATTCTTTTACTAAAGGTCTTACGCTGAGGTTGGATAGTGAATTCTATCCACATCTTGGTTTTGGTCATGGACTACATCTAACGTCAATTGCTACTGCAAATGTTAAAAAAGTTTATTCAACTCGAATCAACAAATTTCATTATAGATTTAAAATATTTGATGAAGATGTTGTAGAATGCGAAGAACGCATCATTTTGAAAAAGCGTGGTGTTCAACCTTTATCACTTATTGAGTTAGTAAAACGATGGAATGAGACTGTGGGTAAGAAGTATGGAGAGAAAATTATGGCGGACAAAAATAAGTTGGTTATTCAGAAATATAATGACAAACTTACAGTTTATTTCTCTCCAACCTTGCGTCATTTTGTAAGACATTATACGCCTATTATTGGAAGCGGTGTGGTGTATGGTTCTCATGAATATCACACTAAAGCTGATTCAGTTAATGATGAATGGTGGGTGGACATCTATGGCGATCGCATCAAGAAAATTTACCAGTCTTATGAAGAATCTAAAGTTGCTATCAATATAATGCCGCGTCTATATCATACAGTTGAAAGCTTCATTCATGTAGTAAATCCTTATATACAACAGAAGTTGAAGCATGTGATGAAAAGTAAATATGATGTAAAGACACACCACATTTCGTTTTCAATTGAAAAACAACGCGTTGTTCTGAAACTGGGTGATGACATTCAATGTCAATTGAGTAAAAATTTGAAAAAACTCTTTGGCTTTTCAATGCTACAAACTGTGTTTGCTGCTGCGCATACGATTGGTATAGAAACACCAATGACACTTGATAAACATGAACAACACCTTTACATTCAAAGTGATTTGATTTTACCTATTTCTGTTGGTGAGAAAAAAGAATACAGTTTACGTGATTTCATTCATGATAAAGACGCTTCATATGCAATAGTCGAGAAGATGTTTGAATCTATTTTCTATCATCCCCTCGTCAAACAAACTATACCCTCTATTACTATCAAAATTACCAATGGTTTACAAGAGTGCATCCATGTGAAAGATACTAAATCCCTCGTAACTTTAGTGTTTCGGAAAACAAAGTGAAGTCATTGTGATATGTTTATTGAAATAAAAATATGTATATGAAAAAGTCTTTTCACAGATATAGGGGGAATGGGCTGACTGTAGGCATATATTCACAAGGAAGAAACGATCTCATGCGATACATAAAACAACCATGTATATCTACAAAAAGCAACATCAAAATACTGAGTTAAAGTTGATTATGTCAATACATCTCCTGAATGTGGTAGCGTGAGTTTTATTCTTTTGGGTGGAGGTATGTTTGTGTCAGGATGTCCATGTGGAAGAGATGTGTTATGTCCTATCCAACACCTCTTATCCTCCCATGCTGAAAGTGCTCGTTTCTTGAACGTGTACGTTTTCACAGTATGAACTTGAGATTTTAAGATTGTCATATTGACAAACGTTATAGTTTTATTTTTATAGGCCTTCTTATAGGACCGATGTTTCATTTTATGAACAATGGATTTTGATATACCTTTAGCACGCTTAATACTATCTGCACATTCTTTTAGTTTCATGGAATACATTTTAGGACGGAGGAGAATCATTTCATCTATTTCCTTTCCTGCTGTTTCATCCTTAAAACAACCAAGTTTGGCTTTATTCTGTATGGAATAGAGTGGATGAGTGGGATTGTAGTTAGATGTATCGAAATATTTTTCTAATGACTTACCTACTTCATTAAAATTTAAATCTTTTTGAGTGGTAATTCCTAAAAAGAAACTATCTGTATCACCACCCAGCAAGCGAACCTCTTTTACGAGAGGGCATGGTTTTAATATTTTGTAGAAGAGTTGATACATTTCAAGCTTGGAATAATCTAAAACGGCTTGCCCAATATAGATGGGTTTGCACAACTCAACTTCTGATTTAATCATTTTAACACCTACAAGATCCTCATCGATGATGTCTCTATCAATGAAAAGAGGTGATGAGGTCAATTTGTGATATTTTTGTTCATCAACGACTAGTTTGTAATTCATACGTTTTCTAACATCCTCCATGGTCTTTCCGAATAGACTATTATTCTTATATTTATAAAAATCCTTTTCAAAATTATTTTGGGCGAGTGCACGTTTTTGACTGTTACTATCTATGTAGGGTTTGAGGAAGGCTTTCTGTCTAAATTTGATAATGCGGTGAACTGACTTTAGAAGCATGCCCATTTCTAAATAGAATTTTAATATGCAGAAGTGTACGAGATAATTTTTCTTATCATATTGGGTGAGTAAAAGTTTGCGGCATGGTTTGTACCTTGGCTGTCCACACTCTGTTAAGTTATTATGAAATTGTGACATGAATGGTGAAAACATATCTTCAGTCACTTCGCCAGATTCAGGTGCGAGTGGGAAATCAGCAGTTTTATTTTTAATACTATTTGGATAAATCAAATCCACTTCAAAATAATATCCCCAATCACCTTCATCTGGAATATTCAGTATGTTTGAAGGGTTGGAGTAATACTCAAGCTCATTTTGATTTAACCAACTAAACTCGGAATGAGGTAGTGGTTTAGACAGTGAACTGCCATATAAATTATTTTGGTCATAGTACTTTAGGTGGATATGATCATCACCTACTGTTTCAGATTTTATATGATGTTTATTTACAAATGTGAGACCACCGCGTATTCCGCGCTCAAATATATTATACATCTCCGGGTCTTGTAAGAGATGAATGGTCTCACCAGTCATTTTAAAGGCTGATTTAAAGGACATGGCTGGTAGACTGACAAAGTGGATAGGATCTAATTTGTCTTCTTCTAATGCCACTCGTCGAAACTCCTGAAAGACATCAGCCAGCAAAATGACATCTAATTCTAAGTAAGCGATCATATAATCGCCAAACGTTTTACAATTAAATTTTAACCATGCCTCTTGAGCATGTTCATAGTCCTCTACTGGACAATCTTCACCCGTCAAATCGTTTTTGAATTTGTCAATGGAAGGAAGGGTTGTTTCATTTAGTTTAGACATTGAGCTAAAATACGCATAAGGAAAGACTCCTTTGCGAGTGATTATTTCATCCGTTAAGTTTGGATAGTGTTTCTTCAAAGTTTGACTATGGGGAAGAAACTTGAGATTACGAACGAGAGAAGCTAGTGACGCTGACATGAATTGAAATGAATCTAAAAATTTTATTTCGAAGAAGACTGTCTTATTTTCTTTAGTTTTATCTACTGGTACTTTTGCTGTCATTGCCATGAATTTTTCTCTCGTTTGTGCTATTACATTAAACTGCCACGATTTCATCTGGCTCAACCCTCCTTTTATGAGCATATGACTGTCATAGCCCTTAAAGTTATGAAAAATGACGGGTAGTACACGACGTCTCAACCTAAGTGAAAAGTTACATTTGGAGCAGAGTGCGTTTCTAAATTTACCAGTGATGTGATCATGATCACGCACTTTCTTAATTTTATCGTCATCAAACGTTTTATGACATTTAGGACAGGATGTGCAACTTTCAAATTTTTGTTTGTCTTCATCTGACATATGTAGTGACTTACGCTGCAATTGGGAATCATATGATTGTTGAAATTTTGCAGCTTTATCGAGAAATTCTAGAAATTTTGAAATGCAATCTTCACCTTGCCAAGTATGCATTTTGTTTTGTCTATTCCTAAAGTGGTCATGCCATACTTCATAGCAGGATATGGCTGCTGGCTTGTGGATGATATCATCAATGTAGCATTCTATGTCTGCGTAAATGACACGCAGGGGACTTAATTCGTCACCATTATCCCTATGTGAAAATATTTTATCTTTGGGCATGCGTTCCATTTGTAATTTACCTCGCTTGCACCATTCATAGTGAGTTTCAAATTTATCTTTACTCCAAAATGAGCGGATGCAGCGGTCGCATACAAAATGTTCACCTCTTTTAGAGTGCCCCAAGTGAGTGTACAAGCGAGAGATTTTGGGAATACCACAGTAGTGCCATTCCTCGCTATCATCTTGTTTTACTAATAAGAGGTTGACTACACGTTCATAACAAGTTGAACGTGAATTATAGCGGGCACCCTTCAACCCCTTCTCCCACACGTGAACGACAATTTTAATCTTATTATGTTTTTCGAACGTTTCTACATCTTTGATTTTCATGTTGTTACTATCACAACCTTCAAAGTCTAGTTCATCCTCCCACTGTCTATAGCTATAGGTGCGATCTCGATGCGCGTTGATATCATTATAGTGAAGGATGGATAGGACTGCATATTTGAAACACTGTGATTTACAATCGACATTGATGACAGCTTTCTTATTATACAACGTTTTTGGAAGTTTAAATGTGCCTCGAGCTGCATGACTTTCTAATAGGGAAATTTTGAATATGGCTGAGTCCACACCATCAAAAATGAGAGCGCTGTCGCGTTGATTGAATTTATCTACATTTGATTTTAAACATTGAATGTGAAAATTTAGCCAAGACTCGCAGTCTACAACTTCGGTTGCGGAAGAGGAAGGAATATGAAACTGTATTCTCTCCGTCACTTGACCCGTTTACAAATCTATTTCAATATATTTTAGTTTAAGGTAGATGAGCGCCTTCATTCTAAAATTGTCTAAATTATTGAAGAGCGCTTCGATAATGTTAGAATTTTGAAGGAGCCACTCAGGAAAATCTACAATTTGAGTATTGGACTCCATGCAGTAGTCGCGTACTAAATTATTATGTGAAACATTAATGAGGGAGATGGTAGAGGTACCGTTGGTGTAGTGATCATTTGCATGCGTGTGTTGAAGTCTGTGCGAAGATCGCTGAAAGTGACTATCAAAAGAAAGAGGGCACAAATCGCAAGGAAAGGAGATGTCATCGTCAGAATCAACTTCACCTCCGGAGATTGACACCGCTTTGCGTTGACACACACGTTGTTTGATGTGTCGAAGGAGACTGTGCTTCCTTGTAAACATATGTCCGCAGTCGGCACATTCCCACTCGTTGCCTTGTCGCGAGAGTCCTGAGCTGGAACTCACATCACCTGAAAGAGAAATCATTCTTTCATCTCTGTTCAAGCCTCAGTGTAGTGTTACAACCTACCTTGACTCAATAACTCTAAACTTTCCTCGAGAAGAGAGGGCGTTGGTGATGAAGTTGATGCCTGAAATTGAGGAAGATGCTATTAGTCACACGTTTGAGGGAGATGAGAGGAAATTTTCAACTTACCATTTCAACGAAATCAAGTTTAAGGTTGATACTTCTACAAGATAGAGACTTCACTCAAATAATAGTCAAAGAGAGAGATCGTGCGTTCGTCACTTGTATGATTCACAGATTAAATGAAATGACCTGAATGTCACTTTGCTTATATACTTTCATCCTCTTCATTCATTGGATGTTCATTCTGATTGGCTGCTTGTGTATACTTAAGAATTAGAAAAATGTTAAAGTTATCATTATTCAAAGTCAGCATTTCAAAGACAACATGACAAGTCCTCCAACAACACCAAATACCGCATTGGAGTTCTCCTCTCCATATACATCAGCAAAGGTGCTCGTTACACCAAATGCACCAAGAAAGGCGAAGGTGGAGAAGACATACAATCTCGACAATATACGAAAGTTATCATTATCGGAGGAGGATGAAGAGGAGTTGCCCGACCTAACAGGCATACGGTGGAAATGTTTACAATATGATGCCGAAGGGGTGATGGAGATGACCAGCAAGTCGCACTTGCATCAAATATGGGAGTGGTACACCCCTAACTCCCAACCGCGAACCGTGGCGGAGTGGGCGTACATTGAGAAAGTGAGGGACGCTGCAGAAGAACGTTTAAAGCAGCTCAACTGTTTTTGTAATCTATGTGAAGCCAGACTCTGGGACGATATTGACGATGAAGACCTTTTGAAATACATGCCATAATAAATGTTTATTTCGTATTATCTTTGCTTTCATACTGACTTACTTGAATGGGGTTTTAGTGAATAATTTAACCATGTATACTTTTTCATTTGGAAATAGTAGCACGCTTAGTTTAACTTGTAAATCTTATAACATTTCATATGGACGATGATGGTAGATGAAATAGTGTCAAATAAATTAAGATAGCTTACACTTCTGATACAGGGATAGCAATCGACTGCGATCCATGTGTAAAGAGCTTGTTAGACTACGGATGGGCTTAAGTGGATGATTTAACCATGTATACTTTTTCATTTGGAAATAGTAGCACGCTTAGTCTAACTTGTAAATCTAAAAACATTTCATATGGACGATGATGGTAGATAAAATAGTGTCAAATAAATTAAGATAGCTTACACTTCTGATACAGGGATAGCAATCGACTGCGATCCATGTGTAAAGAGCTTGTTAGACTACGGATGGGCTTAAGTGGATGATTTAACCATGTATACTTTTTCATTTGGAAATAGTAGCACGCTTAGTCTAACTTGTAAATCTAAAAACATTTCATATGGACGATGATGGTAGATAAAATAGTGTCAAATAAATTAAGATAGCTTACACTTCTGATACAGGGATAGCAATCGACTGCGATCCATGTGTAAAGAGCTTGTTAGACTACGGAAGAGAGAAGTGTGTTATGTTGCGTGTGGCGCGTGAGTGTCCTCCCATTTCATTCCATTCATCAATTCGTCTCATTGATAGAGACAGGTAGAACTCATGGTTCTCATAACGTATGCAATGGAAAGTTTTAGGCAACCTTCGACAGTTGGCTAAATGTCGCCCTGACGCGAATGCATGCTACGTTGAGACAGAGGCAATCACTTGCAAACATGACGCAGAGAGGTTTAACAAGATTGACCATTGCCGAATGTCCCTTGCGGTATACATAGCTACGGGTTTCACCGCCGCCCTTTACAGGAACGCCCGTCGAAAGGAAGTATTACACCGAACTTCATTTGCAACGTTCAAGTTGACTGATAGCAGATTCAACTTAATGATAGTATTCGCCAGTCCGAAGACTGCCCAGGGCAAACCGCGAGGAGGTTCTATCATGTCTTGCCCCATGGTGGCCCTTAAGAGAGCCGATGGTTCGTTCTCGGGAGTAACAAGATGACTATTGGCTTGAATAGTCAATAGGTATGACGGTTAGGTTCTCGTATACCCTATACCGCCTAAGCCGTGGTGGTGCATCTGGCACCTTTCGGATGCGGGTGGTATTTGGAGTCCACACCTCATCCGTCCAAACGATCCTCTTGATCTTCCCCTTCTTCTCATCCTCATCCCACTCGTCGAGGATGACGAACTCGGGAATGCCGTTGTCTTCATCAGTGAAGACGGGAATATTGTCGGCAGATGTCGCTTCCATCGTGACTTCAAATTGAATGAGAAGCGCTACAATCTTCTGGCTTATATAGGGTTTTCAACAATGAATTGCTCAACAGCGAATCAGAATGCTTCAGGGATAGCAATCGACTGCATAATGTTCAAGTTGACTGATAGCAGATTCAACTTAATGATAGTATTCGCCAGTCCGAAGACTGCCCAGGGCAAACCGCGAGGAGGTTCTATCATGTCTTGCCCCATGGTGGCCCTTAAGAGAGCCGATGGTTCGTTCTCGGGAGTCGTCATCCTACAGCCTACCAATTCTGCTGAGAGAGTCAAAGACTCTCTCTTTGGTAGCACTGTCGACTTCCACACTAACTGGCATGTGAGTATAGAGTGGAATGTAGCACCATTCCGTTGGATTGACAGCAGTTGCTGTCATCGGATTGCCAATCCGAGCAAGATTGTTGTGGACTCTGTCTTGCTCCTCTAGCCTGACAAACTCCTCAAATAAATTTCGCGGCCTTATCTGCGGTCCGCGAGGAGAGCTAACTTGACTGTTCGGCGTCTGCATGATTGAAATGAAATGAAATGAGAGGCAGTGGTTTATATACCCCTCTAACGCGACGCAACGTTCAAGTTGACTGATAGCAGATTCAACTTAATGATAGTATTCGCCAGTCCGAAGACTGCCCAGGGCAAACCGCGTGGAGGTTCTATCATGTCTTGCCCCTAGGTGGCCCTTAAGAGAGCCGATGGTTCGTTCTCGGGAGTAAATTGATGGGGTGGTGAAGGCGGGCAAAGATCTGCAATGAAAATGATATGTATTAGAATAGGATATACTATCTTATTTGCTTTTCACTTACCAAGTTAGTCATCCTTAGGTAGTCTCGCGCGTTTCCGAATCGAAAATTTATGCAAGTGACCGCGCATTCGTAAGCTTGCATGGAGACACTTCTTGCTCGGATGACCGTTGTAGCAAATAATTGACTCGTCCAGATTTTTATTTACCAATACTTCGCCGGCCAAATGATTGTCCCGAATAGGGATGTGGAATTCAAACAAACTATCCTCATTCACACGTTCCCACTCATCCCTCATGCGCTCCAACTTCTCACACGCCTGCCTCTCATCACCCCGCCGAGCCACAGTCCTCTCCAACTCAACATTCCTCGCTCTCAACACACTCATCTACTTCATCATCTCCTCAAACTTCGCCTCTGCATCTCTCATTCTTCTCTCCGCAGCACTCGCCCTCTTCTCACACGCATCATTCTTCTCTTCCAACTCTCGCGTCTTATTCTTCAAATCAGTCACACAACGCCTCATTCTAATGTTTTCATCCGCCACCTCCTTCGACTTCAAATCCTTCTTTTTCAACTCATCCAACTCCTTCACAACTTCATCCTTCACTTTCTTCAAACTCTCAAACTTATTCACTAACAACTCATGCGCCATCTGCTGCGAAACATGCCTCTTCTCTTCATCCTTCAACCACCTCGCCGACTGCATACGAATCCCACCACTCTTCACTTTTGGGGAAGATGAGCTCTTCGGGGGGTCGGTGATGACGATGTTGGACACCTCCGATGACGAAGAGCTCAACTTCCTCACACGCTTCCTCACACGCTCCCTATCTAAATCCACATCATCCTCATCATCACTCTCAAGCACTCTCTTCCGCTGCTCAATCTCACCCTCCAACGACGCAACCGCTCTCGCCAACTCATCATTCTCAACAACATTCTCAACAACATTCTCAACAACATTCGCAACATTCGCCAACATTCGCTCCCTCTCTTCCACAATCAACTGCGTAAATCTCAAATCAGTCACTAAACCACCACTACAGTCAGCATGCACTCTGTAAAAACGCACCTCATCCTCATCACCCTTCAGCACTCTACACTTTACGCAAGCAACCCTATTCAAGACAATCATGTGGCCGGTGCCCGCCTTCTTCACATGAGCTTTGGCGTCCGCACTGCGATTAACTCGCCCACAAGAGCACATTTTGATGTGATATTTACGATTTTTGTCATTGGCCATGTTAGATTTTATTGTGAACTGTAAGATAATGAAATTTGTATAAGTTTGGAATCATGTAGTACAGTCATATTCCTAAAGAGTGTAGTGAGTGGCACTCGATCCCGTCGACAGCCCGAAGGCCTTGTACCGATCACTAGGGAAGTGAGAGATCTTCCCCGATACCCGCTCTTTACAGCTGAAGACATCATTGTCACTGCCCCGAAGTGGTAACAGGAACGCCGAGTCAAAGGTAGTGATCAGTAGCTGGGATCTAACCCCTCAAAGCTGCCTTAGACTTAGTTAAATTTCAAATCTGATAGCATATTTGAACTCAGGATACTTGAAAACCTTAGTCTATATGTTAAAACTTTGAAAAAAGTGAAAATTAAGAATTTTTAAAAAATTCCGCATTTTACTACTCATACTACTTTTAAAAAATTTTATCAGTAGTAAAGACACTATCAAACTCTATCATACAAACTTTGAAGTAGCAAGATAGCTTGCCTACTTCAAAAGATAGAGTCCTTTGCACCCGATATCGGGAGCTCAGAGCGACGACCGTCGCTTACCTCGTCTTTCGATGAAGTGATCAGACTTACGTTGTCGGGGGTTTATATATGCTCGGAAGAAAACTTAAAATGGCTCTATCTCCGAAAGTATTCATCGTAGCGACATGCGGTTTGTTGCAAACGATTTGTCTCATCATTCTTTACAATATGACACCTGAACCATTCTCATATGACCACGGGAAGTTGGTCCGCCAGCACATGTCCATGTAACATGCCACAAGTGAAAAAATTCCTAAGTGTGAGAGCTCCAGTGTGGTGAAAATTTTGAAAAATTTAAAACTTCCGAATTTCAACCTGGGACCTTAACCAAAACATTTTTCATCAAATTTCACTGACCTCCCCCCCCCTCGTTCAGAGAAATTTGATGAAAAATGTTTTGGTGACGGTCCCAGGTCGAAATTCCACACTTTGGAAAATTTTCAAAATTTTACCCATACAAAGTCACTCTGACACTTAGGATTTTTTCAGGTGAGCGAGCTCCGACCTAAAATCTTGTAACCGCTCTAACTTTTGAACGAAGACAGATAGGAACAAGCCGATTCTTTCACTGAATTTGTCTCACTCTTAGCTTTCAAACGAGCTATTGCACGACAAAATCCGTCCACTAGAAGCCAAGATAGAAGCTAGCTGTCCAGGGGGGGGAGGTCAGTGAAATTTGATGAAAAATGTTTTGGTGGCGGTCCCAGGTCGAAATTCCACACTTTGAAAAATTTTCAAAATTTTACCCATACAAAGTCACTCTGACACTTAGGATTTTTTCAGGTGAGCGAGCTCCGACCTAAAATCTTGTAACCGCTCTAACTTTTGAACGAAGACAGATAGGAACAAGCCGATTCTTTCACTGAATTTGTCTCACTCTTAGCTTTCAAACGAGCTATTGCACGACAAAATCCGTCCACTAGAAGCCAAGATAGAAGCTAGCTGTCCAGGGGGGGGGAGGTCAGTGAAATTTGATGAAAAATGTTTTGGTGGCGGTCCCAGGTCGAAATTCCACACTTTGGAAAATTTTCAAAATTTTACCCATACAAAGTCACTCTGACACTTAGGATTTTTTCAGGTGAGCGAGCTCCGACCTAAAATCTTGTAACCGCTCTAACTTTTGAACGAAGACAGATAGGAACAAGCCGATTCTTTCACTGAATTTGTCTCACTCTTAGCTTTCAAACGAGCTATTGCACGACAAAATCCGTCCACTAGAAGCCAAGATAGAAGCTAGCTGTCCAGGGGGGGGAGGTCAGTGAAATTTGATGAAAAATGTTTTGGTGGCGGACCCAGGTCGAAATTCCACACTTTGGAAAATTTTCAAAATTTTACCCATACAAAGCCACTCTGACACTTAGGATTTTTTCAGGTGAGCGAGCTCCGACCTAAAATCTTGTAACCGCTCTAACTTGTGAACGGCTGGTCCGATTGACTCGCAACAAAAAATGTTTTGGAGCAGTTTTTTCTCCTCTTTCAAACGAGTAGCTGTAAGACAAAATCCGTCCACTAGAACCAAAGTTAGAAGATTGCTGTCGGGGGGGGGGGGGTCGGTGAAATTTGATGAAAAATGTTTTGGTGACGGTCCCAGGTCGAAATTCCACACTTTGGAAAATTTTCAAAATTTTACCCATACAAAGCCACTCTGACACTTAGGATTTTTTCAGGTGAGCGAGCTCCGACCTAAAATCTTGTAACCGCTCTAACTTGTGAACAGCTGGTCCGATTGACTCGCAACAAAAAATGTTGTCGAGCAGTTTTTTCTCCTCTTTCAAACGAGTAGCTGTAAGACAAAATCCGTCCACTAGAACCAAAGTTAGAAGATTGTTGTCGGGGGGGGGGTCAGTGAAATTTGATGAAAAATGTTTTGGTGACGGTCCCAGGTCGAAATTCCACACTTTGGAAAATTTTCAATATTTTACCCATACAAAGTCACTCTGACACTTAGGATTTTTCAGGTGAGCGAGCTCCGACCTAAAATCTTGTAACCGCTCTAACTTTTGAACGAAGACAGATACGAACAAGCCGATTCTTTCACTGAATTTGTCTCACTCTTAGCTTTCAAACGAGCTATTGCACGACAAAATCCGTCCACTAGAAGCCAAGATAGAAGCTAGCTGTCCAGGGGGGGGGAGGTCAGTGAAATTTGATGAAAAATGTTTTGGTGGCGGTCCCAGGTCGAAATTCCACACTTTGGAAAATTTTCAAAATTTTACCCATACAAAGTCACTCTGACACTTAGGATTTTTTCAGGTGAGCGAGCTCCGACCTAAAATCTTGTAACCGCTCTAACTTTTGAACGAAGACAGAT
Source organism: Prostheceraeus crozeri (assembly GCA_907163375.1). Classification (NCBI taxonomy): domain Eukaryota; kingdom Metazoa; phylum Platyhelminthes; order Polycladida; family Euryleptidae; genus Prostheceraeus; species Prostheceraeus crozeri. The sequence continues at coordinate 119,186 of CAJQUW010010582.1, forward strand.
AGGAACAAGCCGATTCTTTCACTGAATTTGTCTCACTCTTAGCTTTCAAACGAGCTATTGCACGACAAAATCCGTCCACTAGAAGCCAAGATAGAAGCTAGCTGTCCAGGGGGGGGGAGGTCAGTGAAATTTGATGAAAAATGTTTTGGTGGCGGACCCAGGTCGAAATTCCACACTTTGGAAAATTTTCAAAATTTTACCCATACAAAGCCACTCTGACACTTAGGATTTTTTCAGGTGAGCGAGCTCCGACCTAAAATCTTGTAACCGCTCTAACTTGTGAACGGCTGGTCCGATTGACTCGCAACAAAAAATGTTTTGGAGCAGTTTTTTCTCCTCTTTCAAACGAGTAGCTGTAAGACAAAATCCGTCCACTAGAACCAAAGTTAGAAGATTGCTGTCGGGGGGGGGGGGGGTCGGTGAAATTTGATGAAAAATGTTTTGGTGACGGTCCCAGGTCGAAATTCCACACTTTGGAAAATTTTCAAAATTTTACCCATACAAAGCCACTCTGACACTTAGGATTTTTTCAGGTGAGCGAGCTCCGACCTAAAATCTTGTAACCGCTCTAACTTGTGAACAGCTGGTCCGATTGACTCGCAACAAAAAATGTTGTCGAGCAGTTTTTTCTCCTCTTTCAAACGAGTAGCTGTAAGACAAAATCCGTCCACTAGAACCAAAGTTAGAAGATTGTTGTCGGGGGGGGGGGGTCAGTGAAATTTGATGAAAAATGTTTTGGTGACGGTCCCAGGTCGAAATTCCACACTTTGGAAAATTTTCAATATTTTACCCATACAAAGTCACTCTGACACTTAGGATTTTTCAGGTGAGCGAGCTCCGACCTAAAATCTTGTAACCGCTCTAACTTTTGAACGAAGACAGATACGAACAAGCCGATTCTTTCACTGAATTTGTCTCACTCTTAGCTTTCAAACAAGCTATCGCACGACAAAATCCGTCCACTGGAAGCAAGCCGTCCAGGGGGGGGAGTCAGCCGAAAATTTTTTCTCTCCGATTTCGCTGGAAACATCCTTCCTAACCCAAAATTTCACGTAGATTCCGAATCTGGCCTCCGTTTTCTCATCCGATGCTTCGTTTGGGCGCTACACACCAAAACGTCCCAAATTCTAACTCTGTCGTTTTTCGAAAAATGTTGAAAATTTTTTCTCACCGATTGCCTTGAAACTCACCCTACCGATGCAGAATTTCACGCTGAATCCGAATCTGACCTCCGTTTTCTCATCCGATGCTTCGTTTGGACGCTACACACCAAAAACATCACACACTATAGCCTCAAGACTAATCCTGGCGGTCGCACACCAGTCAACCAGGCGGTCGGACCAACTCACCCGAGTCTCACACTCTGTTGTTGCAGAGGGGGGGGACGTCAGCGAACATGTTGTGAACGTGGACCCACCTGGCCGGCACACCACGACAGACCACAACCTCTGTCGTTCCAGAGGGGGGGGGACGCAGCGATGGCCGCCATCTTGCGCGGTCCAGAAGTGGAGTTTTGCTTACTACTGACATTGACTGTCACAGACTCTTATCAAGGGACTCGCGTCATATTGGTCATGTACATCGATCCGTAATATTATAGCAATTTCTGCGCATGGTGACCAAATCGTCAACTGACTTGTAGAATGTTCTCTGTTGTTCCTCCTCACTGGCGCTCACAAAGCATTTCTCGATCCTCAATTCGCTCGGCCATGTCTTACCGGCCTCAAACAACACTGGTCTCCAGGTTTTCGGTCTTGTGATAAACAGCAATGCAACGCATGTCAGTTGGCTTCAAATTGTACAGTCTTCCGCGGCCAGTCCTCAACCATGGTGCATCCAATCCTTTTTTTAATGACCTGCGCTTCTACTTATTGTGTTTATATCATTCAATGCCGTCGATGTATGAAGTCTTATGTCGGCCAAACATCAAATCCTTTGAGACATCTAATTGGTGAGCATATCAGGAAAATTAGGAGCGGTGCCGCAGATTGTCGCCTCTCTCGTCACTTCAGTGAATAATGTGATCTCTCCGACTTTGTTTTTTCGGCATCGACCAAGCTTACTTTCCCAAACTCGTCTTGCGGAGGAATCAAAATGGATCCGGGTTCTTCAGACGATATTTCCTGTTGGTCTGAATGACAATTATGCCACTTCCCCTGACTGTGTCAATTTAGTCACGCTTCACTCGAAATGCACAGAAAGACTTAATACAGATTGTTTCATAAAAAATGGATCACCCTTAAACATCGCCTTAACTTCAACTTTGTCTAACTCCCCCAAACTTGAACAAATTTCTCTGAAATTTGGAAGATATGTCAGTTGTGCTTACTAATATCATTGTTGGAAATTTCAAGCATGAATATTGAGTTGTTTTCCTGTTATAGATAAAAAAGTAGTAGATAATTTGATCTTCATTTAGCAATGTTACACAAAATCATACCTCACTCTTATAAAATTACATTTGTTTCCTTTGTTATGTAATATGTTGTTCTACAAGCCAAAAGCTATCAAGCAAAACAAAAATAAAGAAAATCGGTCAATCAGAGCCAGTATAGCACCATTATTCATCAACAATAATGTAACTGCTACATGTGATTAACTGGACTTCATGTTCCATAGCTTCCTGACTTCGTTGCGGTGGTGTTGGCAGCACTCCTGATTGCTTTCAGCTAGAAATCTATCTCTTACCGGTTGAAAACAATACAAAGCACAAATGAACAATAACGAGATCGCATTCACAAAAGGCGAAGTGTCAGCCTTGCTAGAACTAGGGACTCTGTCGTAAAGAGGGCTCTGGCCGTCCACGCAAAACATCCAAGTGTAGAGACCGCCTAATTTTGAGATTTGTTAAAGTTGATCCAAGTCTCTCGTTAACTGAGATGGCTGCACTAGTAGTTTATTTCTAAGTCCACTATTCGTAGAAGACTTATTGAGTCGAACTTCAAGAGGTGTAAGAGGCCTTCTCAGATCGAATTATCAGATCAGCATACAAAAAGACGTCTCAGATGGCCAATGAGTCATTGTCACTGGCGAAATCAATGGAATCAGGTTGTCTGGTCTGATTAGGCATCAGTCCGTCTGAAGGATAGTGATGGTCGATTGAGATTGTGGATAAAATCTGATCAGGAAATTCCGAGACATTTACATCGTCCCCGGGTACAAGGTGGGGCGACTCTACTGATTTGGGCTGGCATTTGGACCAATGGCCGCTCTGAACTTCACATACAGCAAGGAACCATGAATTCTGAACGCTATGTGAATGTTTTACGAATGAACATTGGCCAAATGACAGATCAACTTGGTGATCCATCGACTTGGTTATTTATGGATGATAATGCTACGTGTCACAGGAGTAGTAGAGTCAACTTATGCAAGTCTCAATTAGGGCTTAGGACATTATCTTGGCCATCTCGTTCTCCTGATCTGAATCCCATAGAAAATGTATGGAGTATTCTAAAACGTAACGTTCGTCGTTCACTGCTACCTACAGATGGCGTATCACAACTTACGTCACTGTTAAAAAGAGAGTGGAGAAAGTTAGATCAGTCAAAAATCAACGATATCATCGAATCAATGCCTAGACGAATTGGTAATGTCATTGACAATAAGGGTAGGGCCACAAAATATTAGCTTCTTAAGAACCGTTACTGTATCATAGCTTATCAGATTATATAAGGACATTTAAATATATTAGGGACATGAAATAACATGAAAAATGCTTTCTGTATCATACTTATGTTTTATTTAGTCAAATTTTAGGATGATCCACTTTTTATGAAACGGACTGTACTTTGATTCATGAAACGTACAAAGAAGAACATATTAATGTGCGACTAAGTTACAAGACTGATCGCAACCTCTCGAACTTACTCGTAGGATCTTTGCTCTATTTTATTTCATTTCATTTGATGACTTGATTATTTCATTTACTTCGCCTCTACGATATTTCTCACTATACTTACCGTGGCTTTGTTTCTATTGTATTACTGCATGCAAGACAATGTCTCTATTGTTCTCGCACCTTATTGTGTATTTGGCCTATCTAGCAGATGTACAGCATAGACATGTGATATTGCTAGAAATCTCGATGTGAACAATTGTTATCTGTGTGTCCAATGTTGTAAGTCTTGCAGCACTTTATGTCATTGCAAAAGCCTGATCACGGCGAAATATCTGACAACACGAGAGAGAGAGAGAGAGAGAGAGAGACATGTGCTCACAGAGCCGTTCATCACTAAATGCTACATTAACTAATATACATGTATGTACATATTCTTCAATTTTGATTATCTTAATCTTTATCAACAATGTTTTATCGAAAGTAGCTGTTGGAATTTGTCGCTTCTTCCAAAAATCTTGTAAGAAACAATTCAAACCAGTAGGTGTCAAAAATCTACATGATGCTAGCAAATCTACATAGGCTGTATTCGTAGGCTAAGACTGCAATTGTTGCTGGGGTAGATTCACACCTTGACTATTGAATGTAAATCTGGCGTGCCATTTATGTGTATTCTCTGAATACGGAGGTGTGCTATCGCAGGGTCCAACTATTCTTACATGATTCCTACTGACAAGATTGCATGATTCCTATAAATCATGGAATGTACAAACATGTTTAATGCTAAAGAATCAAAAATGCTTTTCTGCTGTCTGTTAGAATTCCTGCAAGATGCTAACAGAATTTACTGTGGTGCATGAATGAAAATCGCGTCACCCATCACACACAGTAAAATTTTCTTTTTCCAGCCATTCCTATTCTCTCAAGTACGAATACCCACGCATGGTTGCAGCTTCGCGATGTCAAATTTCTATTTAGTGCAATTATCTGTAACGTTGAAAGAGTGAATATGAAAATGGCATTTTTCCTAATCAAATGCAGTTCACTGAGAAGTAATTTAGCAGGAAAAATCACGCGATTTCTGATCATTCAAGAATCTCGCAATTATTTCGGTTTCACAATTAATCGAGCGGAATCGATTAACTGCACTCGTCAGTGCTACTACGGAAGCCACGAGACCATTGGCTGGTGTCAACGAAAAGGACGTAGGCATACAATGTGCCGAAGTCGTTCCTCGAAGTAGCTAGACTCATCCATTGCGTTATTGAATGAGCATCTCCAGACGAAAAGTTTATTGAGCTGCTCGTTGTCATCAGGTACAATATTTTCTGTCAGTTCTACAATACTCCCGCTGACTTTTTAGTAAGCATTTGGAATATCCAAAGCCATCTGTTCCGTGACTCAAGGACCTGTGAACACTGATATCGAACTATCTGTGAATAAAGTTGAGGAACTGCCGGTTTCAAAGTTTCCAAAGACACGAAACTGGCCTTCATAAATCAGAAGCACTTGTCCTGTTTTTGGCTGTCCGTTATTAATACTTCCAGCTAGCAATCCTTCATGGAGTTCCTGTCCGACTTATCTATGTGAAGCGAAAGGATTTTCTAATTTAACAGCAATTAAAGCGAAATACATAAATAGTCCTGATGTTCAGAGTGATGTCTGTCTGCTCGCTTCGAACACAGAACCAAAGATCAACTACAGAGGTAAGAACAGATGTCGCTCTTAATACTTGTCCGATGGTTTTACATTGAGCTTCATTTCTGCTTGATGCTAGTAATGATCAGTTTTTATTGATTAGAGCCATTTGATTTATTTGCCAACTATTAATAGCAAGGAAAACAACAGTTAAGCCAAAACAAACACGAGTTGTACACGAATGTGATAAAATGCTTCAGTGCTCTAGTTTATGAATAACAGTACTCTCGTAAGCGCATAAAGACAAAAGCAGATTTACAAATGAATGAAGAAGCTTCGAAGGCATCATAACAATCGGGAAAAGGAGTTTCTATTAATTTTGTCAACCGCAAATTTCTCTTTTTGATAATAATAATAATTTCTCTATTGACTCAGCATGGTACATTCGGATAGCACATTACACATTTCGAAAAAATACAGAGAGGTCTAGAAAGAAAATGGCTGCAGAAGAATAGATCATAAAAATTAATTTCATAAAATCATCGGCTATTTACAGAATTTAATGAGCGATTTTCTGTATCGCTCAGTTTTGGTGAGTGGACGGCACAGTAAACATGCATTTCTCGTCGATCGAAACGAACGCTCTAAAAGAAATTCACACAAGGGATGACTATCGTGTCTACAATTTTTGAAAATAAATTATCACGTGTTTTATTTGCAACAACAGTAAGAGAATTTTCATCTTTGTGAGGCAAGCACATTATTCTGTAAGCTCTCTTTTCGATAGCAATGAGCTTTTTCGACAAATATTGCAAAAGATTGCAAGAGCATGGAAATGAATAAATGAGAATTGATCTGATAAAAGCAACATAGCATCTCTGCATAAGTAAAAGTGGACAGTTTGCACGTCAATGACAATATGAACAATCTTTTCAGGCCTTCTTCGTTATGAATTCAATGTGTCGATTCCACTTTACGTCATTAAATGACAGCAAGGAAAGAAGGACATTCAACTTCGGTTAGATACACGTCTTGAGAAATATAAATAGGATTAGAGGTCATAGATCTTTTTTTAATGATGTTCATCACACAACACATAGCATCATTGACAAGCAGATATAGCGATCTGGACCACATCAATAAATTTAGCCATTCGGCTTGTAAGTCGTCATCTCCAGCATTACGAATGCAATGTAGCATTAACAAATCATCGGCATAACGAATTACTGAAGATTTATCAGACACTGAACAAAAAATTGTTGACAGAAATTGCAAATAAAACGGGCCCAAGGACACTTCCTTGTGGGATGCCACTTGAAATATGGCACCATGAAGAAAACGCATCATTTATACGTACACGTTGCACCTATCGGGAAGAAAACTGGAAGTCCAATTAACTGCCACATCGGGCATGTGAAGACTTTTACAAGCATTTATAATCTCCTGGTGCGGAATTTTATCAAACGCCTTAGCTAAATCGACGGACAGTAGCCGCACACACCCCGAAGCAGAATCTTAAAATGACAGAACTCTATGTTGAGTCAAAACTAAAGCGCCAATAGTGCCCATTGCTGGTCGGGGAATATAAGCAAATTGATTGTAGTTAACACCACTTTTTCATCTTTATTTCCTATATAGCCATCAAGGATGCGTTTTCCATTTGTAATTTTTATCACTTATTCTTCAAATATTGACTTGACAACTGATTTATGTTTTGGAGATGCGACTACAACACTTTTCGTTGGTTTTGGGTGGTAGACAAATTTTTGTCCAAATCAATCACTCTTTCGTCTCTAGTCTGTTAGAGATAGTTTGCTCATCATGTCATTAGAGAGACAAAGCCACGATATGTATTGAGCAAGAATAGTGATTCCCTTGGCCAACGGACTTTGGCGTTTTCGACTTACAGTATTAAAGGCATTTTTCGCATCGACCAGTAAGTTTTCAATAGTCATCATAATACAGAACTTTAAAATTGAGCCACAGGATTTATTCATAATAAAATGAAGTCTCTCCTCTGCATCCTTCACATTTGTAACATATCAGCTCATTTTTTATTATCAATGCCTGTCTGAGGCAGAAAGACGAGTCTATACTTACATGGACATTATGGAGGTTATCGGTGCAGGAACATTCCAAACAGACATTTAAGTCAATATTACATAATCAAGTGTTCGAAAACAAATATCCAAAACTTAATGTGGCGGTGAAATCAATCTTCCTATCAAGTTCATTCTAGAGCAAATAAGCATTTGCTTACAAACGCAATGCACTGAAAAATGTTGAGGAACGGAAGTGCATCACTTCTCGAAGGAAAATTGAAAATGTACGTGGTGGATTTCTTTATGGAAATGTTGAAAAGACAATATGTGTGTCTATTGCAAAATGCTTTTTTATACTAGACTTTCATGTGGATTTGACAGAAATTAATACGACGCAGGAAGGAATTTAGACTCTTCTTCATATCACGCAGGATGTAACCTATTTGAGTCGACATTCCTTGAAATGACTGCAATATCAAGCTTCATGGCAGCAGACTATTTTCAAGAAGAATGAATTGGATAAGTAGTTACACTGTCAATTTGTCAGCCTGTTATATATTTTTTCCTGGCAGCAGACTATTTTCAGGAAGAATGAATTGGATAAGTAGTTATACTGTCAATTTGTCAGCCTGTTATTTATTTTATCCTGTTGATACGATTTTGATGATAACTACAACCTTTCATCCAGGTCGCATATCGAAGGTCTTTCCTCGCACGTATCTTTACTCGCTTTTTTGCTTTGTAGGCTGCGGGGATCATGCAGGGGAACAAATGCAAATATTGGATGGTCAATATTCAAATACAAGTGAAAATGTTTGGAAAAGTGTTTTAATACATTTCAAATACAAGTGCAAAAGTATTTGTTCTAGGCCTGACAGAGATATGTCACACTTCACACTAAATTCTCAAATTCTTGAATTACTTCTCTAATCAAATCTCCATGAATCATTTATGTAAATAGAAAATAGTAAGTATTTGGTGAAGTTTTGTAGAAATTGATTGAGATTTACAAAATACATAGTAGAGCATCAGTTCGTGAAATTGTAGCGGATCTGATTCTCCGCACAAAATGGGTGAAAGGTGCAGATGGAGCGGAGAGGATCCAGAAGATGCGTCGAGCGCAGCTAGCATAGTTCCTCTGGATGGTAGTCTACTGAGCAAATAAGCGTCATTCGCATTGGATTTGATGTGTGAAAAATCCCCATACTTTAAAACATTTGTCATTGTTTGAAAGGTAGATTGTCGCAACATCATGTAGAACACAAAATGCATTCAGCGGTACTTCAGCATTAGTGATCGTTTGGGCATGGTTGATGACATGGTTTAGCGATAAAGAGGCTGAGAGTGCAATTCTAGCCACACACAGAAAAGTCATTATGAAAGAAGAGAAACATCTTTCTGCTCTATGGTCAAGCAGGCAGCGCTCGAATTGAGTAGGGGATCATAGAGTGAGTGACTCGTAGCTTCATGATCAAATTAAAGCGGATTATTTGAATTATCAGCAAAATATTGAAACTCATCACGTGCATCAGAGCCACAAAGGCAGCATGTTCTACCAAGAAAATGTATTTGATTGTAATGCATCATGTTGCAATACATCATCCGCACGAGAAGCTTGTTGAAAATGGCGCACGTAGGAATTATCATTGCCCTCTTAGTTCCTGTAATGGAGCTAATTACATTGGTTTCACCACATGCACTCTGATGCAACGTTGCCAACAGCATGTTTCGAACGGAGCGATTAAACAGCATCTCCTTAGTCATCCTCAAGTTCACAGAGGCTACAAGAGCATCCTATGAAGAATATGAAGATCACAGCGCGATTTCAAAAGCAAAAGGATTTAGAGCTTGCAGAGGCAATCATAATTAAGAACGAACAGGCACGCTTGAATAGACAAGACTAGGGCTTGACCCCAGGGTTGATATAACTTTAGTCTCCCTCATACAACATTTATTCATTACAGTATCTTTCCCTTCATTTATATATTTTAAGCTATGTAAATATCCAGGTTTCTGATACTTCTCTGTTAATCCATAGGTTTATGCAAGACTTTAGGTTGTTATTTGAATTAGCACCAGCAGTGTAATTTTCATTCCCTGAACATGGAAGCAGTCGACTTCCGAAACGCCGGAGTTTTAATTAAATGGTGCTCAAAAATCGTATTTAAGTTTTGCAATCAAGAGACCAAATTACTTTATCGGGACGTAGAAGAATCTTATTCAAAATTATCAAAAATAGATTGCGAGATTAGTTTAGTGATTCATGCTTAGATAATAATTTGCTGCCAAATTTCACTAATATATATATATATATATATATAATTTCGTTTTATCATTAAATCAATTAAGTTGATCTTCTTGTGGAATATAATTTCGTTTTATCATTTCCAATTTGGGCTTTATCATTTAATATATATATAGGCCTATATATATATATATATATATATATATATATATTATCATATATTACCATATATATATATATATATATCATTCGATGTATTGCCCACCTTCAATAGAAGCAAAATGTGTCGATAAAGTCTAAGGAAATGATAAAACACCAATCAATTCACAGTCGGTTGATAGCCTACACAATTTTGATATCGATTCAGACTAGAGCTGGAACAATTAGCTAATATTCAAAAATGTTGATTATGATTGAGATTATGTTTAAAGTGTTCAAAAGTTTGATTATGATTACGATTGATTGAAGTGTAGAAGATTGTGATTATGATTGCGATCATGATTAAGACGGCCATAGGCTTGTTTATGATTATGATGGATTAAGGTGTTCAAATTGCGACTATGATTAATGTGGTCAGACCCTTTATCATGAACGCTGGATAGGTTGAAAATGATGTTTATTGCGACTTTCAGACACTTTGTTGAGTCAATGTTAATTTTAGTGAGGTTAATTAAGTAATAATTTGACTCGTGATAAAAATGCTTAATACTTGATGCTTAATGCTTGATAAGCCTACTGAATTAGTATTGCTGTTATTATTCGATTTTGTCGGCGACATCATAGCGCACAAATCGACGAAAATATTGAATCCAGTGGTCAGTTGAGTATGTTTAAAGGTACACGTAAAGAGAAAACATCACAGGGAAGATATTCCATGACGAGGCGTGAACGCATGCTCATGACCGTGCATCAACAACTGCCTAAAATTAAATTTTATCAAATTTGCTGATCAATTGGCGTGATTTTGATTAATGATTGATTAAATTTTCAAAACCTTGATTATGATTGAAATTAATGATTGAACTAAATTTCAAAGACGTGATTATGATTATGAATATGATTAGCCTCAAAAAGTTAATTGATTAAGATTTTGATTAATTATATGATTGATTAATCCAGCTCTAATTCAGACGCAAATTTCATCATTGCACTTTGAAGGTCATGGAGCAGGTTGGGACATGCGCACTTCTATACAATAAAACTAAAATTAAAATGAAGATGATGAATGAATGAAAATGATACATTTACAGGTTCAAAATGAGTGGTATAGATCCTTCTCTTTCATTAATTAAATCTTCTGTTTATTTCAAGCAAATAGTTTCAAGGATCCGGTGCCATTTCGTCATTGCAATCACAGAAATTCATTGACAAGATGGCAATATGATGCTATTTTTGTTGGGATTAGGTATCCTTTGACATGCTCTTTTACTCGAGCAATAAGGTGCCGCGAAGTTTCCCCGATATAGACGCTTTTGCAGTCATCACAAGTTGCATGAAATAACGGGATCTGACGGCTATCAACCATTTTGAGGGAACCCGTTGAAAACGATGAGTTTTTCAAGATAAGCTCTTTATCGAGTACTTTCGGTCACTGCACGCGACCATCGTCAGGACATGAGTGAGACAGCAAAACCAATGCGTTAACGCTGTAAGCGAACATCAAAGAGTCAATACACCAGCTTACTTTAGGGAATGCCGATACCTAACAAATTATAAACATTGATATAGTCAGTAGGAGGACACTCCATATTTGATGGAAATATCAGAAAGTAAAAACACTTTATCGCAAGCGCTTTTGACCGACACCGCCAGTCATTATCAAGCGACTGATCAAACCCAATCAAACATTGATATGGCTCTACTAACAAAATACAAAAGTCGAGGGTAAGAAACGAAAATTACCCGAAAAGACAGAAGTGAAATTAAAAGAATAATGACATTAAAACTTCAAGCATCACTTAGAGAGTGCTTCACTTTATTACAGGAACCAAGCTTATGAGTCCAGAGGGATTCTTTCACTATCCGCTTGTTCCATACTGGCTCTCTGTCGATGATGGTCACACTATCCAAAGAGATGGGATGCTGTGTCGACATTGAATGCTGCGATACCTCAGAACGCAGCACGTCCATTTCGCGGATTGACCGCAAATGCTCCTTTTTCCGCTGCTCAATTGGTCGCTGAGTTTCGCCCGCGTATCTCCATCCGCAGCTTTCCTCATCGCAACTGATCTGGTAGACGGAGCCCAAGATCTTAGCAGGCTCAGGTCTCTTGTTCACTAGTTGGGATCGTCGCAAGTGTATTTGTAGACACAGTTTGATTTTAAATCCTGAGGAATGCGATCCTTATTGTGGAAGAACATGCTGTTTTTGTTAACTTGAAAAACAGGATTAATGGTTAAGTTCTCCGGTAATTTTCTATTTAGTTGATGAATATTCTGCTTGAGAAGTTTTTCTTTTCCTTGTGCGCAAGGGAATTTCCTACAAAATGTGGTTTTATTTTCTTTTCCATCATTATCCGTGTATAATTTTGGCTGTTTCACGTTATCCTCAACTTTTTTCCTTATACGGTTAATAATCCGTGGATTACATCCGTTGTAGTGTTTTTGAGCGGATCGAAATTCCGCTTTCGCTCACTCATCGCTCATTTGCTTATGATCGCCCTTTCGCTCGCTCACCGCTCATTTCCTCAAAATAATCTTTTCACTCGCTCAACGCTCAACATCATCGAAAATGCTGATCGCTCACTCATTCCTCGATAATGCCCTCCTTAATTCTACAAACTTTTTATGCTCAGAGCTAATTCCATGCTTTAAATCAAATAAACACTTCTTCTAGGCTTTGAAGGGAAATTCATCAGTTCATTTTAGTTGAAATTTGAAACACACGACGAAATAATGTAGACCATCATACCAATGTATTAGATTAGCTATTGTACAAAATTAGTTGAAACAATATATTTTGATGAACATAGCCGCAGAATTCTTTTTACATGTATAGAAATGGGCAATAATCTAAACTTAATCCTGCATGCTGATCACATGAGTCAGTATATACAATTCTTGGCGCAATAGGCCTACTTGGACAAAATTCGCAAGATGCGTTAAGAAACTATGTAAATAATGCGTTGACAAATGAAAATGAACTTACATGAAATCGTGACAAAATAATAGATAATTACTAAAAGTAGCTAAAGATACATCCATGACTTGTGAGTGACTGAGTACTGAGTAATCAATAAGTGTTAGAAATCTGCTATAAATAAAATCGCTTGATAAACGAAATTGTTGGATTATGTGAAACAGCAAGTGCTGCACCCAAAAGGACCTGAGACATCGGTGCCAGCCGTTCATGAGATTTCGGCCTACTAGGGTCAGTATCTGTCAAGATGGTCGGTCCACAGCAGCTCGTTGCGCCCAAGTCCTACCTTCTTCCATCTTTGCACTCAACTTCTTCATGGTAATCACTACACTTAAACACCGGCTTTAACAAGAAATTTCCTCACCAATGGAGCAACGATATCGCGGCATCACATTTCCACCCTTACTTCTGAATCCCTTCTGCAAGTTCTTCATTCGCAGTTTTCCTTTCATGGGAATTCCTACTGCTCTCTTCCCACGGAACGGTTAGTTCGCCCATAATCATTCTCTTCCCTATCCCGTCGATCAACACTAGATGAGGTCGTTGGTCAGATAGTGATAATTCATCTGCAGCTGTCTATCCACTCAAGCTTCCCACTTCCGCGGTACAGATCGCACGATGAGTCTTTCGCCTCTTTGTTTGACCACTCGGTGCAAAGTCAATTTCCGTTACTTACCTATGGAGACGTGTGTTAAGTTGGCGTAACAACCGATCGGAATCATTATTTAGTACAACGAGATCCTATTCGAAACAAATTCCACCTTATCGAGATCAGCCTCCTGATCACGAATCTGGGCTCAGATTCCACAAATACGCAGTCTTTATTGAGAAATTCGAGTTTACAGATAAAAGTGGTTCCATTGAGAAGTTAGTGGAGCCAACTTCTAAGGTTCACTGATAGGTGCGGTAAATCAATTTTATTTTGTCATTACCGTGTTCCAATTTATGGCGCTGATCACAAATATATACTTCATTTTTCACAACACTGAAGTTAAAAATGGTAGAATCGCAACATTTTCATGTACGCGTGTGTGAAGCTAGCGAAACTACCCAACGGAACCATTTTTTTATGACAGTGTGATTCTTCTTTATTTTACTTGCTGATTTTTACTTTATTGATTTCAGCCCCTTGATCAGATTCCACAAATTTGCAGTTGCTATTGAGAAATTCAAGTTTAAAGATAAAAGCGGTACCCTTGTGTAGTTCCGCTAACTTCAAACACGTGGGGGGGGGGTAGGACTGCTTCCACAATCGCTTGCAGGACCAAACCGTACCTTGGCGTGTATCATGTTCTCTGCAGTGTCACATGAAAGCCAGAGAGGGCACAGCAAAGATTGGCAGCTCACAATTAAAGGTTCCCAAAAGTACTATTTACTTTTGGTGGCGAAGAGGCTGTCAACGGCCTGATGGACGCTCTTCTGGCCGACCAAGGCTGACTTCTCGCCGGTCAAATCGGTACATTACCAGTGTGGTCGATAGTGATCCCTCTACCTCTCTATCTGAGCTTTCAGCAGGTTCAAATCTTTCCAGGACAACTGTTTGTAGATGACTTAAGGAGTTGAACTACTCCAATCGTAAGAGACCATCGAAGCTGAATCTGTCCGGGTGACACAAGAAACTGAGACTACAGTGGTCAATGAAACGTTGTCACTGGCGAAATAAGTGGTCACGTGTTGTTTGGTCGGATGAGGCAGCTGTCCAATTAAAATTCAAAGATGATCGCCTACGCCTTTGGCTGAAGTGTGGGAGAAACATTCCTGATCGTTTTTTACATCGAGGAGTCAGGACGATTGCAGGAAATTGCTCATCTGGAATGATGGTCGCAGTTCACTGCATGTTATGAGGGAAAACATGAACTCCGAACGCTACGTTCGAGTGCTCGAAGAACATGTTTATTCTGTAGCATTCAGTTTAGGTGATCCATCATCTGATTGGATTCTCATGGATGACAATGCTCCATGCCAGCGTGCCAGGGCAACTCAATTGTATAAAAGACAGGCAGGAATACGAATCTTACGAACGGCTAGGTCCTTAATGGGACAACATTTAACAAAGAAAAATATTTGATATGATATAGGAAACAAATTCATTTAATTATAGTTGGAAAGTTAAAGGGGGAGGCCGATTCAGTCCTACGCGCGTCAGAGTCCCGTATGGATAGGGTTAAAATGAATCAATGTCCGTGGTCTTAAAATCAATGTATCGTACAGTGGGAGCCATATATGCCTACATTAGGATTGTCGTGTTTAGGCCTAATTTAGTTGGTTTCAATTCCTCCTAAATTTGTAGTTCTTTCGCGCTTGACGATATAGAATGTCTCTCAAAAATCTGCATGTAGATATGTTCCAGCAACGAAATGTTTCTATCAAATTAAAGCATCTTCTAATGGCTTCGTGCAATTGAGGAGACCATTAGTGCATCTATGGGACAAAACGACGATTGGGAGACCGATTCAAAAGCTATGTGAATGAATAATGTGTCAATATCAGATGTTGAGCACATCATCGATCACAAGGACCTTCTTCTTGCTAAGTTCATATCCACAAGTAGAATCCAGACACGCACATCGTCAAGAGTGTGAGAACCACAGAACAGAGAAAAGTTATATACGTGCATGTACTAGAAAGCATTTTTAAAAGACTTCAAATATTTCGATTTTTTGATTATTTGATCTTTTTATTCTTTTGTTTTTGTAAAAATGGCTCTCTCAACCGCTCGCTAACGACAAAAACTCACCACTCGCTCGTTCCATTTTCGCTCACTCATCTGCTCATCAAAATCTCTGATCCGTTGTCAACAAATACTTTTGTTATAGTTTCGCATAATTTTTCAAAAAACTCATCACTTAAACATATTCGTTTCGCTCTATAAAAAAGTGATCGAATAGCCGCCACTTTGTAAGACCAAAGAGCGTAAGCATCGCTACAAATGCAAGTCCCTGTATTTGTTTCTTTCATCTTCCAAGAAATGGAAATTTTGTGATCGTTGTTGCGATGAATAGTACAGTCCAAAAATCAATGCTCTTATTGCTTTCCACATCTAAGGTAAATTTAATATCACTGTCAATTTTGTTGACAAAGTTAAAAAAGTCGTACATATCAGACTGAGTTTTAAACAGTATAAAGCAATCATCGCTATATCTTTTGTAAAATAATGGATGCTTCGAATAATCAGCAAATTTAGATTCAATCATTTGCATAGTAAAACACGCCTCAGTGGGTCCTAGGTTGGAACCCATCAACATTCCATCGATCTGGCGGTACAACGAGTTATTGAATGAAAATACGATATCAGAGCAGGCTAATGACAGTGATTCTTTCAAGCAGTTTTTTGTAACTGGTAAAAGCTGTTTCGTCTACTATTGAAACAATGTAATCAATTGTGCGCTTTACATGGATACTTGTAAACAGGCTTTGGACATCAAAGCTGCACATCATAAAATTTTCACAATTTACATCATTAAATTCGCTTATAGACTTCACAAAATCAAAACTATCTTTACAATTAAATTTCTGTGGCAGACAAGGCTTCAAAATTGTACCCAGCCATTTTGAGAGATTAGATACATACAAATTTCTCATATTTAATATCGGGCGATATGGTGGATTCTCTGTGTTAGCTTCTTTTTTAAGCTCTGTTAGCTTGCGATTGAATGTATCTTCCATCTATATATAGGGTGTGGTTTGTATATAAAATACGATGTAGTTTATTGGAATAAAGTTTCCGCTGACGAAGGAGCCGATTATCGCTCTGAAAAACTCATTCGGAGAAAACTCTTTTTTGCTTCTATTGAAATATATTGCTAACTCATAAAAACTAATAAATGATGACAGATGATAAATTCATGGCAGTCAATTTCAGCCATTTCCAAATAATACTAAATTACAATTCCAACATCAGATTCAACATGATAATAATGAAAGTCAGCAAGATGATAATTCTCAAATCGTCTGTTTGATTCGAAACCCATTTCTTCAAGTATTCCCATCACCATCATTCTCTTATTTCTTTAGACAATCTAATAATGATGTCTTGTATCATCGTCTTATTTTTCAAAGTAAAGATCAATACACAACGCTGAGGATGTAGTCTCATGAGGACGAAAATGCTCTTGTAATAATATCAGTTGATGAAGGTGAAAGCAATACTTTGAAAGCAAACATTTTCATAAACACTGTTAGTTGAATAATATCAAAAACACACGTATTTTGTATGAGCAAGAGAATCAATAAAAATCATACTTTCAATAAATACAAAGCTCTGAAAATTCAATAATTTCTCAATGAATTTCGGGTTCGATTCTTCCATATTCATATGTTTTGATTGTTATGGTTCTTCAAGACGTGCAAGAGTATTTAGCATGCAAAGCAAGATTGTCTTGTAGTAGCATCCACTAGTAGTTTTTTGTCATGTGAATTGTTGAAATGTCAATTGCTTCCATTTCAATCATAATCAATGCACAATAGTGTCACATCATTCTTAAAACTAAACTACAAAATTATGAAGTGAAACATTAGTACGCTGAAAGTTTCAGTCATTTGTCCATCGCAGCTTCAAAGGCCAATGGACTTTATCATGAAGATAGTTTGGGCATCGGTCATGGACTACTAAAGTTTTTGTAGATTTGTCATCAATGGCGCATTAATTTTGATGAATGGGCCTCAGCATTAGCTACGTATGATTCTATAATTAGTATTATATGTCAACCTGGCTTCAATAATTCAAACTTATATATCAAATCTGCATTTGAATGATGAAAAATGTAATTCAGGGCAATGCATTGTCTTCTTTGTCTACATTTTGATTTACAGGGAACTTGTGAAGACAGATGTATTTGATTGCTGCAATATGGAGCTAAAATAAACCCAAATTTAAATTTGTCACAAATTTTAGAGGTATCTGATTAACGACTGTGCAGCATGTACTACAGTGGAGATTATCAAGAAAAAATAGCAACTGGGGATATATGCACGCAATGAATCACGAGAAAAGATAGAAATGAATTTAATTAATTCTAATTTCCAGCATGAAATCTGTCGATTCATGAAAACTCTGAATTGACAGATCTCCCTATGGAAAGATCTATTTGAACAGCTTATATTCTTATTCACACACAATCTTGGTACAATGCAAGAAACACAATGACTTCATTGATGATATATTTAATCGATAAAGCTGCTTTTGGTTGTAGAATAAATGGTGCATTATGGCGAAGTGGAAATTTCAGTAATATTTTAATTAATCAAATTGCAAGTAATTAAAACAGTAACTTGTTAAAGAACAGTAATATATGAACATATGATCTTTTGAAGCCTGTTGTCGAGTTTTTCAATACCAATAGTCTTAAAGAGTCTTTTCAATTTGTCAATCTTCTCCGTAATACAAATGTTGATAAACATAAAATCATTTCATTTGTTGTTTAGTCCCTTTTTCTTAATGTCGTAATTAAGGAGACTATACACATTGTGTTATCGACCATTGTTCGTGAAAATATTTCCATTGACCTTCCATTAACCCTTTTCCATTGGTAACGGGATAAATGCAGCCCACACCGTTCACGGTAGAAACGTGACTCTTTTATAATCATTTATTTCATATGCAAAATGAAAAAAAAACACCTACAGTTGTTCGTGCCACTTTCTGAAACATGGAGTGGGACATAAAGGAATGTCTCATGAGCACGAATCATGCTTGAAGAATGTGTCCGTTCTGATATCATTCCTCAAACATCACTTGCATTTTCGTCGCAGTCGGCTACATTTTTCTCCTTTCTCTTCGTCAATGTAAGCAGGGCAGTGAAATGGAATGTTTTCCACTGAACGATTCGTCAAGTCAATAAGTCTCTGTTGTCTCTCTCTTACAGCCTGAGAATCATCTCCTGATAAATATACAATAGCTCTTTTGGAAAACAGAAGGAAGGTACAACTATTGTCTCTATCTGCTTTGCATCACAGATAGGCATTCAAAAGTAATCTCTGAATAAAGCGAAGGCCTAACTTTTTAAACCAAGTCCATGACTTTCGAAGACAATTGTTTGAAGCAAGAAGTTGATCAGTCAGATCTACGCCTCCCATATCTGCACAGTAATTTTCTAGTGCTCTCGGTATACAGCAGTATCCTTTTGTTTATTGGAAGAATCCTTACTTTTTGAATCTCATCTGCTCTATCAACAGTACTAATCATGTAAGCATGTCGCTTTTCACTAAACTTAACAGAGAGTAGTAGATTTTTACGCATGTATGCAGATTCAAATTTTTCAAGTTTTTTGGTCTGATAGTCAATCGGAATGTCCCGATTCGGTATACTAAAATGAATGTATAGGGCAGTAGATATACATATCAACTTTTCATCTGCATACAACCAACTTCAACAAAATCACAAAATAATCAAGATAAAAAGGACACCACAGAAAGTATATAAATACCGTTTACCAGGGTTGGAACCGACCACCGACGGTCAGGCGGTTTTTGCCGCGGTGATCGGCCGGCAGGTTTTAGCAATTCTGGCCGCCGGATATATCTTTTGCAGATCGCCTAACCACTCAAATAGGCCTATGTCGACCATTGACGACATTTAATAGAGAACAATTTAAGTAAATCAAAAAGCATGCAAATTGAGCATGTGAGAGCAAAAAGACATCAAAAAAGAGCATGTAAATGCAACATGATGAAAGCATAAATGACAAAACTTTTAAGGTATACAGAATAACCGTCGCAAAGTATGAGGAAAAATTGCAAACCTTTGTTGTTTTTCTGCTTTTTCAAAAGGCTTTTAAAAGAAAATGAGAGATGATGTTCGAAGACACAATTATTTGGAAGCACATGAATAGTTTTAGGGCAATACGTCTATTCTTGCTTTTGTTCGGAGATTCTGATTGTATCTGAAGTTTATTTAATCCTTGTGATGCGTAGGTCGAAATTATCATAGTTGACGTCCTTGACAGCAGTGAGGGCACATGGCCAATGACAAAGCACTGACTTATAGGCAATTATAAACGTATGCAATAAGTCTGCATCTTGAAGCCCTACTTTATCTCAGATAGAATTTTTATGTGTATTTTTTTTATTTTGCAAAATTGTGTAATTTAGCCTGTATGAAACTAGTGAAAATTTTGTATTCCACAACCTATCTATAGCAAAATATTCTATATCTTGTATAGGTCGTTATTTTACTGTTCATTCTTTTCCATTAATGTGTTTGCTAAAAGCGTAATATATTGCAAAATATTTTATCAAAGTACGAATAATTATCTAATTTTCTGTTTTCAAGATCAAACTAGATAGAATAGGTTAGAAAATCAGTGAAATATAGATCTTCATCGGGAACTCTTGCGTATCTGGAATAACGGGAGACCCACCATTCATGTACATGTAATTCATGCATTTTATATAGAAACTGAGTTATGCCTAGCGGCCTTAGTCGACTAGTTGCCAGCCTTAAACAGTCAGTTCCAGAGCTTGGACCAACCTTCAGCCGGCTTTGATTAGACCGGCCGACCGGTTACGACTACGCTGGCCACCGGAACGGTCCCAGCCGGTTCTAACTCCGCCGTTCACACAGCGCTCAATTCTATCAAATATTAATACGATAAGCAAGACAATGGTCAATTACAGGTTATTCAAACAGGTGCAAATAAAATATAGTACAAACATATCCATTTCATTTATTGTTGGCTACATTATCCGTGTTGGTTGTATGTTATTCATGTCTGTGTAGGCTAAATGATGCAATTATTTTGACATGCTTTGTAGTTTGTCATATACAGAGCAAGTGAGGCCCTGGCAATAAAGCTGATACTGAAACAGTCCTTACTTTTCTATCTATTAAGAAT
Source organism: Prostheceraeus crozeri (assembly GCA_907163375.1). Lineage (NCBI taxonomy): Eukaryota > Metazoa > Platyhelminthes > Polycladida > Euryleptidae > Prostheceraeus > Prostheceraeus crozeri. Next base: position 139,919 of record CAJQUW010010582.1, read on the forward strand.
TATAAAATAATTCTAAACATTTAAAATTGCGAAAGTCAAACTTCATTTTTTATGTTTACGTGAAGTTGCTATATTCCAGCATATTCCTTCGTTTCTTTTTAGTTGCTGCCGTCAAATGATATGAACACGCACGAATAGCATTTCATGGACATAACAAATCCTTTTTTCACTTTATAATAGCCTATATCACCGAATTCCTCGACAGGTTGCTCAAATGAAAAGATACGATGTAAAATGATGAAAAAAGACAATCATCTTGCTTGTCTTAAACAACAGAGTACAAAGCACAAAGCCGAATACCAAATCACAAAGCAGAATCTTGCTTTGTCTTAACACCACCAAAAAGCGTTAATGGTAATCCATTAGGCATTCATGGAAACCCGTAACTGATAATAAAATAGTTATATCCTGATGAGGATACATTCGTCAAAATTTATCATTTAATGAAATTATTGATATTTCATATCGAAAGCTTAAAAGTACTAGTCAGTATAGTCGGTGTCAACCCTCTTAGCTGGGAAGTCCACTTATCGGAGGGCCCACGTAGTGGAAACCTGCCCACTTAATGGAAAGACTACCTGGTGGGAAGCCCAGTTACTGAAGGTCTCGGCTTCTATCTCGTATTGAAATTCATTGTTTTAGAAATATGGATTTCAACAGTGTTTCATTTGCATTCTATTATATTTTTCAATATCGGCGTTGTGGACTTGTGGTAGAGTGTTTGCTCTGCGACCGGGAGACCTGGGTTCAAATCTATCTCAGGTCAAAACTAAAACTTTTATAATAGGCACGCTTTTTATTCTTACTTAACACTCAGATGGAAAGAATGAGAGTGGATAAAGGAAACTTGACCACATGTAAGAGCAGCATATCGTTGAATCAGCCTCCGAGTAAAAACTAGGAATATTTATTATTTAATTTCATATATTGATCAAGAATACCAAAAACTGCAATATATTTTTTTATCCTGTCTAACATGAAGAGGAACCGACTAGAACTCGGTAGACGCGCAGATTCGTAATAGGAATAGGGTGTACATAATTCTGAGAAAGTCTTGTTTTCGGCCTCGTTCCCTGCAGAAAGTCGCTCTGACTCCAGACTAATATAGACGTTATTTGCTGAACAATTATATTCCGCTTACATTTATTGTTACTTTTATCTTCTGTAAGTTAAGCCAATTACTATTCCTCATCGGAATATTATTTTCCTTTTATCTGATACCGATTGTTTTCAATGCATTGATCATTTTCCTAAATATAACGAACAGAGCCTTTGTAAACATGCTCATAAAAGATAATCTAAATGATGAAAGGAGTAATTAAGGACAAGCCTTCGTTTCAAGTCCTTCTTTCATAGCGTACCTCTAATGCATAAGAGGATGACTTGAATCTTCGCAGCGAAATAAATATCATAAGTGAAATACGCATTTATACAGTACAATATTCAATCTGTATCTGTCGTGTTCATCATCATTCGGTAATTAGCCGAATTGAAATCAGAAAAAATGCTAGTCAACGTACAAAACATCATTATTTCGCTGCGATTTTTCATTGAGTTTTAAATTTAAAGGCATTTGATTTGAAATGACTGATCCGTATGCATTCGTGCAATATACAAACTTTTGTCATAAATCAGAGCGTACAGAGCAGCAACAGATCGTATACACGGCTTTCCTTAGCATCTATACAATTTTATTTACATGTTGGACAACGATATTTTGCTTTCAAATAATGTCCTTATTGATACAGAATGTAACTCTTGATGTATAGTGAGTGCTTTTGCAGCCAATTCATTTTCCAAGTAATTTAAGGTACTAGTTAATTTGGTGAAATCTTCAAGGAAGCTATCATTTACCTATACTCGTATATGCAGAGTATGTGGAATATTTATTCAATTACACTGCAATGCAATGTAATTTCATAACATAAAATTCGATTAAAGTAAATAGAAAATTAAATATTGAGTTGCATCCTCAGTTGAAAAGCGGAAACAGACCTGAAGAGCTGCTATTTCATCCAATATCAGGAATCATCAGCAGGCCTATTTTACATCTCTCAACATCGACATAACTCCCTATTTAAAGTTGCAGCCATGCCGGGGTAAATTTCAGATGTTAGTGAAATTTCGACGCTACCTTTCTGCAAGAGTTGGCGTGAGACTGCTCCTGATGAATGCTATAATATCACGTGTTGCCGAGTTACAAGAAATCTACCGATCAATGTGACTGCTATGCTGGCATGAATCCCTTGAGAATGAAATTTATTTGTTCATGTATGTCTTTATACATGTCAGCCCACCAGCTGTGTGTTTTATATCGCAATGTCTTCATATTGTCAAATGTTGGTTTTTGATAAAACAACAGATGTAAATCTTCAACGTTTCACGTTGTCTTAATGCATTTTTACTCATTTCTGCCCCACCCGGGATGCGAAGATATACACAAACAAGGTGTGGGGAAGCCTTCATACACTCGCAATTATCACCAAGTTAGGGTTAGTCTCTAGAAAGAGAGGTGGCACCTCACGAGGCGGACAGACTCGAACTTTGGGTATTTTATTCCTCGATCCGAAGCGCGACTGAATTGTGGTAATCAGATAAATCCGACTTTTCACCTTGTCTGAATTAGTGGGTGTAGAACATACTCCATGGTCTAGAATGGATAAGAACTGTTTGTTGATGGCCACCTCAGATGCTAGGTCAAAACCGATCTACGTCAATGTTGCTAGATCCCAAGAAGAATCCAATTCCTGATGCCTGCCATGTCTGTAAATTCTTGCAGTCAGGCGGTATATTGTGAGTTATTTCACCAAAATGATTTTATACTGAAAGGCAAGTGACAACAACCGTGAATCTTCACTAAGTAGACTAGCAAGCCACTGGCTATGCTTTCCAATGCCAACCACAAGAACCCGCTATTGTTTAGATAGTGTTAGCATGACAACAAACGACTTAGCATTCAATGGTCATGTCTGTTCTAACCCATTATAAAGTGTCGCATTTCTGTCTATTGGATAGAGTGTCGAAGAATATTGCTTCCACATTGCTACTGTCGAAGTTATGCAAACTAAATCACTATCAGTTTTATTCAAAAAAGTTTATAAAATCGCATAAAATAGCCAGCAATATTTTAGCGAATCCTCAATCGTCAAGTCGATGGCCGATTCCTATTATTCAGCGAAGTATGCTACGCACGTATTTGAGCTGGCTGTTGTACACAGATGATGATGATATATGGGAAAAAATTAGTACATCAGACATATATCAGACATGTGTTATGCACTTGAAACACAAACTGCCTACAGGCAAATTCAGCATAATTTCGGCTCTTCCTCCATATTGTTTGTTCTTAAAGTTGTAAAGTTCTAAAAGTTTTAAAGTTTTTGATCGGGAATCATACGTTACCATAGATGGAAAATGCAACTGCAATGCAATAAGAGATAATCGTGACGTAAATAAAACTTTGCAGTCCATTTTACAAAAAATCAGAACATTCTTACTGCAAAATGTTGAAAAGGCTTGCTTTCTATGGATATTAGTATGAGAAAGTGATGCTTTTCTGCAAAATTTAACTTTAAAATCATTACATGCACATCGCACATGATACATATCCCATACTTTGTAGAGCATTTTTTAAAGATTCTGATCGTACATTTTAACAGTTAACATACCAGCACCAACACGCTTGGGAATAATATTTCTTCTGACTCTTCAAATAGTCAAAGTAAACAGCTCACCTTCTCCCCCGTTCAATTTGACGAAGTCAGAGAAGTTCTTCCATGTATCGTCATGCTTTTGTTGCTTTCTGGTGGCAATGTCTTTTTCATGACTTCATTTGTTGATCGTCTTGGCGATGACATTCAGATTCTACTCTAAAATGACGAAAATTACTGTCAACTACCAACGTGTATGCGCAAGTATAAATTTAAAATGTGTAATGAATGCCCTTCGAAATTTCATTAACTTGCTAATTGTGAATCTCAAAGTCACCCAGGCATTGATTGCAACTTTAAATAGGGAGTTGTGTCGATGTTGAGAGATGTAAACTATAGGCCTGTTGATGATTCCTGATATTGGATGAAATAGCAGCTCTTCAGGTCTGTTTCATTTTTCCACTTTTCAACTGAGGATGCAACTCAATATTTAACTATTCTATTTGCAATTAAACTGTGTCATTAAGAATTCAATGATGCAGTTATCATACGACATGGACTTCTAGATAATACTCTAGACTGGAAACTGAAAATCCACTGAAACCAATTGCACTGTTCAACTAAAAACACAAAACTACAGTCAAAACTTTTGCGCTATCGAAGCAGATCATCTAAAAAGAGAAGCTTAAAATAATTATCTACATCATTCATAACCAGCACAATTAAAATCACAAGAAACTATCGAAGCCATCTCTCAAGATAAGCATTTTTGGGTGATCAGCTCATCAACGCAAACGTTCTGGCTGCCTTTTGCATTTTCAGTTGCTAGGAGACTTCGCTTAGGATTTGAATTAATTTTAAGGAGCCGTTTCGACGGCTATGAAGTTGAGGAAGTGAAATAGTGAATGTTGTCACAATCGAAGATAATTGGGCTCTTTTCTAGCTTCCCGCGCCAGTACTATAGACAGTTCTCTCCTTATGAGAACTTCGGAGCCATCAGATGATTAATGGGCAAAAGACCGTTCCAGGACACCATAAAATTCAAAAAAATAGTATCTTTAAAAACGACATAAATTCATGAATTTTGACCCTTTTTCAGGTTTTTAAGACCTAAATTCATAAATTTAGACCATTTAAAAAGTACCATTTTTTGAAAAATCGGTATTTTTAAAAACGACTAAATTCATGAGTTTTGTTCATTTTTTCAGGTTATGAAGACCTAAATTCATAAATTTAGGCGTTTTTAAAAATACCCAATTTTTCAAATTTTTCAAAATCTCAAGTGTGTGACATTTTTCTTGCTCAAATCATGACCGTTCCAGGACACCGAAAATCAGAAAAGTTAAGAATCTCAAAATTTGAGAATTACAATTTTTACTCTTAAAATCATGACCGTTCCAGGACACCGAAAAAATCATGAAAGTTAAGAATCTCAAAATTTGAGAATTACAATTTTCATTGCTCAAATCATGACCGTTCCAGGACACAACATCAAAAAAATTGGTATTTTTAAAAACGTCTTTTAAATCCATTTTTCAGGTTTTTAAAATATCAGATAACTAAAATTATGTGACTAATAATATTTCTTTAAAAATGGAAGAAACAAAAGTGGAAGAAACCGCACGAATATATCCTTCGTTATCACAGTTAAAAATAAGTGAATTGAATAAAGAAAAACACAAAGATAGAGTACGCTATATGAAAGATAAGGAATCTCAATTATTATTAAGATTAGAGCATTATAAAAAATTAAGAAAGAGATGGTCTAATGTTAAGAATGTAACACAAGGTATTGGCATATTCTTAACAATAAGTTTAGGTGCTTTAACAATTGTTATATCTTCAGGTGTTTTAGTAATTCCAGTAGTTGCTACAGCTTTAACAGGTACGGGTGTTTTTGCAACTTCACTTGTTAAAATGTTAGATAAATCTTTAATAACTAAGAAACGAAAATCATTAAAAACTAAGCATTTACATATTAAAGAAGTCTATGACAAATTGCATTACTACTTTCAAAGAGTATGTGATGATAATGTTATTACGTTAGATGAGATTGAAACATTTGATCAAATAGCTAATGAAGTAAATCAAACATCATTTCAATTACAGTCAGAAAAAGTTGATGATAAGAATAAAAAGGATGGCAAAATTTCTGGTGATGGTAAAATTTCTAATGAAGAAAATGACAAAATTTTTTTAGAAGAGCTAAAAACTTTAAGCGAAAATTTAAGCAAAACTTTATTAAACAAAACTTTATTAAACAAAACTTAAAACGAGAAAACTTTAAACGAAAAGATGTCAGACAACAAAGCAATAAAAAAATAATTTGTTCAGTAAAATGTTTCTGTTGTATTCCAATGTTACCACAAAATTCAAATATTATATTTTAAAAATGGATAAAATTGGAGCTGATAATTTTAAAAGAATAAAACAATTAGAAGAGTTAATAAAACAAAGAAATGTTATGAAAGAAAATCATCTTCAACATAGAATGATAAAAGCTGGTATTCAATCTGATATGTTTGAAAAAATGCAGCAAACCGAGCAAGTAAAAACTGATTTTGAGAAAACTATGAAACCATTTAAAACCCTTGAAAAAGAAAGTACAAATAATGATAAACAAATTGATGTAACAGATCCAGAGCACAAAACTATATTAGATGACTATGGATTACTAGAATCAAACATTAATAAGAAATTACCAAAATCTATGCAATTTGAACATTCTATCTCATTTATAGATGGAAAAGCAATACCTAGATTTTATCTCGGACAAAAAAAATATTTCCACAACCTTTTCGAGGTTTAATTTTTTCACCAGATAAATCTCCTTTTAGTTTAGATAGAAATTTTGTTGATCTTTTAAGAGGAGCAGATTTAAATAATTATGCTGTAGATGATCTCATAAAATATAAAGCTATGTTAGATAGAGTTAAAGCAGGAAAAACTCTTAAACGTTATAGAGAATTAGAAAATTTATTATCAACGGGAGTTAAAGTAGGAAAAGGTTTTAAAACAGAAACAACTGTATTTTTACCAGATGATCCACAAGAATTACTAAATATATTAAATATTTTAATATCGGCAATAAAAGAAGGACATAATTCTAGTTTCAATGAAATTCATGCTATATTGAAAAGACTGTTAGAAAAGAAGATTCTAAATGAAGAGGATTATAAAAGAATTAACGGGACATCGGAGATGTCTTCCAGGGCTTCGCCCGTAGCTGAAATATGTTGTTGTTTTTAATTTTTTTATAAAAGATATTTATTCAAAATTTTAACTAAAAAATGTGTTCAGCAGATTTAGACAAAATTAATAATCATTTAGAAAATTTGACAGGGATTTCAGGTTCATCAAAATTTAGTACGACGTTAAAAATTATAACAACTACTTCATCACACACTTGTAATTTAGAACCCATTCTACATTTGGAACAAAATAAAAATTATCAAATTGCATTGACTAGTTTCTCCACATTTAACACTATTCAAAACGTTATCAAAGATGTGAATGATCAATTTAGATATTCTACTGATAAAGGCAAAACATGGAAAATACTAACTTTTCTTCCTGGTTCTTACGAAGTTGAATCAATATCAAATGAAATTAGGAGACATTTAGGTATACCATTTAAAGATAAGAAACAATTACATTTTGCAGTTGAACCGGCAGTTAATAAATTTTCTCTTACTTTAGACGAAAATCATCAAGTTGATTTTAATCATGATAGATCATTGTCAAAGCTATTAGGATTTAATAAACAAACCTATACTCAAGGTTATCATTTAGGTGAGAAGATTCCAAAAATAACTGAAATAAATTCAATTGTTGTACATTGTGACATTATTGAAGGAGGATATATAAATGGTAAATTATCAAATTTAATATTCAGTTTTCCAGCTTTTACTGTACCCATTGGTTATACATTAAATGTATTTCCACAAACATTAACATATTTCCCTATTACAAGAAAAACTATTAACAGCATTAACATTAGAATCACTGATGAAAAAGGACAAGAAATAAATTTTGGAGGTGAAGAGATTATGATAGATCTTTTGGTTCGAGAGGTATAAACTCCCACGCGAAGCTAGAGAAGTTTAATTTTCTTCTTCTAATTATTATTCTTCTTCTTTAGAAACAAAAAATAAAAAAATAAAAATTGAAATTTTTTTTTAAAAATGAGTGAAGTACCCCCATTAAATAAAAAAAACTCAAATTTAATCATCATCCAAATTTATCTAATAAAGTTTTGTCAGTTATTTGCGGAAGATCAGGTTGTGGAAAAACGTATCTATTATTTAAAATTTTAACGACTCCAAATTTTTTGGATTATAACAATCTTATAATTTATACAACAACAGCGGAACTATCAATTTTTCTATCAATCAGTCTATCAATTTTTAAAATATGGATTTGAAAATAATCTTAAAAAACAGCAATTGCTTCATTATTCAAAGAATATGAAAAATCTGAAGATGAAGAAGAAATAAGTTCGTGGTGTGAAGAAGCAGCAAAAAATAATCAGTTAGTTGAATCCAATAAAAATAAGCATATAAAGATAAAATTAATAGATGATAGTGGTAATATGCAAGATTCTAGTAAACTAGATAAAAGAATGAAACATTCTGTAATTTTTGATGATTGTGTTAATGATAGAAATCAGTCAGTTCAGAGAAATTATTTCACAAGAGGTAGACATAATAACTGTAGTGTTTTTTATTTAACACAAAGTATGTATTCATGAGACGAAAGTGTTATTAGAAAGAATGCAAATATATTTATACTATTTGAAATAAATGCAAGAAACTTAAGTGATTTGTTAAGAGATTTATGCGTAAGAAATAAAGATGAATTTAAACAATCGTGTAACAATGCTTGGTCAAAAGATTATGGCTTCATTACAATTAATATTGATAAAAAAATTCATGATAGAGTTATAGAACATTTGTTTGCCGAGTGATAAAAAATATACAAATATAGTGTTATAATATTTTTTTTATTTTATGTATATATCAAATTTGTCTATCTTAGAAATTAGAAAATTAAAAAGGTGAAGTAGTTATTCCATCAGGTAAAATTTTTCTTTTATCATCAAATGGATCTAATGCTAATTTATGTTCTTCTTTTAAATACATTTTATGTTTCTTTGAATTAAGTCTATAATTACATGCTGTTTTTATTTCATTATTAAATAATACATTTTTATAATCTTGAAATGTTATTTGATTAGCCACTGATGCCTTTGAAATTCCTTTTAATGTTTTATGTGTTTTAATATTATTAGTTGTGTTATAACAATAACATTTAGATTTTAAAAATATAGCTTCTGTTATGAAATCTTCATTTCCTTCTAATTCATCTTTTACTTTACATAAATCAGAAGGATGAATGATATCTTTTATTTATTAATTTCTTCATCAAGTGAAGAATTATACGGTATTGTTAATTCTAAGAAAACAGAATCGGTATCTATAAAGTGTAATTTATAGTTTTTGCCATAAGCAGGTGCTAAATAATCATATATAAATCTATACATAAATAGTTTAGCTAATTCTAATATAGTGAATCCAATAAAATTAAACTTATCATGTTTTACGCTAATTCGACGTAAATGTACAGCACATAGTTCATCACTAAATCTAGTAGTTCTTTTATATGTAGGTTTCCTTGTTAAATTTTGAAACCTATCTCTATCATAAACTATTTCAATATTTTGTCTATTACGCACATTTTCTAGAGTCTTACCATAAAATGCATTATTCATTAATTTGAAGAACACGTTTCCAAAATCATCTTTATTTCTTTTAGCTATTTTACGTTTTTCAATATTGAACTCTATATAATTTTTTAACCACCTAGATTTTCTATACACTAGTTTCCGGTGAATTTTTAAAAGAATCATTCCATGATCTAAATACCAATCTAGCATTCTTCCTTCAACAACATACTTTCCTTTATTGCTTTGTGTTAACATAAGTTTTTTTGTTGGTCTGTATTTCTTAGGAATTAAAGATTTTTGATAATCTGAAAAATCTTCTATATTGGGAATTTTGTTTTCGGGGCAGAAAGGAAAATATTTTGTTTTATCTTTTATTTCATCAGAATATACTAAATCAACTTCATATATATAACCATGATTATAATTTCCATCATATGTTTTTTGATAATCAAGGATATTACACCATTCCATCTCACCTGTTGGTAATTCTTGTATCATGCAAGAAGAATATAAGCTATTAAAATCATAATATAACAAATAGTTTTCTCTCATGACTTCATCAACTGCTGCTTGACTAACTTCATTTGATATAAGTCCTTCTATATTTTGATTAAACAATTTTATAAACTGATCGCTTTCTTCTGGAGATAAAGGTTTCATTATTCCATAATCATCAGGATTTACTTTTTTATTATAACACTTAACATATCTATTACCTAAAACTGATGAAACTCCACCTCTAATTCCAGATTCAAAAAATAAAAATTTATCATATGTATTTTCTTTATAATGTTTAAGTTTAACACCAGTATGTTTTAATCCTGCTTACTATGTTAAACCTGGTGTAGAATAACAATAACATGGATCTATTCCGTAATATTCTAAACACATATCACGAAAGTTTTCAAAAAGATCAGCTAGTATTAATACATCTATCTGAAGATATTTCATTGTATAATCGTACATTGTTCTACAATTTAACACTCTTCAATTTTTTTCAGCTTCTGCACAGTCTTCTTCAGATAATTGTGATTGTTTTAATGTTGATTTAAATTTATTTATTGGAGGAATTTTTTGTTCTTTCATACTTTTATTCACAGAATTAAAATCTCCAGTTATATATTCATACGGAAATATTCCTTTTAAAGGTTTTAAATTATATTTATTTAATATTTTACGTTGTTCAGGTTTCAAAGTTTTTCCCATAACATCTAATGAATAAGGAGTAAAAATCTAAATGCTTCTAAAATTCTAATACAACCTAATTGCATTGAAAAATATTCTTCTTCTGTTTTACATAGTACATTTATTTGTTGTTGTTGTAATTTTTCAGATGAAAATAAATCTTTCATGAAAGGAAAAAGAGGTTCAACTTCGACGGATACAATTGTATTAGCAACACAAGACGTTTCGCTCTGAGAGCTTGGTCACTTGTGATTTGACATTTGCACAGAAGCATTGCAAGACCAGCATTGAGGACTGTTTACTACATAGAAAAAAATCTATTTCTATGGTTTACTAACTGTTAGATAAAAAGATGATGGGTAGATATTTTTCTTTTTCCTTTCCTTACCAAACCGGATACGTGGATCCCTACCATAATGCCTTATAAATCTTTCATTACTAGATGGAAATCATATTTAGAACCATTGTAGAAATATAGAGGAACAAAGTTATATTTAAATTTATTAGCATTAAGATTACAAGAATTATGTGCTGCACCTCTATATAATCCATTTAGATGATCATGATCTTTTACTTTGTCGGCAGAGCCGTCGCTTCGCTTATCAAGATATCTACCTCTGCCAGTTTTATAATTTTTTGCAAATTCTTTTCCACAGTAATAACATTTTGTTTCATTAATAAAATTTAATTTTTCTTTTTCTGTTAATGGCATCATTGGTATATTTATTTCAAGCAATTGTGAAAAATAATTTTGTAATTCTTCTACTTTCTTTGTAAACATTTCTGAACTATCTTCACCATAGTATTGATAATATTCTGATTTAAATAATTCAGGATAATTTGAATGAATGTACATTCCCCAACATAATGGTTTTTGTTCAAATAAATATTTTTCTTTACTTTGTTCAGGTGCACTTTTTTCATAATTATCATTTTCAGAATTTTGTGTCATATTAACATTATATGCTTCAAAATCACAATAAATAGTAAAGGGTACTTTATTTTTAAAATACCATTTATTATATTCTAAATAATCATCTTTTGGAAATGTGTTTCTGACTGCTTCATTTTGTTGACAATTCTCCAAATGTCTATTCATTTCTTCTAAAGTTCTAAAACTTGTCATACATTGAAGACAAGGAAAATTTGTATTATCTGAAGTTTTTGTAAATACAGAAACACCTTTACACAATATAAAATGACCCTGATAATATAATATATTCGCTTGTGCTGGTTGCTTTGTTTGTTTTAATTTTTCAAATTTATCTTTATATATTTCATGTGTTTTATCAATTTCTTTTGTAACATTAAATGTATTTCGATGAAAATTTTGATTTAATATTTGTAGCTGATAAATATATTCTTTATCATATTGTTCTTTATATTGTTGTTGACATTTTTTAAACATTCATTTATTTTTTGATTGGTTTCATTTTCTTCATTATTTAATTCTTTATTGTCTTCATTTAATTTTTGTATCGTTTCTATCTTATTTTGATATTTATGGCCATATTCTTGTACTAATATTTTTGTTTGTTGTTGATAATCTGTTTTACATTTTTGTAAACTTTCATTTTGTAAAAGAAAAGTGCCGCGAGTATGTTCTTCATCTCTATTGCATTTTACACTAAGGTCTTTCGCCCGCTCTCGTCAGAGTGAACCACGGGAATGAAACACAGATGCAGAAAACTCTCTCAACATACGTGACACGTGACACAAAGTTTGACGTGGACGCAATCAGATCGATAGACCAGTGAATATGGAAAGCGATCAACTACCACACATCGAACATGAATGACACAATGAAGTTAAGACTGGAAGAAGCGAATTACTTGCATGCTAAGCTAATACCAAGAAACAGAAAAAAAGAGGAATATACATGTAGATAAAGTAGAAGCAATTAAATGTACTGTACAAGCAAGAGACTGTACACACATAAGATACATGTTAAATATATACAATAAAAGGAAAAAAAAGAAAACTATACATGTATAACAAAGACCTATGTACATGTACATGTATGACAAGGCAAAGACAGTAGCTACCATGGAAGCTTAAGAGAGAAGATGAATTCTTTTTGAGCACACAGAACTGGCTTGAGTCTTTTTATGAGAAAGGCTTCCTTGATGCCTAAAGAGGCAGGGACTTTTGAGCGACTTATCACCTTGAAGCGATCTGCTGCTTCAGCCACATTGCTTTCACAATGCTGCAAGTGCCTCGTGATGGCGCTTCCTGGTTCCTTCTTAGAGCGGGGTGGCTTCCTCTGTTCATTGTTCAGCCATCTCGGTAGATGCTCCTTGATTCTGTACTCCAGAGGCCTGCCAGTCTTCCCCACATACTCGCTTCCGCAAGTACAAGTATATTTGTAGACAACATTAGTGGTGGTGGAGATCACAGGCAGGGGATCCTTTGGGGACCGAACCGGGAGACGAGACGTGTTGAACAACACACAGGCTTTGGCGGCGTTGAAGTTCTTCAAGCAATCCTTGAGCTGTCGCTTTATGTAAGTGGAGTGAGTATCTCCCAGGAAAGGAACACGTACAAAGAGTTGCTTCTTGTCAGGACCATAAGGTTCATCCTGTTCAGGAGACGGACAACTGTGTTTGTCAATAAAGTGGCTGGGGTAACCATTGGCAATCAGCGTTCTCCTCAACAGTTGGAACTCAGCTTCGAGGGCAGTCTGTGAACAAATCTTCCTTGCACGAGAGTAAAGTCCCTTGATGAGGCCTATCTTGTATGAGAGTGGCACAAAGCTAAAGTAGCTCAGGTACAAGCCGGTTCATGTTGGCTTGCGGTAGATAGCAGTAGTTACCGCTCCCTCCACTTGAACACGAATTTCCACATCAAGGAAATGGAAATCCTTGTTCTCCTCAGGCTGTTCACTAGTAAACTGGAGAGAGGGATGAGCAGCGTTGAATGTGTCCAATAGATCATCGGCATCTGATTGGGATTTCACAACCAGAAAACAATCGTCTACGTAGCGCTGATAGCACATTGAGAGGTCATTGATGCGTCTTTCAAATCGCTTTTCCATATTCCCAACAAATATGTCCGCGAACAAGACACTCAGACAACTCCCCATACCAACACCGTCGACTTGTCGATAATACTTTCCGTTGAATAAAAATTGCACATTCTTGGTACATAATTCAAGAAGCATCCGCAGATCACTCGGTGAAATGGGGCACGGAATATTATGCTCATTGATCGTATCGACAATAATGTCAATGGTTTCTTCCAGCGGCACGTTCGTGAAGAGGGATACTGCATCAAAGGACAGCATCACGTCATCTTCTCCAACGCTGAGTCCTCTCACTACATCCACGAAGGCGAATGAATCACGAAGGCGACGAGCACCATAAAAATCATGAACCGGCTTCAACATCTCAGCCAAGTATGAAGCTAAACGATGGGTTGGACTTCCAGACATTGATAAAATAGGACGAAGGGGGCAATTAGACTTATGTGGCTTAGGGAGGCCATAAAGTCTTGGTACGTTGAATCCAGAGTTGACGATTTCCACATGCTGATGCTTCGTGATAGCTCGATCGGTCAGCAACTGCTTCGACGCTATCATAACTTCATCACGCAACTCCTTCACGCAACTTTCTTGCTTCGGATCTTCTATGAACTTGCTCTGATCGTTGAGAATAGCCATCATCTTGTCAACGTATGACTGACGGTCCATTATGACAACACCCGAACCTTTATCAGGTTTAAGGATGTGAATGTCTCTGTCACGCTACAACTCTTTCAGGGCACGTATATGATCCGGTAGAAGACCACCTTTGCCAATCTTCATCTTCGTCACCGTATCCGACAGCTTCACCAAAGACGCTTTGGCTGCAGGTAGCAAATCGTCATCACTACTCACAAGATCTGAAGTCTGACGGAAGAAGTTCTCCAGTTCACTGTAGATTTGCTACCTGCAGCCAAAGCGTCTTTGGTGAAGCTGTCGGATACGGTGACGAAGATGAAGATTGGCAAAGGTGGTCTTCTACCGGATCATATACGTGCCCTGAAAGAGTTGTAGCGTGACAGAGACATTCGCATCCTTAAACCTGATAAAGGTTCGGGTGTTGTCATAATGGACCGTCAGTCATACGTTGACAAGATGATGGCTATTCTCAACGATCAGAGCAAGTTCATAGAAGATCCGAAGCAAGAAAGTTGCGTGAAGGAGTTGCGTGATGAAGTTATGATAGCGTCGAAGCAGTTGCTGACCGATCGAGCTATCACGAAGCATCAGCATGTGGAAATCGTCAACTCTGGATTCAACGTACCAAGACTTTATGGCCTCCCTAAGCCACATAAGTCTAATTGCCCCCTTCGTCCTATTTTATCAATGTCTGGAAGTCCAACCCATCGTTTAGCTTCATACTTGGCTGAGATGTTGAAGCCGGTTCATGATTTTTATGGTGCTCGTCGCCTTCGTGATTCATTCGCCTTCGTGGATGTAGTGAGAGGACTCAGCGTTGGAGAAGATGACGTGATGCTGTCCTTTGATGCAGTATCCCTCTTCACGAACGTGCCGCTGGAAGAAACCATTGACATTATTGTCGATACGATCAATGAGCATAATATTCCGTGCCCCATTTCACCGAGTGATCTGCGGATGCTTCTTGAATTATGTACCAAGAATGTGCAATTTTTATTCAACGGAAAGTATTATCGACAAGTCGACGGTGTTGGTATGGGGAGTTGTCTGGGTGTCTTGTTCGCGGACATATTTGTTGGGAATATGGAAAAGCGATTTGAAAGACGCATCAATGACCTCTCAATGTGCTATCAGCGCTACGTAGACGATTGTTTTCTGGTTGTGAAATCCCAATCAGATGCCGATGATCTATTGGACACATTCAACGCTGCTCATCCCTCTCTCCAGTTTACTAGTGAACAGCCTGAGGAGAACAAGGATTTCCATTTCCTTGATGTGGAAATTCGTGTTCAAGTGGAGGGAGCGGTAACTACTGCTATCTACCGCAAGCCAACATGAACCGGCTTGTACCTGAGCTACTTTAGCTTTGTGCCACTCTCATACAAGATAGGCCTCATCAAGGGACTTTACTCTCGTGCAAGGAAGATTTGTTCACAGACTGCCCTCGAAGCTGAGTTCCAACTGTTGAGGAGAACGCTGATTGCCAATGGTTACCCCAGCCACTTTATTGACAAACACAGTTGTCCGTCTCCTGAACAGGATGAACCTTATGGTCCTGACAAGAAGCAACTCTTTGTACGTGTTCCTTTCCTGGGAGATACTCACTCCACTTACATAAAGCGACAGCTCAAGGATTGCTTGAAGAACTTCAACGCCGTCAAAGCCTGTGTGTTGTTCAACACGTCTCGTCTCCCGGTTCGGTCCCCAAAGGATCCCCTGCCTGTGATCTCCACCACCACTAATGTTGTCTACAAATATACTTGTACTTGCGGAAGCGAGTATGTGGGGAAGACTGGCAGGCCTCTGGAGTACAGAATCAAGGAGCATCTACCGAGATGGCTGAACAATGAACAGAGGAAGCCACCCCGCTCTAAGAAGGAACCAGGAAGCGCCATCACGGGGCACTTGCAGCATTGTGAAAGCAATGTGGCTGAAGCAGCAGATCGCTTCAAGGTGATAAGTCGCTCAAAAGTCCCTGCCTCTTTAGGCATCAAGGAAGCCTTTCTCATAAAAAGACTCAAGCCAGTTCTGTGTGCTCAAAAAGAATTCATCTTCTCTCTTAAGCTTCCATGGTAGCTACTGTCTTTGCCTTGTCATACATGTACATGTACATAGGTCTTTGTTATACATGTATAGTTTTCTTTTTTTCCTTTTATTGTATATATTTAACATGTATCTTATGTGTGTACAGTCTCTTGCTTGTACAGTACATTTAATTGCTTCTACAGTCCGTTTCATAAAAAGTGGATCATCCTAAAATTTGACTAAATAAAACATAAGTATGACACAGAAAGCATTTTTCATGTTATTTCATGTCCCTAATATATTTAAATGTCCTTATATAATCTGATAAGCTATGATACAGTAACGGTTCTTAAGAAGCTAATATTTTGTGGCCCTACCCTTATTGTCAATGACATTACCAATTCGTCTAGGCATTGATTCGATGATATCGTTGATTTTTGGCTGATCCAACTTTCTCCACTCTCTTTTTAGCAGTGACGTAAGTTGTGATACGCCATCTGTAGGTAGCAGTGAACGACGAACGCTACGTTTTAGAATACTCCATACGTTTTCTATGGGATTCAGATCAGGAGAACGAGCTGGCCAAGATAATGTCTTAAGCCCTAATTGAGACTTGCATAAGTTGACTCTACTACTCCTGTGACACGTCGCATTATCATCCATAAATAACCAAGTCGATGGATCACCAAGTTGATCTGTCATTTGGTCAATGTTCATTCGTAAAACATTCACATAGCGTTCAGAATTCATGGTTCCTTGCTGTATGTGAAGTTCAGAGCGGCCATTGGTCCAAATGCCAGCCCAAATCAGTAGAGTCGCACCACCTTGTACCCGGGGACGATGTAAATGTCTCGGAATTTCCTGATCAGATTTTATCCATAATCTCAATCGACCATCACTATCCTTCAGACGGACTGATGCCTCATCAGACCAGACAACCCGACCCCATTGATTTCGCCAGTGACAATGACTCATTGCCCATCTGAGACGTCTTTTTGTATGCTGATCTGATAATTCGATCTGAGAGGGCCTCTTACAGCTCTTGAAATTGGACTCAATAAGTCTTCTACGAATAGTGGACTTAGAAATAGACGAGTCTAGTGCAGCCATCTCAGTTAACGAGAGACTTGGATCAACTTTAACAAATCTCAAAATTAGGCGGTTTCTACGTTTGGATGTTTTGCGTGGACGGCCAGAGCCCTCTTTACGACAGAATCGAAAATCATCATTATGCCATCGATGCACATTTGTGTAAGGGACATTTAGTCGCTTGCTTGTAGCTCGCAAAGAAAACCCTAGTTCTAGCAAGGCTGACACTTTGCCTTTTGTGAATGCGATCTCGCTATTGTTCATTTGTGCTTTGTATTGTTTTCAACCACTAAGAGATAGATTTCTAACTGAAAGCAATCAGGAGTGCTGCCAACACCACCGCAACGAAGTCAGGAAGCTATGGAACATGAAGTCCAGTTAATCACATGTAGCAGTTACATTATTGTTGATGAATAATGGTGCTATACTGGCTCTGATTGACCGATTTTCTTTATTTTTGTTTTGCTTGATAGCTTTTGGCTTGTAGAACAACATATTACATAACAAAGGAAACAAATGTAATTTATAAGAGTGAGGTATGATTTTGTGTAACATTGCTAAATGAAGATCAAATTATCTACTACATTTTTAACTCAACAAAAGCAACTCAATATTCATGCTTGAAATTTCCAACAATGATATTAGTAAGCACAACTGACATATCTTCCAAATTTCAGAGAAATTCGTTCAAGTTTGGCGGAGTTAGACTAAGTTGAAGTTAAGGCGATGTTTAAGGGTGATCCATTTTTTATGAAACAATCTGTACTTTATCTACATGTATATTCCTCTTTTTTTCTGTTTCTTGGTATTAGCTTAGCATGCAAGTAATTCGCTTCTTCCAGTCTTAACTTCATTGTGTCATTCATGTTCGATGTGTGGTAGTTGATCGCTTTCCATATTCACTGGTCTATCGATCTGATTGCGTCCACGTCAAACTTTGTGTCACGTGTCACGTATGTTGAGAGAGTTTTCTGCATCTGTGTTTCATTCCCGTGGTTCACTCTGACGAGAGCGGGCGAAAGGCCTTAGTGTAAAATGCAATAGAGATGAAGAACATACTCGCGGCACTTTTCATTTACAAACTTACAAAGGGGACCTCCGTATTTTCAAAACTTTCATTTAAAGTTTGTATGTTTTGTTAATATTCTAAAGATAAAGATGAATAATCGGAATCATAATCATAATTATAATTACGTCCTTTATAATTATTATGATTAATCATTATTGGTGATAGTGTTTTTATAATTTCAAATTTTCAGTACATATTATATTTGCTTGGTAAAAAATATTATGATGCATGTAATTTCCTCTATCATTATATACTATTTCTGATTGACATAAATTTTTATTATTCAAATATAATTTTTTGAATCTGAGTAAAATGGAGTAATATTACCAATAGAAACATAATTCACATTTAATTCAAAAACATTTACTTCAATTAAATTTTTATTCTTTTTATGAAACTTTATTAACCTATTATAATCATATGGAAATTCATCTAAGCCATCAGAGAGATCAATTTCCTTTATGTATTCTTCTTTATTGTAATGACTTAGTCTTTCTTTATGATATGTTGCAGGATGTAAATGTGCTATAATACTCCACAGAAAACAATAATCATCTTCATTTTTTATGTTGATTATTTGTGGTGAACTGAAAGGTAAAGGAACATAACTACCACCAGTATTATTTTTATATTTATCAATTACTATTTTCTTAGATAGTATTTTGACAAATCTCCAACCAGATTCACGTAACTGGGCTTCAATTATACAATTTTCTAATTTAAGTATCATTTGTTCAAATATGGGTTGTATATTATTTACATTATGAATTTCTTGTGAATTTGTAAAATGTCCTTGTATTATTTCTTCAGGAATTCCATCAGGTCCAGTTTTTGTATAAAGTACTTCTACATTCATATAACATTTGAAAGATTTCTTAAATATTTTGAAAAAGTTTGTTAATACATTATAAAAAGTTTCATCGGTTTCATTATGTTCAACGGGCGAAGCCCTAGAACCTTCGGTTCGTACAGATTCATTAAATAAATATTTTATATCTGTTATGGGCGAAGCCCTAGAACCTTCGGTTCGTTCGGCTTCATCAAATTCATCTATTTCGTTAAATTCATCAGTATCGCTAAATAAATATCTTCCATCTGGTATGGTCTCATCTTCACTATTAAAAACTTTTTTATATTCTGAATGTGAATAATCATCAAATATTTTTTTAACTTTTATATCAGTAGGTAATGTTTCTAGATAGTTTTTATAATTATTAAATTTTTATATATTTCCTTCATCAACTCGATCTACATTTTGTAAATACAATTTACTATTTAAATCAGATTGATAAATTCTTTTTGTTTGCAACTTTTTTTTACATAAGTTACAATAAAACTTGGTATTTTCCATTTTTTTTATTTTTTAAAGAAAAAATTTGTGTTTTAATTTTAGATATAAACATTCTAATATCAAGGACTTGAGAGTTAATATATATTATTATATATTTCACGTTCTTTAGTTATTTTATTTTCTTTATCACATTAAGTTTTATCATATTAAGTTTTATCATATTAAGTTTTATCATATAACGTTTTATCAAAAGATAATTTAAATTTATTTTCACTAACTATTGATTCTTCATCATCATCATCAATTGATTCTTCATCATCATCATAAATTGATTGTTCAACATCATAAATTACACTTTTTGGTATAGGATGCCATTCCCTGATAGGATACCATTCCCTGATGGGAATATCTAATTCCAAATTATATTTATTATTTGATAATAATATAATAGAGAAAAATATTGGTCTTTGATCTCTTTTGGAAAATTTAATAACACCACCATAATCTGAATCATTTTTAGTTTTTATTAAAGATGATAAAATTTTAAATTGATTAGATGTAAATCCTAATTTAAATTTTGTAGAACCGACACATAGTTGTCTAACAGTATCTTCAACTATACCATCATTATTGTTTTCAATTGTAAGAAAATGAAATTTAGATAAATTTTGATTATATGTAGTATTAATATCATGTACATCAGTATGAGATATAAATTTTTCTTCACTTAAATTTTTATAATTACTAATATTTTTATAATCTTTTTTACCATTTACACCTTTTTCAGATGTTTCAGAATCATCATTTATATTATCATCATCATTATTATCATCATTATTATTATAAAATTCTTTAAAATTATTATTATAAAATTCTTTAAAATTATTATTATTGGATTCTTTAAAATTATTATGATTATGATTATGGTCATTGTTAATAGTATAAGGTGTCGTCCACATATAAATTTTCCCTTGTTGAGCTAAACCATTTATATAAGATTTTAACAAATTAATATTTAAGTTTGAATATAATCCTATATATGTATCATCATCATATCTTTGTGGCATTTCTAATGTTTCTTGCTTATAAATTGTGTCTCTATAATATACTTGACATAATAATTCTTCATTATGCTTTTTACTCTCGATATGAATATTATATTGGTTTTGTTCATCAACAAATAATCTTATTTTTTCTTTGGAAAACGATTTTAATTTTTTAACTAATTCTTTAATATTGATATAATTGATAATTTTAGTTTCTATCCAATCAGTATTACTAATTGGCAACACTGCTCTAATAAAACCATAAACATTATTATGACCTATTATAACCATGTTTTCTTTATTTAATTCTACATATGCAACATCATTATATTTACTGACAATATCCATAAATTTAATAAATGGATAAATAAATCATCTGGAAATATATAATAGTTAGTTTCTATGGAAGGTAAACCTTTTGTTTGTTCTCTAAATATTTCTGCTTGTAATTCAAATAAAATATTTACATCTATACATGGATTATTATTATTATTATTATTATCAAACATTTATTTTCAAATCCCGTTGATTTCGTCGAATAAGAAGAACAGGATGATGCGGGCGAATATAATTCTTTAAAATTTGGTTTTCCATTTTTTTTTATTAGAAAAAAATTTATTTTTTTATTTTTATTAGAAAAAATTTTATTTTTTTATTTTTATTAGAAAAAATTTAATTTTTTTATTGTTAAAAAATGATGTTACCAAATGTTGGTGGAGGTGCATATATCCCGAATAATCGTGAATTAGAAATAGAGATAGAAAATTATATCATGAAAACTGGAGACGTTTTATCTGGTCTATTGCATCTTTCTATTCTTCCGCAACAAAATACAGAGTTAACAAATAAACAATATGTTGATACACAAATCAATGACTTAACAGAAAAATATATAAACGATGTTTTGGTTCCACTAATGAATGAATTAAAGTTGCTAAAACTTAATGACAAATCATTAAACGAAAAATTATTAAAACTTGATAAAAAGGATAGAGAGCTAGAAGCAGATATAGCAAAACTTTTTAAAAAGATTTCAGAACAATCAAAAATTTTAATATTACTTTCTATAAATTTAAAATCTGCAGTCATTAAAAATAAACATCAGATAAAACTATTGAAAGAACAATTAGAAGATGAAATAGAAAAACTTCCTAAAAAAATTTTTAAGAATTTAAAGCAGTTACAAACTACATTCCAAAAAGTGTTGATGAATTAAGTTCTAAAATTACTCAACAAATGAAAAAGATGAATAGAATAATAAATGAAGTAAACTCACTTAATCAAAAAGTTGATAAAATGAAAACTCTTAAAATCAATTTAGAAAATGAATTAAAGAAAAATTTACAAGAAAACTCTAAAGAAAACAAAGAACAGTTAGATGCTGTTAAAAGAAAATTAGATGTTCTTAAAGTTAAATTGAATGCTCTTAAAACGGCGTTGAAGATGAATCAGGAGAAAATGCAAGTTAATAGAAAAGAAATTAAAGTACATCACACGCTACTTGACGCAATAGATAAAGTGCAAAAGAAAATTAATAAAGTTATCACGAAGTTGTTGGACATCCACAAACGTAGATCTTAATCGGACCAAAGGTCCTCAGGTTACTAACCAATCGTAAATATTTTTCCCAAAAGTCAAATTTAATCCTAAAAAATGCCTATAATTTATAAACATAATCTTAAACATTTTGCTTCAAATCAAAAAATTGCTCATGAACCATCTATGAAATCTGTTTACTATTATGACAGTGTAGAAACAATTCAAAAAGAAGGGGCTGGCATCTTTCCTGGCATAGGAAGTATCGTTAACTTAATAATAAAGATTTGATTACATCTGCTGCAAAAGGAGCACCTGCTATAGGTAGTACAGCTAGTGCAATATCAAATGCTGTTAAGTATCAAAACGAATTAAAACAACTAGAAGCTATTCGTAAACTTAGGAATGATTCTGAAGAGCTAAAAAAATTAAAAAAACTTTCAGAGGAAACAAAAAACAAAATTGCTAACATAGCTGGTGGGGGTGATAGTAAACAGGAGAAGAAATCAGGCGTAGCCATAAAACGTTCAATTGAAGAAATAAGAGGCAATGGTCTAGCAAAATTCTAAAATTATATTTTAATAAAATTTTTTTAGTAAAATTTTTTTAATTACATTTTTAGTATAAAATTTTAGTAATTTTTTAGCTAATTTTTTTAGTAAAATTTTTTTAGTAAAATTTTTTTAGTATATTCTTTTCTGTATGTGAGAAAAACAAAAAGTCAAATTACTTTTTATAAAAATGTCTTCGCTTATCGAAAATAAATTTAGATTAGACGATCCTCCGTTCGTCAGTTACAATCAAAAAAAGAATGACTATATAAGAATTGCTATGAATCCCGGATCTTCTAGTAGAGTAAATACTGGAGGTGATTTAATTTTTGAAGTTGATAATCAGCAGAGTTATTTATATTTACCTGATTCATTTTTACACTGTGAATATTCTTTATATAGTGATGCCAATTTTACAACACCATTACCAGAAAACGATAATATTGCACTAGAGAATAATTTTTTCCAAGATTATTTACACAAATGCGTTTAGATGTTGCAACTCAAAATATAGAAACAATAAGTGATTCTCCAGGTGTAATTGATACAATGCTTAGATTTGTAACAATTGGTGAAAATAATAAAAAGTATGAAATCGAAGGTTGGTTTCCTGATACGAATGATGGTATAATTGTTGATGATTTAACTCACGCTGGAACAGATGCAGCAGGAATTGCGAAAGATGTAGAAAATATTGCAAAACATTTAAATAAAACAAATAATAGTGCATATAAAGAAAGACGTGAATTTAACAAGAAAAGTAAACAGGCAGTAAATTGGTCATTGTCTCCATTATTCGGATATTTAGATTATGATAAAATATCATATCAATTAAAATTTAAGTTAATAATTCGTCGTACAGCAAATAATGAATTAATCTTTTTTGGTAAGACTGGAAAAAAAGCATATTTAAGAATTGATAGACTTGAATGGTGGATTAAGCATATTACTCCTAGTTTAGAGGTTGAAACAGCTATTGCAAAAAGATTAAATACTAGCAAACCAATTCCAGTAAATTTTCTAAAGCGTACCGCTAGTTCAGTAACTTTTTCCGAATAAAGATTTAACTGGCACTTTACTAGAACTTCGAATACTCCAAGATATTTATTACTAACTTTTCAAAGAAATAATTCTCCAAGTTTTGATAAGAACAACAATCTGTTTCATATTGATACAATTCGAAGTTTACAAGTTTCATTAAATCAAACCCGATATCAAATTGATCCATTAAGATTCGATGATACCAATAATCAATTTATGGAAGGATATGATTCTTATCGAAATCTTTGTATAGAATTTGGAGTTGAACCACAATTGACTCCTGGAGATTGGAGACATTTATATCCTGTTTTCTGTTTCGATTTAAGTGTACAATCTGAAGATATTATCAAGACTGGTTGTGATGTAACAATTAATATTGAAAAGAAAGATTCCACAACTTCATTGATGGCTTATGGTTTATTGCTAGAAGATGTAAAATATTCTATTGAAATTCTTAATGGAAAGATGACTAGGATAAGTTAATTAAAATTTTTGATAACTTAAAATTTTTGATGACTAGAATACATTAAAAATTCTTAACTTGAAATTTTTCATTACTAGAATAGATTAAAAATTCTTAGATTAAAATTTATTCATAACTAGAATAGATTAAAATTTTTCCTAACTTAAATTTTTTTTATTAAAAATGTCGCAAGCGAAAAGTAATAATAATAAAACTGTTGAATTAAAATTATGTAATATTGTTTCCAAAAATACCGCTTAAACTATTACGATTAACAAAAAAAAGTATTACATAAGTAAACCAATGATAGAGAATATTCAATTACAAGAAGAAAAGAATGGCGGGATTCTCCCATTAATTCCACTAATAATAGGTGGCATAGCAGCAGCAGGAAGTGTTGCAGGTGGGACAGCTGGTATTGTCCAAGCAGTAAATAAAAATAAATCAGAGAAGGCAGCATTAGAAAAACAAAAACGTCATAATAGAGAGTTAGAGAAAGTTGCTAGGGGTGACGGAATAGTAGATAATTTTATTAGTAGATTAAAATTAGTTGATGAAGGAAAACGAGTTCTTAAAAATATTCTCCCCAATGTTGATGATTTAATTGAAATTAAAGAAACTAAAGATGGTTCTGGAATATATCTAAGTCCTAGTATGATAAGGTAATAACCTCAGGACCTTTGGTTATATTCGGTAAAACTTTTATTTTATCTTTTAAAATGAATTCTAAAAATTCCGAAAATTTAATTAAATTAAAAATTGCTAATTTAGATTTATTAAATTATCTCTTAAAAGTACATAAAACCTCAAATTGTCAGCATATTGGAGGTGACATACAAAAAACATTAGAAAACTTTCCTGGATTTATTTGGAGTAAATATTCGAAAGAAAAACATCTTCCTGGTCATTCATATACCGGCCCAGGAACTCGATTAGATATAAGACTAGATGAGAATAATAATCCGAAACCACGTGAAGAACCAATAAATAGAGTAGATGCCGCAGCTTTCAGACATGATTTAGCTTATCGAAATCATGACCTAAGTTGTCGACATGTAGCTGATAAGAAGATGATTCAAGAATTAGATAGTATTCAAAATCCTACATTTAGAGAAAAAATTGAAAGAATGTTTGTTAAGAAAGCTTTACAAGCTAAAATATTATTCGGTCAGGGTTTAAATAAAACGACAGCAAAGCTGTCTGAGAGCAACGCTCGAACATACGCGTCTGAAATTCATAAAGAATATAGAAGGCCTAAATATTTATTGAAAGCAAAAGTATTTAATAAAGATGATATTTGGAGTGCTGATCTTATTCATATGCCGAATGAAGGAGGGTTTAAGTACGCATTGACTGTTATAGATTTATATACACGATACGCTTGGGTAAAGCCTTTAAAAAATAAAAGTGGTGTATCAGTTAAATATGCGTTTGAAGAAATCTTTAAAGAAAGTAAGAGAAAGCCAAAAAATATGTTTGTTGATAAAGGGTCGGAATTTTATAACGGAAATGTTCAACCACTATTTGAAACTGTGTATTCAACTGAAAATGCAGGAAAAGCTGTAGTGATAGAAAGATTCAATAGATCATTAAAAAATAAAATTTTCAAAAAATTTACTCAGCAAGGAAATCAGAAATGGTTGAAGATATTACCAGGAGTTGTAGAAGAGTATAACAATAAGATTCATTCAGGTATTGAAGAAACCCCAAAGAATGCTTCTGACGACCCTGATTTAATACGAAAGAAAATATTCGAAAATAATTATTCGAATGAGAGTAATCCGAATTTACAGAAACGTAAGCCGAAATTTAAAATTGGAGATAGAGTTAGAATATTTAAGTATAAGAATAAATTTGAAAAAGGTTTCACAGGCTATTGGACTAAAGAGATATTTGAAGTTTGTAAAATAAACCAAACTTATCCGATTACTTATGAAATTAAAGATTTAGATAATGAGGATATCAGAGGCCGATTTTATGAAAACGAATTACAACGAACTGATTTTTAATTATCATTATTATTGGAACTAACGTTTCGGGAATGTTACCCTTGTTTAATTCTAATATAATATCCTTTTTGTAATTTATACAAAACATAAAGACATAATTGTCCACAGTAAGTAGTTCCTGGTTTTTGAATTTGAAACGTGTTATAAGTTCCATTGCCAAGTAATTCTTTGACTTCGTTTGTAGGAGGAAGTCCGTATGAATCAAAATAGTAATTATCTCCATTTTTATTAGACGTACCTGCTGACCAATGTACACCTTTTTCATCTGATGTGTGAAGATTTGTTATGAAATTTATAGATGGCTTATTTTTTAGGAATTCTAATTCGTCTCTCATCAATATGTGAATATTCATTATTCCCAATTGATTTGCGATTTTCTTTAGATCAAAATTTGTAGTTGTTTGCGTTCCATATAATTTTAAAAACTCATTTATGTTGCTCATTTTATAATAAAAAAAATTCTTATAGGGACCCCTAGAAGTCAGAGGGGGGGTATTGATTTAAAGCTCTGGGAGATAACTCAGTCAGATTTTCGCCATTCATTTTTAATGAAGAAAATCTATTTCATAAATTTTTATCAAAGGAATTGTTTGTCAGTATGAATCGTAGATAAGCAATTAAATTTTTTGTATACTCCAGTATACCTCTACTGCCCAATACCGATGCAATCGTACATGTTATGAGGATAAAAAAACTACTCTTCATTCCACGAAAAATATCCTTTTTGGGAAGACATGCATCTTAATGCACATTTTAATTAGTTTCTGCAGAAGAAGTCGCCAATCTTAGTTTGTTTCGCTTGACTTACTTTGACGTTGAACATTGAAGTGGTAGCAGCTGCGGCTTGTGGCAGACAATAGCGCCATATGCGGGTATGCTTTAGTCGCTTCGTGGGGCAAAGGTCATAAAGATTCTCTCTCTCAGAAACAGCTGCTGCCATTATTCCACGTATTACAATTTCATTCTTACTGCGTGCATTCTTTCTGTGAGTGTTCTACGAGACTGACTTTGTCTGCAATCACTTCATGTCTTCATCCTGGAATATGTCATCAACACCTCTAGAAAGAGCATTTGCAATCTTCTGCGATTCAATTTTCCCTCTAATAGTTCCTGACCAGCAAGCACTGTTTAAAGATTTGGCTGTAAACTTCATTGAAGAAAATTTGAAAAAGAAGAAAGCAACTGTTGACAAAAACAAAGAAAAGGAAGTAAAAGACCTTATTTCAAATTCATTTGTGGATACAGAGTTGGAGGAATTTAATCCGGAGAAAGTGGACTATTTTTCTATTCCTACCTGTATAGATTCGTTGAAAAAACTAATTTTGACAGAAAAGAGAGGTAACCAAAGATTGTTAATTTCATATATTAATCAAGGTAAGGTATTGTGTAAGTTGAAAACATTAATCAAGTGTTCATTTGTAAAGTTCATTAAATGTTTGAATGATGAACACCAAATCTATTTTTCTAGAACGTATGTTAGTTTCTTAATCAAAATGTATAGACTATCTCTCGAATTCCCGAAAGTCAATACTTCAACATTGAGTATTCATTTTGTTAAAAAGCACTTGAACCAAATTGAGGACTTCCTCACAAATGAAAAAGAAAAAAGACTGTTGGAATCTTCTGATGAAATTTGGGGAAAAAGAACTGGTGTAACTCAAGAAATAGACGAGTTAAATTTATGAATTTTTGTCACTGTATTTTCAGACTTCTGAGAACGCCGTTAGTGTATTTTCAGACTTTACTTTTAAAGTGAATGTAAGTAATTTATTTCAACCTTGTTCTGCTGAAGAATTTAAAGTTGAGAACAACGTTCTCACTTTGCAAGTGTATTTTCAGACTATACTTTTAAAGTGAATGTAAGTAATTTATTTCAACCTTGTTCTGCTGAAGAATTTAAAGTTGAGAACAACGTTCTCACTTTGCAAGTGTATTTTCAGACTATACTTTTAAAGTGAATGTAAGTAATTTATTTCAACCTTGTTCTGCTGAAGAATTTAAAGTTGAGAACAACGTTCTCACTTTGCAAGTGTATTTTCAGACTATACTTTTAAAGTGAATGTAGGTAATTTATTTCAACCTTGTTCTGCTGAAGAATTTAAAGTTGAGAACAACGTTCTCACTTTGTAAGTGTATTTTCAGACAATTCTTTTAAAGTGAATGTAGGTAATTTATTTCAACCTTGTTCTGCTGAAGAATTCAAAGTTGAGAACAACGTTCTCACTTTGCAAGTGTATTTTCAGACTATACTTTTAAAATGAATGTAAGTAATTTATGAAAGTAAAGAAGGATGAAAAGAAGAGAACGCCGTTCTATATTTGTGTTTTGCTTTATCCATTTGTTCCAATATCGGATATAAAGGGGCTGATGGTTCTTTTGGTTTTTCATCTTCCATTTTTAAAGAAACATTTTTAGACACATCATTTTAGTTATCTGATATTTTAAAAACCTGAAAAATGGATTTAAAAGACGTTTTTAAAAATACCAATTTTTTTGATGTTGTGTCCTGGAACGGTCATGATTTTGGGGGTTAAAATTGTAATTCTCAAATTTGAGATTTTCAAAAATTTGAAAAATTGGGTATTTTTAAAAACGCCTAAATTTATGAATTTAGGTCTTAAAAACCTGAAAAAGGGTCAAAATTCATGAATTTATGTCGTTTTTAAAGATACTATTTTTTTGAATTTTATGGTGTCCTGGAACGGTCTTTTGCCCATTACTAAACTTTATTAAACAAAACTTTATTAAACAGAACTTAAAGCGAAAAGATGTCAGACAACAAAGCAATAAAAATATAATTTGTTCAGTAAAATGTTTCTGTTGTATTCCAATGTTACCACAAAATTCAAATATTATATTTTAAAAATGGATAAAATTGGAGCTGATAATTTTAAAAGAATAAAACAATTAGAAGAGTTAATAAAACAAAGAAATATTATGAAAAAAATCATCTTCAACATAGAATGATAAAAGCTGGTATTCAATCTGATATGTTTGAAAAAATGCAGCAAACCGAGCAAGTAAAAACTGATTTTGAGAAAACTATGAAACCATTTAAAACTCTTGAAAAAGAAAGTACAAATAATGATAAACAAATTGATGTAACAGATCCAGAGCACAAAACTATATTAGATGACTATGGATTACTAGAATCAAACATTAATAAGAAATTACCAAAATCAATGCAATTTTAACATTCTATCTCATTTATAGATGGAAAAACAATACCTAGATTTTATCTCGGACAAAAAGAAATATTTCCACAACCCTTTCGAGGTTTAATTTTTTCACCAGATAAATCTCCTTTTAGTTTAGATAGAAATTTTGTTGATCTTTTAAGAGGAGCAGATTTAAATAATTATGCTGTAGATGATCTCATAAAATATAAAGCTATGTTAGATAGAGTTAAAGCAGGAAAAACTCTTAAACGTTATAGAGAATAAGAAAATTTATTATCAACGGGAGTTAAAGTAGGAAAAGGTTTTAAAACAGAAACAACTGTATTTTTACCAGATGATCCACAAGAATTACTAAATAGATTAAATATTTTAATATCGGCAATAAAAGAAGGACATAATTCTAGTTTCAATGAAATTCATGCTATATTGAAAAGACTGTTAGAAAAGAAGATTCTAAATGAAGAGGATTATAAAAGAATTAACGGGACATCGGAGATGTCTTCCAGGGCTTCGCCCGTAGCTGAAATATGTTGTTGTTTTTAATTTTTTCATAAAAGATATTTATTCAAAATTTTAACTAAAAAATGTGTTCAGCAGATTTAGACAAAATTAATAATCATTTAGAAAATTTGACAGAGATTTTAGGTTCATCAAAATTTAGTACGACGTTAAAAATTATAACAACTACTTCATCACACACTTGTAATTTAGAACCCATTCTACATTTGGAACAAAATAAAAATTATCAAATTGCATTGACTAGTTTCTCCACATTTAACACTATTCAAAACGTTATCAAAGATGTGAATGATCAATTTAGATATTCTACTGATAAAGGCAAAACATGGAAAATACTAACTTTTCTTCCTGGTTCTTACGAAGTTGAATCAATATCAAATGAAATTAAGAGACATTTGGGTATACCATTTAAATATAAGAAACAATTACATTTTGCAGTTGAACCGGCAGTTAATAAATTTTCTCTTACTTTAGACGAAAATCATCAAGTTGATTTTAATCATGATAGATCATTGTCAAAGCTATTAGGATTTAATAAACAATGAAGATTCCAAAAATAACTGAAATAAATTCAATTGTTGTACATTGTGACATTATTGAAGGAGGATATATAAATGGTAAATTATCAAATTTAATATTCAGTTTTCCAGCTTTTACTGTACCCATTGGTTATAGATTAAATGTATTTCCACAAACATTAATATATTTTCCTATTACAAGAAAAACTATTAACAACATTAGCATTAGAATCACTGATGAGAAAGGACAAGAAATAAATTTTGGAGGTGAAGAGATTATGATAGATCTTTTGGTTCGGGAGGTATAAACTCCCGTTCGAGAGGTATAAACTCCACGCGAAGCTAGAGAAGTTTAATTTTCTTCTTATTATTCTTCTTCTTTAAAAATTAAAAAATTAAAAATGAAATTTTTTATTAAAAAATAAGTGAAGTACCCCCATTAAATAAAAAAACTTAAATTTAATCATCATCCAAATTTATCTAATAAAGTTTTTTCAGTTATTTGTGGAAGATCAGGATGTGGAAAAACGTATCTATTATTTAAAATTTTAACGACTCCAAATTTTTTGGATTATAACAATCTTATAATTTATACAACAACAGCAGAACAACCCGTCTTTCAATTTTTAAAATATGGATTTGAAAATAATCTTAAAAAAACAGCAATTGCTTCATTATTCAAAGAATATGAAAAATCTGAAGATGAAGAAGAAATGAGTTCGTGGTGTGAAGAAGCAGCAAAAAATAATCAGTTAGTTGAATCCAATAAAAATAAGCATATAAAGATACAATTAATAGATGATAGTGGTAATATGCAAGATTCTAGTAAACTAGATAAAAGAATGAAACATTCTGTAATTTTTGATGATTGTGTTAATGATAGAAATCAGTCAGTTCAGAGAAATTATTTCACAAGAGGTAGACATAATAACTGTAGTGTTTTTTATTTAACACAAAGTATGTATTCATGAGACGAAAGTGTTATTAGAAAGAATGCAAATATATTTATACTATTTGAAATAAATGCAAGAAACTTAAGTGATTTGTTAAGAGATTTATGCGTAAGAAATAAAGATGAATTTAAACAATCGTGTAACAATGCTTGGTCAAAAGATTATGGCTTCATTACAATTAATATTGATAAAAAAATTCATGATAGAGTTATAGAACATTTGTTTGCCGAGTGATAAAAAATATACAAATATAGTGTTATAATATTTTTTTATTTTATGTATATATCAAATTTGTCTATCTTAGAAATTAGAAAATTAAAAAGGTGAAGTAGTTATTCCATCAGGTAAAATTTTTCTTTTATCATCAAATGGATCTAATGCTAATTTATGTTCTTCTTTTAAATACATTTTATGTTTCTTTGAATTAAGTCTATAATTACATGCTGTTTTTATTTCATTATTAAATAATACATTTTTATAATCTTGAAATGTTATTTGATTATCTACTGATGCCTTTGAAATTCCTTTTGATGTTTTATGTGTTTTAATATTATTAGTTGTGTTATAACAATAACATTTAGATTTTAAAAATATAGCTTCTGTTATGAAATCTTCATTTCCTTCTAATTCATCTTTTACTTTACATAAATCAGAAGGATGAATGATATCTTTTATTTTATTAATTTCTTCATCAAGTGAAGAATTATACGGTATTGTTAATTCTAAGAAAACAGAATCGGTATCTGTAAAGTGTAATTTATAGTTTTTGCCATAAGCAGGTGCTAAATAATCATATATAAATCTATACATAAATAGTTTAGCTAATTCTAATATAGTGAATCCAATAAAATTAAACTTATCATGTTTTACGCTAATTCGACGTAAATGTACAGCACATAGTTCATCAATAAACCCAGTAGTTCTTTTATATGTAGGTTTCCTTGTTAAATTTTGAAACCTATCTCTATCATAAACTATTTCAATATTTTGTCTATTAC
Organism: Prostheceraeus crozeri; assembly: GCA_907163375.1. Taxonomy (NCBI): domain Eukaryota; kingdom Metazoa; phylum Platyhelminthes; order Polycladida; family Euryleptidae; genus Prostheceraeus; species Prostheceraeus crozeri. Next base: position 172,424 of record CAJQUW010010582.1, read on the forward strand.
GCACATTTTCTAAAGTCTTACCATAAAATGCATTATTCATTAATTTGAAGAACACGTTTCCAAAATCATCTTTATTTCTTTTAGCTATTTTACGTTTTTCAATATTAAACTCTATATAATTTTTTAACCACCTAGATTTTCTATACACTAGTTTCCGGTGAATTTTTAAAAGAATCATTCCATGATCTAAATACCAATCTAGCATTCTTCCTTTAACAACATACTTTCCTTTATTGCTTTGTGTTAACATAAGTTTTTTTGTTGGTCTGTATTTCTTAGGAATTAAAGATTTTTGATAATCTGAAAAATCTTCTATATTGGGAATTTTGTTTTCGGGACAGAAAGGAAAATATTTTGTTTTATCTTTTATTTCATCAGGATATACTAAATCAACTTCATATATATAACCATGATTATAATTTCCATCATATGTTTTTTGATAATCAAGAACGGGCGAAGCCCCAGTAGACATCTCTGATGTCGTACGAATTTTACACGATTCCATCTCACCTGTTGGTAATTCTTGTATCATGCAAGAAGAATATAAGCTATTAAAATCATAATATAACAAATAGTTTTCTCTCATGTATTCATTAACTGCTGCTGGACTCTCTTCATTTGATATAAGTCCTTCTATATTTTGATTAGACAATTTCATAAACTGATCGCTTTCTTCTGGAGATAAAGGTTTCATTATTCCATAATCATCAGGATTTACTTTTTTATTATAACACTTAACATATCTATTACCTAAAACTGATGAAACTCCACCTCTAACTCCAGATTCAAAAAATAATAATTTATGATATGTATTTTTTAATGTTTAAGTTTAACACCAGTATGTTAAACCTGGTGTAGAATAACAATAACATGGATCTATTCCGTAATATTCTAAACACATATGACGAAAGTTTTCAAAAAGATCAGCAAGGATTAATACATCTATCTGAAGATATTTCATTGTATAATCGTACACTGTTCTACAATTTAACTCTCTTCAATTTTTTTCAGCTTCTGCATAGTCTTCTTCAGATAATTGTGATTGTTTTAATGTTGATTTAAATTTATTTATTGGAGGAAGTTTTTGTTCTTTCATTATTTCATTTATTCTATTTATATCAGTCTTCGACTGTGAACCGCAGGTTTTGTCTCCAGTTATATATTCATACGGAAATATTCCTTTTAAAGGTTTTAAATTATATTTATTTAATATTTTACGTTGTTCAGGTTTCAAAGTTTTTCCCATAACATCTAATGAATAAGGAGTAAAAATCTAAATGCATCTAAAATTCTAATACAACCTAATTGCATTGAAAAATATTCTTCTTCTGTTTTACATAGTACATTAATTTGTTGTTGTTGTAGTTTTTCAGATGAAAATAAATCTTTCACTACTAGATGGAAATCATATTTAGAACCATTGTAGAAATATAGAGGAACAAAGTTATATTTAAATTTATTAGCATGAAGATTACAAGAATTATGTGCTGCACCTCTATATAATCCATTTAGATGATCATGATCTTTTACTTTGTCGGCAGAGCCATCGCTTCGCTTATCAATATATCTACCTTTGCCATTTTTATAATTTTTTGCAAATTCTTTTCCACAGTAATAACATTTTGTTTCATTAATAAAATTTAATTTTTCTTTTTCTGTTAATGGCATCATTGGTATATTTATTTCAAGCAATTGTGAAAAATAATTTTGTAATTCTTCTACTTTCTTTGTAAACATTTCTGAACTATCTTCACCATAGTATTGATAATATTCTGATTTAAATAATTCAGGATCATTTGAATGAATGTACATTCCCCAACATAATGGTTTTTGTTCAAATAAATATTTTTCTCTACTTTGTTCAGGTGATTTTCTTATGAATTTCTTGTGAATTTGTAAAATGTCCTTGTATTATTTCTTCAGGAATTCCATCAGGTCCAGTTTTTGTATAAAGTACTTCTACATTCATATAACATTTGAAAGATTTCTTAAATATTTTGAAAAAGTTTGTTAATACATTATAAAAAGTTTCATCGGTTTCATTATATTCAACGGGCGAAGCCCTGGAAGACATCTCCGATGGCCCGTGCACAGACTGATTAAATAAATATTTTATATTTGCTACGGCTTCATCGGTTCGTTCAGCTTCATCAAATTTATCTATTTCGTTAAATTCATCTGTATCGCTAAATAAATATCTTCCATCTGGTATGGACTCATCTTCACTATTAAAAGCTTTTTTATATTCTGAATGTGAATAATCATCAAATATTTTTTTAACTTTTATATCAGTAGGTAATGTTTCTTGATAGTTTATATAATTATTTAATTTTAATATATTTCCTTCATCAACTGGATCTACATTTTGTAAATACAATTTACTATTTAAATGAGATTGATAACTTCTTTTTGTTTGCAACTGTCTTTTACATAAGACACAATAAAACTTGGTATTTTCCATTTTTTTTTATTTTTTAAAGAAAAAATTTGTGCTTTAATTTTAGATATAAACATTCTAATATCAAGGTCTTGAGAGTTAATATATATTATTATATATTTCACGTTCTTAAGTTATTTTATTTTCTTTATCACATTAAGTTTTATCACATTAAGTTTTATCATATTAAGTTTTATCATATAACGTTTTATCAAAAGATAATTTAAATTTATTTTCACTAACTATTGATTCTTCATCATCATCATCAATTGATTCTTCATCATCATCATAAATTGATTCTTCAACATCATAAATTACACTTTTTGGTATAGGATGCCATTCCCTGATAGGATACCATTCCCTGATGGGAATATCTAATTCTAAATTATATTTATTATTTGATAATAATATAATAGAGAAAAATATTGGTCATTGATCTCTTTTGGAAAATTTAATAACACCACCATAATCTGAATCATTTTTAGTTTTTATTAAAGATGATAAAATTTTAAATTGATTAGATGTAAATCCTAATTTAAATTTTGTAGACCCGACACATAGTTGTCTAACAGTATCTTCAACTATACCATCATTATTATTTTCAATTGTAAGAAAATGAAATTTAGATAAATTTTGATTATATGTAGTATTAATATCATGTACATCAGTATGAGATATAAATTTTTCTTCACTTAAATTTTTATAATTACTAATATTTTTATAATCTTTCTTACCATTTACACCTTTTTCAGATGTTTCAGAATCATCATTTATATTATCATCATCATTATTATCATCATTATTATTATAAAATTCTTTAAAATTATTATTATCAGATTCTTTAAAATTATTATGATGATGATTATGGTCATTGTTAATAGTATAAGGTGTCGTCGACATATAAATTTTCCCTTGTTGAGCTAAACCATTTATATAAGATTTTAACAAATTCATATTTAAATTTGAATATAATCCTATATATGTATCATCATCATTTCTTTGTGGCATTTCTAATGTTTCTTGTTTATAAATAGTATCTCTATAATATACTTGACATAATAATTCTTCATTGTGTTTTTTACTCTCTATGTGATAATACTTTTACTCTCTTGTTCATCAACAAATAATCTTATTTTTCCTTTGAAAATGATTTTAATTTTTTAACTAATTCTTTAATATTGATATAATTGATAATTTTAGTTTCTATCCAATCAGTATTACTAATTGGCAACACTGCTCTAATAAAACCATAAACATTATTATGACCAATAATAACCGTATTTTCTTTATTTAATTCTACATAAGCCACATCATTATATTTACTAACAATATCCATAAATTTAATAAATGGATCTCCCGGAAAAATACAATAGTTAGTTTCTATAGAAGGTAAACCTTTTGTCTGTTCTTTAAATATTTCTGCTTGTAATTCAAATAAAATATTTACATCTATACATGGATTATCATCAATATTATCAAAACATTTATTTTCAAATCCCGTTGATCTCGTCGAATAAGAAGAACAGGATGATGCGGGCGAATATAATTTTTTTAAATTTGGTTTTTCCATTTTTTTATTTTTATTAGAAAAAAATTTATTTTTTTATTTTTATTAGAAAAAATTTTATTTTTTTATTTTTATTAGAAAAAATTTTATTTTTTTATTTTTATTAGAAAAAATTTAATTTTTTTATTGTTAAAAAATGATGTTACCAAATGTTGGTGGAGGTGCATATATCCCGAATAATCGTGAATTAGAAATAGAAATAGAAAATTATATCATGAAAACTGGAGACGTTTCATCTGGTCCATTGCATCTTTCTATTCTTCCGCAACAAAATACAGAGTTAACAAATAAACAATATGTTGATACACAAATCAATGACTTAAAAGAAAAATATATAAACGATGTTTTGGTTCCACTGATGAATGAATTAAAGTTGCTAAAACTTAATGACAAATCATTAAACGAAAAATTATTAAAACTTGATAAAAAGGATAGAGAGCTAGAAGCAGATATAGCAAAACTTTTTAAAAAGATTTCAGATCAATCAAAAATTTTAATATTACTTTCTATAAATTTAAAATCTGCAGTCATTAAAAATAAACATCAGATAAAATTATTGAAAGAACAATTAGAAGATGAAATAGAAAAACTTCCTAAAAAAATTTTTAAGAATTTAAAGCAGTCACAAACTACATTCCAAAAAAGTGTTGATGAATTAAGTTCTAAAATTACTCAACAAATGAAAAAGATGAATAGAATAATAAATGAAGTAAACTCACTTAATCAAAAAGTTGATAAAATGAAAACTCTTAAAATCAATTTAGAAAATGAATTAAAGAAAAATTTACAAGAAAACTCTAATGAAAATAAAGAACAGTTAGATGCTGTTAAAAGACAATTAGATGTTCTTAAAGTTAAATTGAATGCTCTTAAAACGGCGTTGAAGATGAATCGGGAGAAAATGCAAGTTAATAGAAAAGAAATTAAAATACATCACACGCTGCTTGACGCAATAGATAAAGTGCAAAAGAAAATTAATAAAGTTATCACGAAGTTGTTGGACATTCACAAACGTAAATCTTAATAGAACTTTGCTCAGAGGCTTTAGCCGATCTGACCAAAGGTCCTCAGGTTACTAACCAATCCTAAACGTAAATCTCAACGTAAATATTTTTTCCAAAAGTCAAATTTAATCCTAAAAAATGCCTATAATTTATAAACATAATCTTAAACATTTTGCTTCAAATCAAAAAATTGCTCATGAACCATCTATGAAATCTGTTTACCATTATGACAGTGTAGAAACAATTAAAAAAGAAGGGGCTGGCATCTTTTCTGGTATTGGAAGTATCGTTAACTTAATTAAAAATAATAAAGATTTGATTACATCTGCTGCAAAAGGAGCAGCTGCTATAGGTAGCACAGCTAGTGCAATATCAAATGCTGTTAAGTCTCAAAACGAATTAAAACAACTAGAAGCTATTCGTAAACTTAAGAATGATTCAGAAGAACTAAAAAATTTAAAAAAAACTTTCAGAGGAAACAAAGAACAAAATTGCTAACATAGCTGTGGGGGGTGAAACCTTGAGGAGCGCATCTCCGTCTGATAGTAAACAGGCGAAGAAAACATGCGTAGACCTAGAACGTTCAATTAAAGAAATAAGAGGCAATGGTCTAGCAAAATTCTAAAATTATATTTTAATAAAATTTTTTTAGTAAAATTTTTTTAATTACATTTTTTAGTATAAAATTTTAGTAATTTTTTAGCTAATTTTTTTAGTAAAATTTTTTTAGTAAATTTTTTTCTGTGTGTGAGAAAAACAAAAAGTCAAATTATTTTTTATAAAAATGTCTTCGCTTATCGAAAATAAATTTAGATTAGACGATCCCCCGTTCGTCAGTTACAATCAAAAAAAGAATGACTATATAAGAATTGCTATGAATCCCGGATCTTCTAGTAGAGTAAATACTGGAGGTGATTTAATTTTTGAAGTTGATAATCAGCAGAGTTATTTATATTTACCTGATTCATTTTTACACTGTGAATATTCTTTATATAGTGATGCCAATTTTGCAACACCATTACCAGAAAACGATAATATTGCACTAGAGAATAATTTTTTTCCAAGATTATTTACACAAATGCGTTTAGATGTTGCAACTCAAAATATAGAAACAATAAGTGATTCTCCAGGTGTAATTGATACAATGCTTAGATTTGTAACAATTGGTGAAAATAATAAAAAGTATGAAATCGAAGTTTGGTTTCCTGATACGAATGATGGTATAATTATAGATGATTTAACTGACGCTGGAACAGATGCAGCAGGAATTGCGAAAGATGTAGAAAATATTGCAAATCATTTAAATAAAACAAATAATAGTGCATATAAAGAAAGACGTGAATTTAACAAGAAAAGTAAACAGACAGTAAATTGGTCATTGTCTCCATTATTCGGATATTTAGATTATGATAAAATATCATATCAATTAAAATTTAAATTAATAATTTATCGTACAGCAAATAATGAATTAATCTTTTTTTAGTAAAACTGATAAAAAAAAGCATATTTAAAAATTGATAGACTTGAATGGTGGATTGAGCATATTACTCCTAGTTTAGAGGTTGAAACAGCTATTGCAAAAAGATTAAATACTAGCAAACCAATTCCAGTAAATTTTCTAAAGCGTACCGCTAGTTCAGTAACTTTTTCCGAATAAAGATTTAACTGGCACTTTACTAGAACTTCGAATACTCCAAGATATTTATTACTAACTTTTCAAAGAAATAATTCTCCAAGTTTTGATAAGAACAACAATCTTTTTCATATTGATACAATTCGAAGTTTACAAGTTTCATTAAATCAAACCCGATATCCAATTGATCCATTAAGATTCGATGATACCAATAATCAATTTATGGAAGGATATGATTCTTATCGAAATATTTGTATAGAATTTGGAGTTGAACCACAATTGACTCCTGGAGATTGGATCCATTTATATCCTGTTTTCTGTTTCGATTTAAGTGTACAATCTGAAGATATTATCAAGACTGGTGTAACAATTAATATTGAAAAGAAAGATTCCACAACTTCATTGATGGCTTATGGTTTATTGCTAGAAGATGTAAAATATTCTATTGAAATTCTTAATGGAAAGATGGCTAGGATAAGTTAATTAAAATTTTTGATAACTAGAATAGATTAAAAAAAATTCTTAGATTAAAATTTTTCATAACTAGAATAGATCAAAAAATTTCTTAGATTAAAATTTATTCATAACTAGAATAGATTAAAATTTTTGATAACTTAAAATTTTTTTATTAAAAATGTCGCAAGCGAAAAGTAATAATAATAATAAAACTGTTGAATTAAAATTACGTAATATTGTTGCCAAAAATACACCTAAAATTATTACGATTAACAAAAAAAGTATTACATAAGTAAACCAATGATAGAGAATATTCAATTACAAGAAGAAAAGAATGGCGGGATTCTCCCATTAATTCCACTAATAATAGGTGGCATAGCAGCAGCAGGAAGTGTTGCAGGTGGGACAGCTGGTATTGTCCAAGCAGTAAATAAAAATAAATCAGAGAAGTCAGCATTAGAAAAACAAAAACGTCATAATAGAGAGTTAGAGAAAGTTGCCAGGGGTGACGGAATAGTAGATAATTTTATTAGTAGATTAAAATTAGTTGATGAAGGAAAACGAGTTCTTAAAAATATTCTCCACAATGTTGATGATTTAATTGAAATTAAAGAAACTAAAGATGGTTCTGGAATATATCTAAGTCCTAGTATGATAAGGTAATAACCTCAGGACCTTTGGTTATATTCGGTAAAACTTTTATTTTATCTTTTAAAATGAATTCTAAAAATTCCGAAAATTTAATTAAATTAAAAATTGCTAATTTAGATTTATTAAATTATCTCTTAAAAGTACATAAAACCTCAAATTGTCAGCATATTGGAGGTGACATACAAAAAACATTAGAAAACTTTCCTGGATTTATTTGGAGTAAATATTCGAAAGAAAAACATCTTCCTGGTCATTCATATACCGGCCCAGGAACTCGATTAGATATAAGACTAGATGAGAATAATAATCCGAAACCACGTGAAGAACCAATAAATAGAGTAGATGCCGCAGCTTTCAGACATGATTTAGCTTATCGAAATCATGACCTAAGTTCTCGACATGTAGCTGATAAGAAGATGATTCAAGAATTAGATAGTATTCAAAATCCTACATTTAGAGAAAAAATTGAAAGAATGTTTGTTAAGAAAGCTTTACAAGCTAAAATATTATTCGGTCAGGGTTTAAATGAAACGACAGCAAAGCTGTCTGAGAGCAACGCTCGAACATACGCGTCTGAAATTCATAAAGAATATAGAAGGCCTAAATATTTATTGAAAGCAAAAGTATTTAATAAAGATGATATTTGGAGTGCTGATCTTATTCATATGCCGAATGAAGGAGGGTTTAAGTACGCATTGACTGTTATAGATTTATATACACGATACGCTTGGGTAAAGCCTTTAAAAAATAAAAGTGGTCTATCAGTTAAATATGCGTTTGAAGAAATCTTTAAAGAAAGTAAGAGAAAGCCAAAAAATATGTTTGTTGATAAAGAGTCGGAATTTTATAACGGAAATTTTCAACCACTATTTGAAACTGTGTATTCAACTGAAAATGCATGAAAACCTGTAGTGATAGAAAGATTCAATAGATCATTTGACAGAGATTTTAGGTTCATCAAAATTTAGTACGACGTTAAAAATTATAACAACTACTTCATCACACACTTGTAATTTAGAACCCATTCTACATTTGGAACAAAATAAAAATTATCAAATTGCATTGACTAGTTTCTCCACATTTAACACTATTCAAAACGTTATCAAAGATGTGAATGATCAATTTAGATATTCTACTGATAAAGGCAAAACATGGAAAATACTAACTTTTCTTCCTGGTTCTTACGAAGTTGAATCAATATCAAATGAAATTAAGAGACATTTGGGTATACCATTTAAAGATAAGAAACAATTACATTTTGCAGTTGAACCGGCAGTTAATAAATTTTCTCTTACTTTAGACGAAAATCATCAAGTTGATTTTAATCATGATAGATCATTGTCAAAGCTATTAGGATTTAATAAACAATGAAGATTCCAAAAATAACTGAAATAAATTCAATTGTTGTACATTGTGACATTATTGAAGGAGGATATATAAATGGTAAATTATCAAATTTAATATTCAGTTTTCCAGCTTTTACTGTACCCATTGGTTATAGATTAAATGTATTTCCACAAACATTAATATATTTTCCTATTACAAGAAAAACTATTAACAACATTAGCATTGGAATCACTGATGAGAAAGGACAAGAAATAAATTTTGGAGGTGAAGAGATTATGATAGATCTTTTGGTTCGGGAGGTATAAACTCCCGTTCGAGAGGTATAAACTCCACGCGAAGCTAGAGAAGTTTAATTTTCTTCTTATTATTCTTCTTCTTTAAAAATTAAAAAATTAAAAATGAAATTTTTTATTAAAAAATAAGTGAAGTACCCCCATTAAATAAAAAAACTTAAATTTAATCATCATCCAAATTTATCTAATAAAGTTTTGTCAGTTATTTGTGGAAGATCAGGATGTGGAAAAACGTATCTATTATTTAAAATTTTAACGACTCCAAATTTTTTGGATTATAACAATCTTATAATTTATACAACAACAGCAGAACAACCCGTCTATCAATTTTTAAAATATGGATTTGAAAATAATCTTAAAAAACAGCAATTGCTTCATTATTCAAAGAATATGAAAAATCTGAAGATGAAGAAGTGGTGTAAAGTTCGTGGTGTGAAGAAGCAGCAAAAAATAATCAGTTAGTTGAATCCAATAAAAATAAGCATATAAAGATACAATTAATAGATGATAGTGGTAATATGCAAGATTCTAGTAAACTAGATAAAAGAATGAAACATTCTGTAATTTTTGATGATTGTGTTAATGATAGAAATCAGTCAGTTCAGAGAAATTATTTCACAAGAGGTAGACATAATAACTGTAGTGTATTTTATTTAACACAAAGTATGTATTCATTAGACGGAAGTGTTATTAGAAAGAATGCAAATATATTTATACTATTTGAAATAAATGCAAGAAACTTAAGTGATTTGTTAAGAGATTTATGCGTAAGAAATAAAGATGAATTTAAACAATCGTGTAACAATGCTTGGTCAAAAGATTATGGCTTCATTACAATTAATATTGATAAAAAAATTCATGATAGAGTTATAGAACATTTGTTTGCCGAGTGATAAAAAATATACAAATATAGTGTTATAATATTTTTTTATTTTATGTATATATCAAATTTGTCTATCTTAGAAATTAGAAAATTAAAAAGGTGAAGTAGTTATTCCATCAGGTAAAATTTCTCTTTTATCATCAAATGGATCTAATGCTAATTTATGTTCTTCTTTTAAATACATTTTATGTTTCTTAGAACTAAGTCTATAATTACATGCTGTTTTTATTTCATTATTAAACAATACATTTTTATAATCTTGAAATGTTATTTGATTATCTACTGATGCCTTTGAAATTCCTTTTGATGTTTTATGTGTTTTAATATTATTAGTTGTGTTATAACAATAACATTTAGATTTTAAAAATATAGCTTCTGTTATGAAATCTTCATTTCCTTCTAATTCATCTTTTACTTTACATAAATCAGAAGGATGAATGATATCTTTTATTTTATTAATTTCTTCATCAAGTGAAGAATTATACGGTATTGTTAATTCTAAGAAAACAGAATCGGTATCTGTAAAGTGTAATTTATAGTTTTTGCCATAAGCAGGTGCTAAATAATCATATATAAATCTATACATAAATAGTTTAGCTAATTCTAATATAGTGAATCCAATAAAATTAAACTTATCATGTTTTACGCTAATTCGACGTAAATGTACAGCACATAGTTCATCAATAAACCCAGTAGTTCTTTTATATGTAGGTTTCCTTGTTAAATTTTGAAACCTATCTCTATCATAAACTATTTCAATATTTTGTCTATTACGCACATTTTCTAAAGTCTTACCATAAAATGCATTATTCATTAATTTGAAGAACACGTTTCCAAAATCATCTTTATTTCTTTTAGCTATTTTACGTTTTTCAATATTAAACTCTATATAATTTTTTAACCACCTAGATTTTCTATACACTAGTTTCCGGTGAATTTTTAAAAGAATCATTCCATGATCTAAATACCAATCTAGCATTCTTCCTTTAACAACATACTTTCCTTTATTGCTTTGTGTTAACATAAGTTTTTTTGTTGGTCTGTATTTCTTAGGAATTAAAGATTTTTGATAATCTGAAAAATCTTCTATATTGGGAATTTTGTTTTCGGGACAGAAAGGAAAATATTTTGTTTTATCTTTTATTTCATCAGGATATACTAAATCAACTTCATATATATAACCATGATTATAATTTCCATCATATGTTTTTTGATAATCAAGAACGGGCGAAGCCCCAGTAGACATCTCTGATGTCGTACGAATTTTACACGATTCCATCTCACCTGTTGGTAATTCTTGTATCATGCAAGAAGAATATAAGCTATTAAAATCATAATATAACAAATAGTTTTCTCTCATGTATTCATTAACTGCTGCTGGACTCTCTTCATTTGATATAAGTCCTTCTATATTTTGATTAGACAATTTCATAAACTGATCGCTTTCTTCTGGAGATAAAGGTTTCATTATTCCATAATCATCAGGATTTACTTTTTTATTATAACACTTAACATATCTATTACCTAAAACTGATGAAACTCCACCTCTAACTCCAGATTCAAAAAATAATAATTTATGATATGTATTTTTTAATGTTTAAGTTTAACACCAGTATGTTAAACCTGGTGTAGAATAACAATAACATGGATCTATTCCGTAATATTCTAAACACATATGACGAAAGTTTTCAAAAAGATCAGCAAGGATTAATACATCTATCTGAAGATATTTCATTGTATAATCGTACACTGTTCTACAATTTAACTCTCTTCAATTTTTTTCAGCTTCTGCATAGTCTTCTTCAGATAATTGTGATTGTTTTAATGTTGATTTAAATTTATTTATTGGAGGAAGTTTTTGTTCTTTCATTATTTCATTTATTCTATTTATATCAGTCTTCGACTGTGAACCGCAGGTTTTGTCTCCAGTTATATATTCATACGGAAATATTCCTTTTAAAGGTTTTAAATTATATTTATTTAATATTTTACGTTGTTCAGGTTTCAAAGTTTTTCCCATAACATCTAATGAATAAGGAGTAAAAATCTAAATGCATCTAAAATTCTAATACAACCTAATTGCATTGAAAAATATTCTTCTTCTGTTTTACATAGTACATTAATTTGTTGTTGTTGTAGTTTTTCAGATGAAAATAAATCTTTCACTACTAGATGGAAATCATATTTAGAACCATTGTAGAAATATAGAGGAACAAAGTTATATTTAAATTTATTAGCATGAAGATTACAAGAATTATGTGCTGCACCTCTATATAATCCATTTAGATGATCATGATCTTTTACTTTGTCGGCAGAGCCATCGCTTCGCTTATCAATATATCTACCTTTGCCATTTTTATAATTTTTTGCAAATTCTTTTCCACAGTAATAACATTTTGTTTCATTAATAAAATTTAATTTTTCTTTTTCTGTTAATGGCATCATTGGTATATTTATTTCAAGCAATTGTGAAAAATAATTTTGTAATTCTTCTACTTTCTTTGTAAACATTTCTGAACTATCTTCACCATAGTATTGATAATATTCTGATTTAAATAATTCAGGATCATTTGAATGAATGTACATTCCCCAACATAATGGTTTTTGTTCAAATAAATATTTTTCTCTACTTTGTTCAGGTGATTTTCTTATGAATTTCTTGTGAATTTGTAAAATGTCCTTGTATTATTTCTTCAGGAATTCCATCAGGTCCAGTTTTTGTATAAAGTACTTCTACATTCATATAACATTTGAAAGATTTCTTAAATATTTTGAAAAAGTTTGTTAATACATTATAAAAAGTTTCATCGGTTTCATTATATTCAACGGGCGAAGCCCTGGAAGACATCTCCGATGGCCCGTGCACAGACTGATTAAATAAATATTTTATATTTGCTACGGCTTCATCGGTTCGTTCAGCTTCATCAAATTTATCTATTTCGTTAAATTCATCTGTATCGCTAAATAAATATCTTCCATCTGGTATGGACTCATCTTCACTATTAAAAGCTTTTTTATATTCTGAATGTGAATAATCATCAAATATTTTTTTAACTTTTATATCAGTAGGTAATGTTTCTTGATAGTTTATATAATTATTTAATTTTAATATATTTCCTTCATCAACTGGATCTACATTTTGTAAATACAATTTACTATTTAAATGAGATTGATAACTTCTTTTTGTTTGCAACTGTCTTTTACATAAGACACAATAAAACTTGGTATTTTCCATTTTTTTTTATTTTTTAAAGAAAAAATTTGTGCTTTAATTTTAGATATAAACATTCTAATATCAAGGTCTTGAGAGTTAATATATATTATTATATATTTCACGTTCTTAAGTTATTTTATTTTCTTTATCACATTAAGTTTTATCACATTAAGTTTTATCATATTAAGTTTTATCATATAACGTTTTATCAAAAGATAATTTAAATTTATTTTCACTAACTATTGATTCTTCATCATCATCATCAATTGATTCTTCATCATCATCATAAATTGATTCTTCAACATCATAAATTACACTTTTTGGTATAGGATGCCATTCCCTGATAGGATACCATTCCCTGATGGGAATATCTAATTCTAAATTATATTTATTATTTGATAATAATATAATAGAGAAAAATATTGGTCATTGATCTCTTTTGGAAAATTTAATAACACCACCATAATCTGAATCATTTTTAGTTTTTATTAAAGATGATAAAATTTTAAATTGATTAGATGTAAATCCTAATTTAAATTTTGTAGACCCGACACATAGTTGTCTAACAGTATCTTCAACTATACCATCATTATTATTTTCAATTGTAAGAAAATGAAATTTAGATAAATTTTGATTATATGTAGTATTAATATCATGTACATCAGTATGAGATATAAATTTTTCTTCACTTAAATTTTTATAATTACTAATATTTTTATAATCTTTCTTACCATTTACACCTTTTTCAGATGTTTCAGAATCATCATTTATATTATCATCATCATTATTATCATCATTATTATTATAAAATTCTTTAAAATTATTATTATCAGATTCTTTAAAATTATTATGATGATGATTATGGTCATTGTTAATAGTATAAGGTGTCGTCGACATATAAATTTTCCCTTGTTGAGCTAAACCATTTATATAAGATTTTAACAAATTCATATTTAAATTTGAATATAATCCTATATATGTATCATCATCATTTCTTTGTGGCATTTCTAATGTTTCTTGTTTATAAATAGTATCTCTATAATATACTTGACATAATAATTCTTCATTGTGTTTTTTACTCTCTATGTGATAATACTTTTACTCTCTTGTTCATCAACAAATAATCTTATTTTTCCTTTGAAAATGATTTTAATTTTTTAACTAATTCTTTAATATTGATATAATTGATAATTTTAGTTTCTATCCAATCAGTATTACTAATTGGCAACACTGCTCTAATAAAACCATAAACATTATTATGACCAATAATAACCATATTTTCTTTATTTAATTCTACATAAGCCACATCATTATATTTACTAACAATATCCATAAATTTAATAAATGGATCTCCCGGAAAAATACAATAGTTAGTTTCTATAGAAGGTAAACCTTTTGTCTGTTCTTTAAATATTTCTGCTTGTAATTCAAATAAAATATTTACATCTATACATGGATTATCATCAATATTATCAAAACATTTATTTTCAAATCCCGTTGATCTCGTCGAATAAGAAGAACAGGATGATGCGGGCGAATATAATTTTTTTAAATTTGGTTTTTCCATTTTTTTATTTTTATTAGAAAAAAATTTATTTTTTTATTTTTATTAGAAAAAATTTTATTTTTTTATTTTTATTAGAAAAAATTTTATTTTTTTATTTTTATTAGAAAAAATTTAATTTTTTTATTGTTAAAAAATGATGTTACCAAATGTTGGTGGAGGTGCATATATCCCGAATAATCGTGAATTAGAAATAGAAATAGAAAATTATATCATGAAAACTGGAGACGTTTCATCTGGTCCATTGCATCTTTCTATTCTTCCGCAACAAAATACAGAGTTAACAAATAAACAATATGTTGATACACAAATCAATGACTTAAAAGAAAAATATATAAACGATGTTTTGGTTCCACTGATGAATGAATTAAAGTTGCTAAAACTTAATGACAAATCATTAAACGAAAAATTATTAAAACTTGATAAAAAGGATAGAGAGCTAGAAGCAGATATAGCAAAACTTTTTAAAAAGATTTCAGATCAATCAAAAATTTTAATATTACTTTCTATAAATTTAAAATCTGCAGTCATTAAAAATAAACATCAGATAAAATTATTGAAAGAACAATTAGAAGATGAAATAGAAAAACTTCCTAAAAAAATTTTTAAGAATTTAAAGCAGTCACAAACTACATTCCAAAAAAGTGTTGATGAATTAAGTTCTAAAATTACTCAACAAATGAAAAAGATGAATAGAATAATAAATGAAGTAAACTCACTTAATCAAAAAGTTGATAAAATGAAAACTCTTAAAATCAATTTAGAAAATGAATTAAAGAAAAATTTACAAGAAAACTCTAATGAAAATAAAGAACAGTTAGATGCTGTTAAAAGACAATTAGATGTTCTTAAAGTTAAATTGAATGCTCTTAAAACGGCGTTGAAGATGAATCGGGAGAAAATGCAAGTTAATAGAAAAGAAATTAAAATACATCACACGCTGCTTGACGCAATAGATAAAGTGCAAAAGAAAATTAATAAAGTTATCACGAAGTTGTTGGACATTCACAAACGTAAATCTTAATAGAACTTTGCTCAGAGGCTTTAGCCGATCTGACCAAAGGTCCTCAGGTTACTAACCAATCCTAAACGTAAATCTCAACGTAAATATTTTTTCCAAAAGTCAAATTTAATCCTAAAAAATGCCTATAATTTATAAACATAATCTTAAACATTTTGCTTCAAATCAAAAAATTGCTCATGAACCATCTATGAAATCTGTTTACCATTATGACAGTGTAGAAACAATTAAAAAAGAAGGGGCTGGCATCTTTTCTGGTATTGGAAGTATCGTTAACTTAATTAAAAATAATAAAGATTTGATTACATCTGCTGCAAAAGGAGCAGCTGCTATAGGTAGCACAGCTAGTGCAATATCAAATGCTGTTAAGTCTCAAAACGAATTAAAACAACTAGAAGCTATTCGTAAACTTAAGAATGATTCAGAAGAACTAAAAAATTTAAAAAAAACTTTCAGAGGAAACAAAGAACAAAATTGCTAACATAGCTGTGGGGGGTGAAACCTTGAGGAGCGCATCTCCGTCTGATAGTAAACAGGCGAAGAAAACATGCGTAGACCTAGAACGTTCAATTAAAGAAATAAGAGGCAATGGTCTAGCAAAATTCTAAAATTATATTTTAATAAAATTTTTTTAGTAAAATTTTTTTAATTACATTTTTTAGTATAAAATTTTAGTAATTTTTTAGCTAATTTTTTTAGTAAAATTTTTTTAGTAAATTTTTTTCTGTGTGTGAGAAAAACAAAAAGTCAAATTATTTTTTATAAAAATGTCTTCGCTTATCGAAAATAAATTTAGATTAGACGATCCCCCGTTCGTCAGTTACAATCAAAAAAAGAATGACTATATAAGAATTGCTATGAATCCCGGATCTTCTAGTAGAGTAAATACTGGAGGTGATTTAATTTTTGAAGTTGATAATCAGCAGAGTTATTTATATTTACCTGATTCATTTTTACACTGTGAATATTCTTTATATAGTGATGCCAATTTTGCAACACCATTACCAGAAAACGATAATATTGCACTAGAGAATAATTTTTTTCCAAGATTATTTACACAAATGCGTTTAGATGTTGCAACTCAAAATATAGAAACAATAAGTGATTCTCCAGGTGTAATTGATACAATGCTTAGATTTGTAACAATTGGTGAAAATAATAAAAAGTATGAAATCGAAGTTTGGTTTCCTGATACGAATGATGGTATAATTATAGATGATTTAACTGACGCTGGAACAGATGCAGCAGGAATTGCGAAAGATGTAGAAAATATTGCAAATCATTTAAATAAAACAAATAATAGTGCATATAAAGAAAGACGTGAATTTAACAAGAAAAGTAAACAGACAGTAAATTGGTCATTGTCTCCATTATTCGGATATTTAGATTATGATAAAATATCATATCAATTAAAATTTAAATTAATAATTTATCGTACAGCAAATAATGAATTAATCTTTTTTTAGTAAAACTGATAAAAAAAGCATATTTAAAAATTGATAGACTTGAATGGTGGATTGAGCATATTACTCCTAGTTTAGAGGTTGAAACAGCTATTGCAAAAAGATTAAATACTAGCAAACCAATTCCAGTAAATTTTCTAAAGCGTACCGCTAGTTCAGTAACTTTTTCCGAATAAAGATTTAACTGGCACTTTACTAGAACTTCGAATACTCCAAGATATTTATTACTAACTTTTCAAAGAAATAATTCTCCAAGTTTTGATAAGAACAACAATCTTTTTCATATTGATACAATTCGAAGTTTACAAGTTTCATTAAATCAAACCCGATATCCAATTGATCCATTAAGATTCGATGATACCAATAATCAATTTATGGAAGGATATGATTCTTATCGAAATATTTGTATAGAATTTGGAGTTGAACCACAATTGACTCCTGGAGATTGGATCCATTTATATCCTGTTTTCTGTTTCGATTTAAGTGTACAATCTGAAGATATTATCAAGACTGGTGTAACAATTAATATTGAAAAGAAAGATTCCACAACTTCATTGATGGCTTATGGTTTATTGCTAGAAGATGTAAAATATTCTATTGAAATTCTTAATGGAAAGATGGCTAGGATAAGTTAATTAAAATTTTTGATAACTAGAATAGATTAAAAAAAATTCTTAGATTAAAATTTTTCATAACTAGAATAGATCAAAAAATTTCTTAGATTAAAATTTATTCATAACTAGAATAGATTAAAATTTTTGATAACTTAAAATTTTTTTATTAAAAATGTCGCAAGCGAAAAGTAATAATAATAATAAAACTGTTGAATTAAAATTACGTAATATTGTTGCCAAAAATACACCTAAAATTATTACGATTAACAAAAAAAGTATTACATAAGTAAACCAATGATAGAGAATATTCAATTACAAGAAGAAAAGAATGGCGGGATTCTCCCATTAATTCCACTAATAATAGGTGGCATAGCAGCAGCAGGAAGTGTTGCAGGTGGGACAGCTGGTATTGTCCAAGCAGTAAATAAAAATAAATCAGAGAAGTCAGCATTAGAAAAACAAAAACGTCATAATAGAGAGTTAGAGAAAGTTGCCAGGGGTGACGGAATAGTAGATAATTTTATTAGTAGATTAAAATTAGTTGATGAAGGAAAACGAGTTCTTAAAAATATTCTCCACAATGTTGATGATTTAATTGAAATTAAAGAAACTAAAGATGGTTCTGGAATATATCTAAGTCCTAGTATGATAAGGTAATAACCTCAGGACCTTTGGTTATATTCGGTAAAACTTTTATTTTATCTTTTAAAATGAATTCTAAAAATTCCGAAAATTTAATTAAATTAAAAATTGCTAATTTAGATTTATTAAATTATCTCTTAAAAGTACATAAAACCTCAAATTGTCAGCATATTGGAGGTGACATACAAAAAACATTAGAAAACTTTCCTGGATTTATTTGGAGTAAATATTCGAAAGAAAAACATCTTCCTGGTCATTCATATACCGGCCCAGGAACTCGATTAGATATAAGACTAGATGAGAATAATAATCCGAAACCACGTGAAGAACCAATAAATAGAGTAGATGCCGCAGCTTTCAGACATGATTTAGCTTATCGAAATCATGACCTAAGTTCTCGACATGTAGCTGATAAGAAGATGATTCAAGAATTAGATAGTATTCAAAATCCTACATTTAGAGAAAAAATTGAAAGAATGTTTGTTAAGAAAGCTTTACAAGCTAAAATATTATTCGGTCAGGGTTTAAATGAAACGACAGCAAAGCTGTCTGAGAGCAACGCTCGAACATACGCGTCTGAAATTCATAAAGAATATAGAAGGCCTAAATATTTATTGAAAGCAAAAGTATTTAATAAAGATGATATTTGGAGTGCTGATCTTATTCATATGCCGAATGAAGGAGGGTTTAAGTACGCATTGACTGTTATAGATTTATATACACGATACGCTTGGGTAAAGCCTTTAAAAAATAAAAGTGGTCTATCAGTTAAATATGCGTTTGAAGAAATCTTTAAAGAAAGTAAGAGAAAGCCAAAAAATATGTTTGTTGATAAAGAGTCGGAATTTTATAACGGAAATTTTCAACCACTATTTGAAACTGTGTATTCAACTGAAAATGCATGAAAACCTGTAGTGATAGAAAGATTCAATAGATCATTTGACAGAGATTTTAGGTTCATCAAAATTTAGTACGACGTTAAAAATTATAACAACTACTTCATCACACACTTGTAATTTAGAACCCATTCTACATTTGGAACAAAATAAAAATTATCAAATTGCATTGACTAGTTTCTCCACATTTAACACTATTCAAAACGTTATCAAAGATGTGAATGATCAATTTAGATATTCTACTGATAAAGGCAAAACATGGAAAATACTAACTTTTCTTCCTGGTTCTTACGAAGTTGAATCAATATCAAATGAAATTAAGAGACATTTGGGTATACCATTTAAAGATAAGAAACAATTACATTTTGCAGTTGAACCGGCAGTTAATAAATTTTCTCTTACTTTAGACGAAAATCATCAAGTTGATTTTAATCATGATAGATCATTGTCAAAGCTATTAGGATTTAATAAACAATGAAGATTCCAAAAATAACTGAAATAAATTCAATTGTTGTACATTGTGACATTATTGAAGGAGGATATATAAATGGTAAATTATCAAATTTAATATTCAGTTTTCCAGCTTTTACTGTACCCATTGGTTATAGATTAAATGTATTTCCACAAACATTAATATATTTTCCTATTACAAGAAAAACTATTAACAACATTAGCATTGGAATCACTGATGAGAAAGGACAAGAAATAAATTTTGGAGGTGAAGAGATTATGATAGATCTTTTGGTTCGGGAGGTATAAACTCCCGTTCGAGAGGTATAAACTCCACGCGAAGCTAGAGAAGTTTAATTTTCTTCTTATTATTCTTCTTCTTTAAAAATTAAAAAATTAAAAATGAAATTTTTTATTAAAAAATAAGTGAAGTACCCCCATTAAATAAAAAAACTTAAATTTAATCATCATCCAAATTTATCTAATAAAGTTTTGTCAGTTATTTGTGGAAGATCAGGATGTGGAAAAACGTATCTATTATTTAAAATTTTAACGACTCCAAATTTTTTGGATTATAACAATCTTATAATTTATACAACAACAGCAGAACAACCCGTCTATCAATTTTTAAAATATGGATTTGAAAATAATCTTAAAAAACAGCAATTGCTTCATTATTCAAAGAATATGAAAAATCTGAAGATGAAGAAGTGGTGTAAAGTTCGTGGTGTGAAGAAGCAGCAAAAAATAATCAGTTAGTTGAATCCAATAAAAATAAGCATATAAAGATACAATTAATAGATGATAGTGGTAATATGCAAGATTCTAGTAAACTAGATAAAAGAATGAAACATTCTGTAATTTTTGATGATTGTGTTAATGATAGAAATCAGTCAGTTCAGAGAAATTATTTCACAAGAGGTAGACATAATAACTGTAGTGTATTTTATTTAACACAAAGTATGTATTCATTAGACGGAAGTGTTATTAGAAAGAATGCAAATATATTTATACTATTTGAAATAAATGCAAGAAACTTAAGTGATTTGTTAAGAGATTTATGCGTAAGAAATAAAGATGAATTTAAACAATCGTGTAACAATGCTTGGTCAAAAGATTATGGCTTCATTACAATTAATATTGATAAAAAAATTCATGATAGAGTTATAGAACATTTGTTTGCCGAGTGATAAAAAATATACAAATATAGTGTTATAATATTTTTTTATTTTATGTATATATCAAATTTGTCTATCTTAGAAATTAGAAAATTAAAAAGGTGAAGTAGTTATTCCATCAGGTAAAATTTCTCTTTTATCATCAAATGGATCTAATGCTAATTTATGTTCTTCTTTTAAATACATTTTATGTTTCTTAGAACTAAGTCTATAATTACATGCTGTTTTTATTTCATTATTAAACAATACATTTTTATAATCTTGAAATGTTATTTGATTATCTACTGATGCCTTTGAAATTCCTTTTGATGTTTTATGTGTTTTAATATTATTAGTTGTGTTATAACAATAACATTTAGATTTTAAAAATATAGCTTCTGTTATGAAATCTTCATTTCCTTCTAATTCATCTTTTACTTTACATAAATCAGAAGGATGAATGATATCTTTTATTTTATTAATTTCTTCATCAAGTGAAGAATTATACGGTATTGTTAATTCTAAGAAAACAGAATCGGTATCTGTAAAGTGTAATTTATAGTTTTTGCCATAAGCAGGTGCTAAATAATCATATATAAATCTATACATAAATAGTTTAGCTAATTCTAATATAGTGAATCCAATAAAATTAAACTTATCATGTTTTACGCTAATTCGACGTAAATGTACAGCACATAGTTCATCAATAAACCCAGTAGTTCTTTTATATGTAGGTTTCCTTGTTAAATTTTGAAACCTATCTCTATCATAAACTATTTCAATATTTTGTCTATTACGCACATTTTCTAAAGTCTTACCATAAAATGCATTATTCATTAATTTGAAGAACACGTTTCCAAAATCATCTTTATTTCTTTTAGCTATTTTACGTTTTTCAATATTGAACTCTATATAATTTTTTAACCACCTAGATTTTCTATACACTAGCTTCCGGTGAATTTTTAAAGAATCATTCCATGATCTAAATACCAATCTAGCATTCTTCCTTCAACAACATACTTTCCTTTATTGCTTTGTGTTAACATAAGTTTTTTTGTTGGTCTGTATTTCTTAGGAATTAAAGATTTTTGATAATCTGAAAAATCTTCTATATTGGGAATTTTGTTTTCGGGACAGAAAGGAAAATATTTTGTTTTATCTTTTATTTCATCAGGATATACTAAATCAACTTCATATATATAACCATGATTATAATTTCCATCATATGTTTTTTGATAATCAAGAACGGGCGAAGCCCCAGTAGACATCTCTGATGTCGTACGAATTTTACACCATTCCATCTCACCTGTTGGTAATTCTTGTATCATGCAAGAAGAATATAAGCTATTAAAATCATAATATAACAAATAGTTTTCTCTCATGTATTCATTAACTGCTGCTTGACTCTCTTCATTTGATATAAGTCCTTCTATATTTTGATTAAACAATTTTATAAACTGATCGCTTTCTTCTGGAGATAAAGGTTTCATTATTCCATAATCATCAGGATTTACTTTTTTATTATAACACTTAACATATCTATTACCTAAAACTGATGAAACTCCACATCTAATTCCAGATTCAAAAAATAAAAATTTATCATATGTATTTTCTTTATAATGTTTAAGCTTAACACCAGTATGTTTTAATCCTGCTAACCATGTTAAACCTGGTGTAGAATAACAATAACATGGATCTATTCCGTAATATTCTAAACACATATGACGAAAGTTTTCAAAAAGATCAGCAAGGATTAATACATCTATCTGAAGATATTTCATTGTATAATCGTACACTGTTCTACAATTTAACTCTCTTCAATTTTTTTCAGCTTCTGCATAGTCTTCTTCAGATAATTGTGATTGTTTTAATGTTGATTTAAATTTATTTATTGGAGGAAGTTTTTGTTCTTTCATTATTTCATTTATTCTATTTATATCAGTCTTCGACTGTGAACCGCAGGTTTTGTCTCCAGTTATATATTCATACGGAAATATTCCTTTTAAAGGTTTTAAATTATATTTATTTAATATTTTACGTTGTTCAGGTTTCAAAGTTTTTCCCATGACATCTAATGAATAAGGAGTAAAAATCTAAATGCATCTAAAATTCTAATACAACCTAATTGCATTGAAAAATATTCTTCTTCTGTTTTACATAGTACATTAATTTGTTGTTGTTGTAGTTTTTCAGATGAAAATAAATCTTTCACTACTAGATGGAAATCATATTTAGAACCATTGTAGAAATATAGAGGAACAAAGTTATATTTAAATTTATTAGCATGAAGATTACAAGAATTATGTGCTGCACCTCTATATAATCCATTTAGATGATCATGATCTTTTACTTTGTCGGCAGAGCCATCGCTTCGCTTATCAATATATCTACCTTTGCCATTTTTACAATTTTTTGCAAATTCTTTTCCACAGTAATAACATTTTGTTTCATTAATAAAATTTAATTTTTCTTTTTCTGTTAATGGCATCATTGGTATATTTATTTCAAGCAATTGTGAAAAATAATTTTGTAATTCTTCTACTTTCTTTGCAAACATTTCTGAACTATCTTCACCATAGTATTGATAATATTCTGGTTTAAATAATTCAGGATCATTTGAATGAATGTACATTCCTCAACATAATGGTTTTTGTTCAAATAAATATTTTTCTCTACTTTGTTCAGGTGATTTTCTTATGAATTTCTTGTGAATTTGTAAAATGTCCTTGTATTATTTCTTCAGGAATTCCATCAGGTCCAGTTTTTGTATAAAGTACTTCTACATTCATATAACATTTGAAAGATTTCTTAAATATTTTGAAAAAGTTTGTTAATACATTATAAAAAGTTTCATCGGTTTCATTATATTCAACGGGCGAAGCCCTGGAAGACATCTCCGATGGCCCGTGCACAGACTGATTAAATAAATATTTTATATTTGCTACGGCTTCATCGGTTCGTTCAGCTTCATCAAATTTATCTATTTCGTTAAATTCATCTGTATCGCTAAATAAATATCTTCCATCTGGTATGGACTCATCTTCACTATTAAAAACTTTTTTATATTCTGAATGTGAATAATCATCAAATATTTTTTTAACTTTTATATCAGTAGGTAATGTTTCTAGATAGTTTATATAATTATTTAATTTTAATATATTTCCTTCATCAACTGGATCTACATTTTGTAAATACAATTTACTATTTAAATGAGATTGATAACTTCTTTTTTTTTGCAACTGTCTTTTACATAAGACACAATAAAACTTGGTATTTTCCATTTTTTTTATTTTTTAAAGAAAAAATTTGTGCTTTAATTTTAGATATAAACATTCTAATATCAAGGTCTTGAGAGTTAATATATATTATTATATATTTCACGTTCTTAAGTTATTTTATTTTCTTTATCACATTAAGTTTTATCACATTAAGTTTTATCATATTAAGTTTTATCATATAACGTTTTATCAAAAGATAATTTAAATTTATTTTCACTAACTATTGATTCTTCATCATCATCATCAATTGATTCTTCATCATCATCATAAATTGATTCTTCAACATCATAAATTACACTTTTTGGTATAGGATGCCATTCCCTGATAGGATACCATTCCCTGATGGGAATATCTAATTCTAAATTATATTTCTTATTTGATAATAATATAATAGAGAAAAATATTGGTCATTGATCTCTTTTGGAAAATTTAATAACACCACCATAATCTGAATCATTTTTACTTTTTATTAAAGATGATAAAATTTTAAATTGATTAGATGTAAATCCTAATTTAAATTTTGTAGACCCGACACATAGTTGTCTAACAGTATCTTCAACTATACCATCATTATTATTTTCAATTGTAAGAAAATGAAATTTAGATAAATTTTGATTATATGTAGTATTAATATCATGTACATCAGTATGAGATATAAATTTTTCTTCACTTAAATTTTTATAATCTTTCTTACCATTTACACCTTTTTCAGATGTTTCAGAATCATCATTTATATTATCATCATCATTATTATCATCATTATTATTATAAAATTCTTTAAAATTATTATTATCAGATTCTTTAAAATTATTATGATGATGATTATGGTCATTGTTAATAGTATAAGGTGTCGTCGACATATAAATTTTCCCTTGTTGAGCTAAACCATTTATATAAGATTTTAACAAATTCATATTTAAATTTGAATATAATCCTATATATGTATCATCATCATTTCTTTGTGGCATTTCTAATGTTTCTTGTTTATAAATAGTATCTCTATAATATACTTGACATAATAATTCTTCATTGTGTTTTTTACTCTCTATGTGATAATACTTTTACTCTCTTGTTCATCAACAAATAATCTTATTTTTTCTTTGGAAAATGATTTTAATTTTTTAACTAATTCTTTAATATTGATATAATTGATAATTTTAGTTTCTATCCAATCAGTATTACTAATTGGCAACACTGCTCTAATAAAACCATAAACATTATTATGACCAATAATAACCATATTTTCTTTATTTAATTCTACATAAGCCACATCATTATATTTACTAACAATATCCATAAATTTAATAAATGGATCTCCCGGAAAAATACAATAGTTAGTTTCTATAGAAGGTAAACCTTTTGTCTGTTCTTTAAATATTTCTGCTTGTAATTCAAATAAAATATTTACATCTATACATGGATTATCATCAATATTATCAAAACATTTATTTTCAAATCCCGTTGATCTCGTCGAATAAGAAGAACAGGATGATGCGGGCGAATATAATTTTTTTAAATTTGGTTTTTCCATTTTTTTATTTTTATTAGAAAAAAATTTATTTTTTTATTTTTATTAGAAAAAATTTTATTTTTTTATTTTTATTAGAAAAAATTTTATTTTTTTATTTTTATTAGAAAAAATTTAATTTTTTTATTGTTAAAAAATGATGTTACCAAATGTTGGTGGAGGTGCATATATCCCGAATAATCGTGAGTTAGAAATAGAAATAGAAAATTATATCATGAAAACTGGAGACGTTTCATCTGGTCCATTGCATCTTTCTATTCTTCCGCAACAAAATACAGAGTTAACAAATAAACAATATGTTGATACACAAATCAATGACTTAAAAGAAAAATATATAAACGATGTTTTGGTTCCACTGATGAATGAATTAAAGTTGCTAAAACTTAATGACAAATCATTAAACGAAAAATTATTAAAACTTGATAAAAAGGATAGAGAGCTAGAAGCAGATATAGCAAAACTTTTTAAAAAGATTTCAGATCAATCAAAAATTTTAATATTACTTTCTATAAATTTAAAATCTTCAGTCATTAAAAATAAACATCAGATAAAATTATTGAAAGAACAATTAGAAGATGAAATAGAAAAACTTCCTAAAAAAATTTTTAAGAATTTAAAGCAGTCACAAACTACATTCCAAAAAAGTGTTGATGAATTAAGTTCTAAAATTACTCAACAAATGAAAAAGATGAATAGAATAATAAATGAAGTAAACTCACTTAATCAAAAAGTTGATAAAATGAAAACTCTTAAAATCAATTTAGAAAATGAATTAAAGAAAAATTTACAAGAAAACTCTAATGAAAATAAAGAACAGTTAGATGCTGTTAAAAGACAATTAGATGTTCTTAAAGTTAAATTGAATGCTCTTAAAACGGCGTTGAAGATGAATCGGGAGAAAATGCAAGTTAATAGAAAAGAAATTAAAATACATCACACGCTGCTTGACGCAATAGATAAAGTGCAAAAGAAAATTAATAAAGTTATCACGAAGTTGTTGGACATTCACAAACGTAAATCTTAATAGAACTTTGCTCAGAGGCTTTAGCCGATCTGACCAAAGGTCCTCAGGTTACTAACCAATCCTAAACGTAAATCTCAACGTAAATATTTTTTCCAAAAGTCAAATTTAATCCTAAAAAATGCCTATAATTTATAAACATAATCTTAAACATTTTGCTTCAAATCAAAAAATTGCTCATGAACCATCTATGAAATCTGTTTACCATTATGACAGTGTAGAAACAATTAAAAAAGAAGGGGCTGGCATCTTTTCTGGTATTGGAAGTATCGTTAACTTAATTAAAAATAATAAAGATTTGATTACATCTGCTGCAAAAGGAGCAGCTGCTATAGGTAGCACAGCTAGTGCAATATCAAATGCTGTTAAGTCTCAAAACGAATTAAAACAACCAGAAGCTATTCGTAAACTTAAGAATGATTCAGAAGAACTAAAAAATTTAAAAAAAACTTTCAGAGGAAACAAAGAACAAAATTGCTAACATAGCTGTGGGGGGTGAAACCTTGAGGAGCGCAGCTCCGTCTGATAGTAAACAGGCGAAGAAAACATGCGTAGACCTAGAACGTTCAATTAAAGAAATAAGAGGCAATGGTCTAGCAAAATTCTAAAATTATATTTTAATAAAATTTTTTTAGTCAAATTTTTTTAATTACATTTTTTAGTATAAAATTTTAGTAATTTTTTAGCTAATTTTTTTAGTAAAATTTTTTTAGTAAATTTTTTTCTGTGTGTGAGAAAAACAAAAAGTCAAATTATTTTTTATAAAAATGTCTTCGCTTATCGAAAATAAATTTAGATTAGACGATCCCCCGTTCGTCAGTTACAATCAAAAAAAGAATGACTATATAAGAATTGCTATGAATCCCGGATCTTCTAGTAGAGTAAATACTGGAGGTGATTTAATTTTTGAAGTTGATAATCAGCAGAGTTATTTATATTTACCTGATTCATTTTTACACTGTGAATATTCTTTATATAGTGATGCCAATTTTACAACACCATTACCAGAAAACGATAATATTGCACTAGAGAATAATTTTTTTCCAAGATTATTTACACAAATGCGTTTAGATGTTGCAACTCAAAATATAGAAACAATAAGTGATTCTCCAGGTGTAATTGATACAATGCTTAGATTTGTAACAATTGGTGAAAATAATAAAAAGTATGAAATCGAAGTTTGGTTTCCTGATACGAATGATGGTATAATTATAGATGATTTAACTGACGCTGGAACAGATGCAGCAGGAATTGCGAAAGATGTAGAAAATGTTGCAAATCATTTAAATAAAACAAATAATAGTGCATATAAAGAAAGACGTGAATTTAACAAGAAAAGTAAACGGACAGTAAATTGGTCATTGTCTCCATTATTCGGATATTTAGATTATGATAAAATATCATATCAATTAAAATTTAAATTAATAATTTATCGTACAGCAAATAATGAATTAATCTTTTTTTAGTAAAACTGATAAAAAAGCATATTTAAAAATTGATAGACTTGAATGGTGGATTGAGCATATTACTCCTAGTTTAGAGGTTGAAACAGCTATTGCAAAAAGATTAAATACTAGCAAACCAATTCCAGTAAATTTTCTAAAGCGTACCGCTAGTTCAGTAACTTTTTCCGAATAAAGATTTAACTGGCACTTTACTAGAACTTCGAATACTCCAAGATATTTATTACTAACTTTTCAAAGAAATTCTCCAAGTTTTGATAAGAACAACAAACTTTTTCATATTGATACAATTCGAAGTTTACAAGTTTCATTAAATCAAACCCGATATCCAATTGATCCATTAAGATTCGATGATACCAATAATCAATTTATGGAAGGATATGATTCTTATCGAAATCTTTGTATAGAATTTGGAGTTGAACCACAATTAACTCCTGGAGATTGGAGACATTTATATCCTGTTTTCTGTTTCGATTTAAGTGTACAATCTGAAGATATTATCAAGACTGGTGTAACAATTAATATTGAAAAGAAAGATTCCACAACTTCATTGATGGCTTATGGTTTATTGCTAGAAGATGTAAAATATTCTATTGAAATTCTTAATGGAAAGATGGCTAGGATAAGTTAATTAAAATTTTTGATAACTAGAATAGATTAAAAAAAATTCTTAGATTAAAATTTTTCATAACTAGAATAGATTAAAAAAAATTCTTAGATTAAAATTTATTAATAACTAGAATAGATTAAAATTTTTCCTAACTTAAATTTTTTTTATTAAAAATGTCGCAAGCGAAAAGTAATAATAATAATAAAACTGTTGAATTAAAATTATGTAATATTGTTGCCAAAAATACACCTAAAATTATTACGATTAACAAAAAAAGTATTACATAAGTAAACCAATGATAGAGAATATTCAATTACAAGAAGAAAAGAATGGCGGGATTCTCCCATTAATTCCACTAATAATAGGTGGCATAGCAGCAGCAGGAAGTGTTGCAGGTGGGACAGCTGGTATTGTCCAAGCAGTAAATAAAAATAAATCAGAGAAGGCAGCATTAGAAAAACAAAAACGTCATAATAGAGAGTTAGAGAAAGTTGCCAGGGGTGACGGAATAGTAGATAATTTTATTAGTAGATTAAAATTAGTTGATGAAGGAAAACGAGTTCTTAAAAATATTCTCCACAATGTTGATGATTTAATTGAAATTAAAGAAACTAAAGATGGTTCTGGAATATATCTAAGTCCTAGTATGATAAGGTAATAACCTCAGGACCTTTGGTTATATTCGGTAAAACTTTTATTTTATCTTTTAAAATGAATTCTAAAAATTCCGAAAATTTAATTAAATTAAAAATTACTAATTTAGATTTATTAAATTATCTCTTAAAAGTACATAAAACCTCAAATTGTCAGCATATCGGAGGTGACATACAAAAAACATTAGAAAACTTTCCTGGATTTATTTGGAGTAAATATTCGAAAGAAAAACATCTTCCTGGTCATTCATATACCGGCCCAGGAACTCGATTAGATATAAGACTAGATGAGAATAATAATCCGAAACCACGTGAAGAACCAATAAATAGAGTAGATGCCGCAGCTTTCAGACATGATTTAGCTTATCGAAATCATGACCTAAGTTCTTAAGAAGATGATTCAAGAATTAGATAGTATTCAAAATCCTACATTTAGAGAAAAAATTGAAAGAATGTTTGTTAAGAAAGCTTTACAAGCTAAAATATTATTCGGTCAGGGTTTAAATAAAACGACAGCAAAGCTGTCTGAGAGCAACGCTCGAACATACGCGTCTGAAATTCATAAAGAATATAGAAGGCCTAAATATTTATTGAAAGTAAAAGTATTTAATAAAGATGATATTTGGAGTGCTGATCTTATTCATATGCCGAATGAAGGAGGGTTTAAGTACGCATTGACTGTTATAGATTTATATACACGATACGCTTGGGTAAAGCCTTTAAAAAATAAAAGTGGTCTATCAGTTAAATATGCGTTTGAAGAAATCTTTAAAGAAAGTAAGAGAAAGCCAAAAAATATGTTTGTTGATAAAGGGTCGGAATTTTATAACGGAAATGTTCAACCACTATTTGAAACTGTGTATTCAACTGAAAATGCAGGAAAAGCTGTAGTGATAGAAAGATTCAATAGATCATTAAAAAATAAAATTTTCAAAAAATTTACTCAGCAAGGAAATCAGAAATGGTTGAAGATATTACCAGGAGTTGTAGAAGAGTATAACAATCAGATTCATTCAGGTATTGAAGAAACCCCAAAGAATGCTTCTGACGACCCTGATTTAATACGAAAGAAAATATTCGAAAATAATTATTCGAATGAGAGTAATCCGAATTTACAGAAACGTAAGCGGAAATTTAAAATTGGAGATAGAGTTAGAATATTTAAGTATAAGAATAAATTTGAAAAAGGTTCCACAGGCTACTGGACTAAAGAGATATTTGAAGTTTGCAAAATAAATCAAACTTATCCGATTACTTAGGAAATCAAAGATTTAGATGATGAAGATATCAGAGGCCGATTTTATCAAAATGAATTATAACGAAGTGATTATTAATTTTTTTTTTTTTTTTTTGGATCACGACCACACAATGGTCGGTTGTAACTCAGGAGCTCGGAATCCTACCAGGACTCAGGGAGATCCAGAGTGCGTCTAAGGATGTAGGCACTACCGAGCAGGGCAGCCTTAAGTAATTGAGGTACTTGGTGTCGACCGGGAATCTCTTTGAGGTACTTCTTTAGGTTGTCAGTATGGGCTCCCAAGGATCCCACTACTACTGGTATCACTTTTGCTTTAATCTTCCACAGCTTCTGTACTTCTATTTTCAGGTCTTGGTACTTTGCTATTTTCTCTCGCTCTTTATTGCATATGTTTCTATCCTCGGGAACGGCGATATCGATTATGTATCCCATCTTCTCTTCTTTGTCCACTATCACTATATCGGGCCTCCTTGCTGAAATGTTCTTGTCGGTTCTTATTTCGAAGTCCCATAAGATCTTCACCATGTCTGTTTCAACTACTGGCATCGGCATATGTTTCCATGGCTCTGTCGATGCGCTGATGTCATACTGTAGACAGATATCTCTATGGATCATTCTGGCAACTTCATTGTGGCGATTGAGGTACTCTTTTGATGCCAGTTTTGAGCGTCCTGTGAGTATATGGGACACTGTCTCATCTGCTGACTTACACATTCTGCACTTTGCATCATTGCTGGTTTTCAGGATGTATGTTGCATGTGCTTTCGTATTGACGGCTTGGTCTTGAGCTGCCGTTAGTAACGCTTCTGTGGTAATTTTCAAATTGACTGATTTCAACCAACCGTAACAAGCCTGCCTAGATGTTATTTCCAGCATTTGTCTTGTGTATTGTCCGTGCATTATCTTATCTTTCCATTTATGGTATCGATCTTCTACAACTTTCATCTTCCAATCTTCTAAGGTATCTTGTCGCTGCCTGTACAAATTGCCCGATTTAACCACTGCCAGCAGTGGGTCATCGTTTCTGTTTTGTATATATTCTGTTAGGCTTCTGTCTTCTTGTTCTATGACTTCCTGCAGATCTTTGAACCCCCTACCTCCCCGATCCCGCGGTAGGTAGAGACGGTCGATATCGGCTCTTGGATGTAGTGCACCGTAGATGTTTAGTATCTTACGTGTCTTTCGGTTGAGTTCACTTAGTTCTTGCACTGTCCATTTCACCACTCCTCCAGTGTAGCTGATTACGGGTACTGCATATGCATTTATAGCCTCAGTCATATTCTTGGCGTACAACTTCGATTTCAGCAGTTTCTTTAATCTCCTCTTGTATTCTTTTGTTGCCCTTGCTTTTGCCGCATCATCAAGTATGGTTTCTCTCTGAGGAATTCCCAAGTATTTATATCCATCTTGGGTCACATCCCTTATTAGTGCTCCTTCAGCTTGAAATCCGTCTGTTTCAATTACTCTCCCTCGATGGATTATAAGTCGCGCACATTTTTCGACTCCAAACTTCATGTTAATATCATCGCTGTATATCTTAACCGAGTTGATGAGGCAGTTGATGTCGTTTTCGGTTTTCCCGTATAGTTTTAAATCGTCCATGTATAGCAGATGATTGATTTTTCTTCCTCTTGTAAGTGCGTACGATTTATCTATTCCATGTAAGATCTCACTCAGTGGGTTTATTGCAAGGCAGAACAACAGTGGTGAGAGTGAGTCTCCTTGGAAGATTCCTCTTTTGATCTTTATTGTTCCAATAACTTGCTTACCATGTGTAATGTTCGTCTCCCAATGTTTCATTGATGTTATTATCACTTTTTGTATGGACTTATTGATTTTGTACATGTCAAGGCATTTCATGATCCATGAATGTGGAATGGAATCGAAAGCCTTGCGATAATCGATCCATGCCATTGACAAGTTCTTCTTCCGTTTTTTACTTTCATCGGTGATTGTTCTGTCTATGGCAAGTTGTTCTTTTGTGCCTCTGCAGTGTGGACGACAGCCCTTTTGTTCGCTGTGTATTATCTTCTGTGATTTTACATGTTGGTTTATCTTTTTTGTTATTACTCCAGTGAACAATTTCCATAGGGTTGGGAGACATGTTATTGGCCGGAAATTGTCTGGAGTTGGAGGTTTATCTTCGTCTTTCTTTATAAGTACTGTTCTACCATTGACCATCCATTTTGGAATCATACTTGGATTCCGCAGGAACTCAGTGTAGTACTTGGCAAGTCTTTCATGTAACTTATTCAGTTTCTTAATCCAGAACACTTGTATTTTATCAGGGCCTGCTGCTTTCCAATTTCCCATACTTGCAAGTTTGAATTTTGTATCTTCCTCTGTTATCTCTACGTCATCTTGATAAGCGAGACTTTCGTATTTTCTTTCCATTAATTTTAGCCATTCAGCCTCGGTATTATATTGTCCTTCATTTTCCCATATGTCTTTCCAATAATCCATTATTCCATCCGCATTTTCGATTACACTTATATCTGATTTATCTCTGCCTCTTATCTGTGAGTATACTTTCTTCG
The DNA here is from genome assembly GCA_907163375.1 of Prostheceraeus crozeri. Lineage (NCBI taxonomy): Eukaryota > Metazoa > Platyhelminthes > Polycladida > Euryleptidae > Prostheceraeus > Prostheceraeus crozeri. Next base: position 206,064 of record CAJQUW010010582.1, read on the forward strand.
GATTTTCTCGAAATAACCTGTTTATTCGGACTTGTTCATTTCTTTCTTCGTATCTTTTTAATCGATGACTGATCGCAATTAACCTTTGTTTGGCATCTTCATATGCTTCTTCAATGAATCTGTTATTCATGTCATATTTTCTTACCAAGTGGTGTGGTAGTCTTCCGCTATTGTCCATAGCTGACTTAATTTGATTTGTTTCTTTCCTGAGAGTATTTATTTTATTCAACAATCTTTGTTTCCAGGGTTGTATGCGTATAGTTCTTGCATTATCTGTAACAATTTCTTGCGTAACTTTTGCTGCTGAATAAATCAGCGCATTGATCTCCGTTATGTTTTGTGTAGGTATGTGTTCTATCACTTTATTGATTTTCTCAATCACCTTGATTGTATTCTTATTGATACGTATCTTCTTGATGTCGGATCTATTGTCTGTCTTCATATAAGTTGTCATATATTGCGTCATCTTATTTTTGAGGCTCTCTTCTTCGTCGGTAAGTGTTTCAATAGTTGTCTGGTTTGTCGCAAGTTCAAGTATTGATTCGTTACTAGCTGAATTATCGATTGTCCTGTCATCTTCAATAGTTGTAGTTGTTCCATTCACTCGACCAGCAATTCTTTGTATCTCGATATTTGTTAACAAGTTGTTCTTCATGATAGACCGTTTCTGGTTAAGCAATCCTTGCTCGGATATTGTCGATTGCGGGTATTGCTGTTTCCAAATTGCGTACATACGTTTCCGATATCCTCTCTCATTTGGTCGACTCATATAGTAACACACAATTACGGTGTCATTATCGGCATGTGTCCACTTCCTTCTATGACGTTGCTGGTGATCATGCGTTCCAGTAGCCCTTCTGCTTGAACATCCTGGTTCCCCAACATTCAACGCAGGCCTTGGTAACCCGGGCGACGCCTGTTCCGGTATGGAATTTGTATTATTTGAATTCTCCATATTTTGTGTAACCTATGGGTGCTGGGCAAGGACGAGATTAAGGAAGAAACCGCTTCTCCTTCCCGAGCTGGCACTTATTGTGATTCGAGCGTCTGCAGTCTGGTTAATAATCAGCCAATTACAATTTCCACTTGCGACCTCCACGTAGCTGGATTACAGGTGTTTGCCACACACCCGGTCGGCTGTAAGGATATAGATGATATTAGAATATAGTTATTAGATATCTTTATCCACTGTTATCGACCTCCAAGTAGCTGGATTACAGGTGCTTGCCAAACACCCGGCCGGAAATTTATTAATAACGTTGACTGCGCAAGGAGTCGAACCTGGGCCATCCAGACCACAGGCAGACACTTAAACCACTGTGCCACTCGCTCGCCCCATTATCATTATAATTACTATTAATAATTATAATTATTATTATTAATTATCATTATCATTACTATTATTATTCAATTCTAACATAATATCAAGAAATGGTACTCCTTTTTGTAATTTAAATAAAACATAAAGACATAATTGACCGCAATAAGTAGTTCCTGGTTTTTGAATTTGAAATGTGTTATAAGTTCCATTGCCAAGTAATTTTTTAACTTCGTTTGTTGGAGGTCATCCATAAGAGTGAAAATAGTAATTATCTCCATTTTTATTAGACATACCTGCAGACCAATGTACACCTTTTTCATCTGACGTATGAAGATTTGTTATGAAACTTATAGATGGCTATTTTTTTAGGAATTGTAATTCGTCTCTCATCAATATGTGAAAATTCTTTATTTCCAATTGATTTGCGATTTTCTTTAGATCAAAATTTGTAGTTGTTTGCGTTCCATATAATTTTAAAAACTCATTTATGTTGCTCATTTTATAATAAAAAAATTTCTTATAGGGACCCCTAGAAGTCAGAAGGGGGTATTGATTTAAAACTGTTCCATAATGATGACTTTCCTTACTACTTATTCGATTTTGAAATGATTTAATTTAATCTAAATTAAAAAGGTACATTGTAAAAAATCGGTTTATTAGTAGAGTTAGTGTTTCGTACATCTTTAATCAACTGCAATTCATTTCTCATCAATAGGTGAAAATTCTTTATTCCCAATTGATTAGCAATCTCATTTAAATCGAAATTTGACGTGTTTTGTTTGCCGTATATTTTTAGGAACTCAGTCAGACCAAAAGCTCTGGGAGATAACTCAGTCAGATTTTCGCCATTCATTTTTAATGAAGAAAATCTATTTCATAAATTTTTATCAAAGGAATTGTTTGTCAGTATGAATCGTAGATAAGCAATTGAATTTTTTGTATACTCCAGTATACCTCTACTGCCCAATACCGATGCGATCGTACATGTTATGAGGATAAAAAAACTACTCTTCATTCCACGAAAAATATCCTTTTTGGGAAGACATGCATCTTAATGCACATTTTAATTAGTTTCTGCAGAAGAAGTCGCCAATCTTAGTTTGTTTCGCTTGACTTACTTTGACGTTGAACATTGAAGTGGTGGCAGCTGCGGCTTGTGGCAGACAATAGCGCCATATGCGGGTATGCTTTAGTCGCTTCGTGGGGCAAAGGTCATAAAGATTCTCTCTCTCAGAAACAGCTGCTGCCATTATTCCACGTATTACAATTTCATTCTTACTGCGTGCATTCTTTCTGTGAGTGTTCTACGAGACTGACTTTGTCTGCAATCACTTCATGTCTTCATCCTGGAATATGTCATCAACACCTCTAGAACGAGCATTTGCAATCTTCTGCGATTCAATTTTCCCTCTAATAGTTCTTGACCAGCAAGCACTGTTTAAAGATTTGGCTGTAAACTTCATTGAAGAAAATTTGAAAAAGAAGAAAGCAACTGTTGACAAAAACAAAGAAAAGGAAGTAAAAGACCTTATTTCAAATTCATTTGTGGATACAGAGTTGGAGGAATTTAATCCGGAGAAAGTGGACTATTTTTCTATTCCTACCTGTATAGATTCGTTGAAAAAACTAATTTTGACAGAAAAGAGAGGTAACCAAAGATTGTTAATTTCATATATTAATCAAGGTAAGGTATTGTGTAAGTTGAAAACATTAATCAAGTGTTCATTTGTAAAGTTCATTAAATGTTAGAATGATGAACACCAAATCTATTTTTCTAGAACGTATGTTAGTTTCTTAATCAAGTTGTATAGACTATCTCTCGAATTCCCGAAAGTCAATACTTCAACATTGAGTATTCATTTTGTTAAAAAGCACTTGAACCAAATTGAGGACTTCCTCACAAATGAAAAAGAAAAAAGACTGTTGGAATCTTCTGATGAAATTTGGGGAAAAAGAACTCGTGTAACTCAAGAAATAGACGAGTTAAATTTATGAATTTTTGTCACTGTATTTTCAGACTTCTGAGAACGCCGTTAGTGTATTTTCAGACTTTACTTTTAAAGTGAATGTAAGTAATTTATTTCAACCTTGTTCTGCTGAAGAATTTAAAGTTGAGAACAACGTTCTCACTTTGCAAGTGTATTTTCAGACTATACTTTTAAAGTGAATGTAAGTAATTTATTTCAACCTTGTTCTGCTGAAGAATTTAAAGTTGAGAACAACGTTCTCACTTTGCAAGTGTATTTTCAGACTATACTTTTAAAGTGAATGTAAGTAATTTATTTCAATCTTGTTCTGCTGAAGAATTTAAAGTTGAGAACAACGTTCTCACTTTGCAAGTGTATTTTCAGACTATACTTTTAAAGTGAATGTAAGTAATTTATTTCAACCTTGTTCTGCTGAAGAATTTAAAGTTGAGAACAACGTTCTCACTTTGCAAGTGTATTTTCAGACTATACTTTTAAAGTGAATGTAAGTAATTTATTTCAATCTTGTTCTGCTGAAGAATTTAAAGTTGAGAACAACGTTCTCACTTTGCAAGTGTATTTTCAGACTATACTTTTAAAGTGAATGTAAGTAATTTATGAAAGTAAAGAAGAATGAAAAGAAGAGAACGCCGTTCTATATTTGTGTTTTGCTTTATCCATTTGTTCCAATATCGGATATAAAGGGGCTGATGGTTCTTTTGTTTTTTCATCTTCCATTTTTAAAGAAACATTTTTAGACACATCATTTTAGTTATCTGATATTTTAAAAACCTGAAAAATGGATTTAAAAGACGTTTTTAAAAATACCAATTTTTTTGATGTTGTGTCCTGGAACGGTCATGATTTTGGGAGTAAAATGTCATAATCACAAATTTGAGATTCTTGAGTTTTCTGATTTTTTCGGTGTCCTGGAACGGTCATGATTTTGGGGGTGAAAATTGTAATTCTTAAATTTGAGATTTTGAAAAATTTGAAAAATTGGGTATTTTTAAAAACACCTAAATTTATGAATTTAGGTCTTCATAACCTGAAAAAATGAACAAAATTCATGAATTTAGTGGTTTTTAAAAATACTATTTTTTCAAAAAGTGATACTTTTTAAATGGACTAAATTTATGAATTTAGGTCTTAAAAACCTGAAAAAGGGTCAAAATTCATGAATTTATGTCGTTTTTAAAGATATTATTTTTTGTATTTTATGGTGTCCTGGAACGGTCTTTTGCCCATTACTAAACTTTATTGAACAAAACTTTATTAAACAGAACTTAAAGCGAAAAGATGTCAGACAACAAAGCAATAAAAAAATAATTTGTTCAGTAAAATGTTTTTGTTGTATTCCAATGTTACCACAAAATTCAAATATTATATTTTAAAAATGGATAAAATTGGAGCTGATAATTTTAAAAGAATAAAACAATTAGAAGAGTTAATAAAACAAAGAAATATTATGAAAAAAATCATCTTCAACATAGAATGATAAAAGCTGGTATTCAATCTGATATGTTTGAAAAAATGCAGCAAACCGAGCAAGTAAAAACTGATTTTGAGAAAACTATGAAACCATTTAAAACTCTTGAAAAAGAAAGTACAAATAATGATAAACAAATTGATATAACAGATCCAGAGCACAAAACTATATTAGATGACTATGGATTACTAGAATCAAACATTAATAAGAAATTACCAAAATCTATGCAATTTGAACATTCTATCTCATTTATAGATGGAAAAACAATACCTAGATTTTATCTCGGACAAAAAGAAATATTTCCACAACCTTTTCGAGGTTTAATTTTTTCACCAGATAAATCTCCTTTTAGTTTAGATAGAAATTTTGTTGATCTTTTAAGAGGAGCAGATTTAAATAATTATGCTGTAGATGATCTCATAAAATATAAAGCTATGTTAGATAGAGTTAAAGCAGAAAAAACTCTTAAACGTTATAGAGAATTAGAAAATTTATTATCAACGGGAGTTAAAGTAGGAAAAGGTTTTAAAACAGAAACAACTGTATTTTCACCAGATGATCCACAAGAATTACTAAATAGATTAAATATTTTAATATCGGCAATAAAAGAAGGACATAATTCTAGTTTCAATGAAATTCATGCTATAGTGAAAAGACTGTTAGAAAAGAAGATTCTAAATGAAGAGGATTATAAAAGAATTAACGGGGCATCGGAGATGTCTTCCAGGGCTTCGCCCGTAGCTGAAATATGTTGTTGTTTTTAATTTTTTTATAAAAGATATTTATTCAAAGTTTTAACTAAAAAATGTGTTCAGCAGATTTAGACAAAATTAATAATCATTTAGAAAATTTGACAGAGATTTTAGGTTCATCAAAATTTAGTACGACGTTAAAAATTATAACAACTACTTCATCACACACTTGTAATTTAGAACCCATTCTACATTTGGAACAAAATAAAAATTATCAAATTGCATTGACTAGTTTCTCCACATTTAACACTATTCAAAACGTTATCAAAGATGTGAATGATCAATTTAGATATTCTACTGATAAAGGCAAAACATGGAAAATACTAACTGTTCTTCCTGGTTCTTACGAAGTTGAATCAATATCAAATGAAATTAAGAGACATTTGGGTATACCATTTAAAGATAAGAAACAATTACATTTTGCAGTTGAACCGGCAGTTAATAAATTTTCTCTTACTTTAGACGAAAATCATCAAGTTGATTTTAATCATGATAGATCATTGTCAAAGCTATTAGGATTTAATAAACAAACATATAGTCAAGGTTATCATTTAGGTGAGAAGATTCCAAAAATAACTGAAATAAATTCAATTGTTGTACATCGTGACATTATTGAAGGAGGATATATAAATGGTAAATTATCAAATTTAATATTCAGTTTTCCAGCTTTTACTGTACCCATTGGCTATAGATTAAATGTATTTCCACAAAAATTAATATATTTTCCTATTACAAGAAAAACTATTAACAACATTAGCATTAGAATCACTGATGAGAAAGGACAAGAAATAAATTTTGGAGGTGAAGAGATTATGATAGATCTTTTGGTTCGGGAGGTATAAACTCCCGTTCGAGAGGTATAAACTCCACGCGAAGCTAGAGAAGTTTAATTTTCTTCTTATTATTCTTCTTCTTTAAAAATTAAAAAATTAAAAATGAAATTTTTTATTAAAAAATAAGTGAAGTACCCCCATTAAATAAAAAAAACTTAAATTTAATCATCATCCAAATTTATCTAATAAAGTTTTGTCAGTTATTTGTGGAAGATCAGGATGTGGAAAAACGTATCTATTATTTAAAATTTTAACGACTCCAAATTTTTTGGATTATAACAATCTTATAATTTATACAACAACAGCAGAACAACCCGTCTATCAATTTTTAAAATATGGATTTGAAAATAATCTTAAAAAACAGCAATTGCTTCATTATTTAAAGAATATGAAAAATCTGAAGATGAAGAAGTGGTGTAAAGTTCGTGGTGTGAAGAAGCAGCAAAAAATAATCAGTTAGTTGAATCCAATAAAAATAAGCATATAAAGATACAATTAATAGATAATAGTGGTAATATGCAAGATCCTAGTAAACTAGATAAAAGAATGAAACATTCTGTAATTTTTGATGATTGTGTTAATGATAGAAATCAGTCAGTTCAGAGAAATTATTTCACAAGAGGTAGACATAATAACTGTAGTGTTTTTTTATTTAACACAAAGTATGTATTCATTAGACGGAAGTGTTATTAGAAAGAATGCAAATATATTTATACTATTTGAAATAAATGCAAGAAACTTAAGTGATTTGTTAAGAGATTTATGCGTAAGAAATAAAGATGAATTTAAACAATCGTGTAACAATGCTTGGTCAAAAGATTATGGCTTCATTACAATTAATATTGATAAAAAAATTCATGATAGAGTTATAGAACATTTGTTTGCCAAGTGATAAAAAATATACAAATATAGTGTTATAATATTTTTTTTATTTTATGTATATATCAAATTTGTCTATCTTAGAAATTAGAAAATTAAAAAGGTGAAGTAGTTATTCCATCAGGTAAAATTTTTCTTTTATCATCAAATGGATCTAATGCTAATTTATGTTCTTCTTTTAAATACATTTTATGTTTCTTTGAATTAAGTCTATAATTACATGCTGTTTTTATTTCATTATTAAATAATACATTTTTATAATCTTGAAATGTTATTTGATTAGCCACTGATGCCTTTGAAATTCCTTTTAATGTTTTATGTGTTTTAATATTATTAGTTGTGTTATAACAATAACATTTAGATTTTAAAAATATAGCTTCTGTTATGAAATCTTCATTTCCTTCTAATTCATCTTTTACTTTACATAAATCAGAAGGATGAATGATATCTTTTATTTTATTAATTTCTTCATCAAGTGAAGAATTATACGGTATTGTTAATTCTAAGAAAACAGAATCGGTATCTGTAAAGTGTAATTTATAGTTTTTGCCATAAGCAGGTGCTAAATAATCATATATAAATCTATACATAAATAGTTTAGCTAATTCTAATATAGTGAATCCAATAAAATTAAACTTATCATGTTTTACGCTAATTCGACGTAAATGTACAGCACATAGTTCATCACTAAATCTAGTAGTTCTTTTATATGTAGGTTTCCTTGTTAAATTTTGAAACCTATCTCTATCATAAACTATTTCAATATTTTGTCTATTACGCACATTTTCTAAAGTCTTACCATAAAATGCATTATTCATTAATTTGAAGAACACGTTTCCAAAATCATCTTTATTTCTTTTAGCTATTTTACGTTTTTCAATATTGAACTCTATATAATTTTTTAACCACCTAGATTTTCTATACACTAGTTTCCGGTGAATTTTTAAAAGAATCATTCCATGATCTAAATACCAATCTAGCATTCTTCCTTCAACAACATACTTTCCTTTATTGCTTTGTGTTAACATAAGTTTTTTTGTTGGTCTGTATTTCTTAGGACTTAAAGATTTTTGATAATCTGAAAAATCTTCTATATTGGGAATTTTGTTTTCGGGACGGAAAGGAAAATATTTTGTTTTATCTTTTATTTCATCAGGATATACTAAATCAACTTCATATATATAACCATGATTATAATTTCCATCATATGTTTTTTGATAATCAAGAACGGGCGAAGCCCCAGTAGACATCTCTGATGTCGTACGAATTTTACACCATTCCATCTCACCTGTTGGTAATTCTTGTATCATGCAAGAAGAATATAAGCTATTAAAATCATAATATAACAAATAGTTTTCTCTCATGTATTCATTAACTGCTGCTGGACTCTCTTCATTTGATATAAGTCCTTCTATATTTTGATTAGACAATTTCATAAACTGATCGCTTTCTTCTGGAGATAAAGGTTTCATTATTCCATAATCATCAGGATTTACTTTTTTATTATAACACTTAACATATCTATTACCTAAAACTGATGAAACTCCACCTCTAACTCCAGATTCAAAAAATAATAATTTATGATATGTATTTTTTAATGTTTAAGTTTAACACCAGTATGTTTTAATCCTGCTAACTATGTTAAACCTGGTGTAGAATAACAATAACATGGATCTATTCCGTAATATTCTAAACACATATCACGAAAGTTTTCAAAAAGATCAGCAAGGATTAATACATCTATCTGAAGATTTTTCATTGTATAATCGTACATTGTTCTACAATTTAACTCTCAATTTTTTCAGCTTCTGCATAGTCTTCTTCAGATAATTGTGATTGTTTTAATGTTGATTTAAATTTATTTATTGGAGGAAGTTTTTGTTCTTTCATTATTTCATTTATTCTATTTATATCAGTCTTCGACTGTGAACCGCAGGTTTTGTCTCCAGTTATATATTCATACGGAAATATTCCTTTTAAAGGTTTTAAATTATATTTATTTAATATTTTACGTTGTTCAGGTTTCAAAGTTTTTCCCATGACATCTAATGAATAAGGAGTAAAAATCTAAATGCATCTAAAATTCTAATACAACCTAATTGCATTGAAAAATATTCTTCTTCTGTTTTACATAGTACATTAATTTGTTGTTGTTGTAATTTTTCAGATGAAAATAAATCTTTCATTACTAGATGGAAATCATATTTAGAACCATTGTAGAAATATAGAGGAACAAAGTTATATTTAAATTTATTAGCATGAAGATTGCAAGAATTATGTGCTGCACCTCTATATAATCCATTTAGATGATCATGATCTTTTACTTTGTCGGCAGAGCCATCGCTTCGCTTATCAATATATCTACCTTTGCCATTTTTATAATTTTTTGCAAATTCTTTTCCACAGTAATAACATTTTGTTTCATTAATAAAATTTAATTTTCTTTTTCTGTTAATGGCATCATTGGTATATTTATTTCAAGCAATTGTGAAAAATAATTTTGTAATTCTTCTACTTTCTTTGTAAACATTTCTGAACTATCTTCAACATAGTATTGATAATATTCTGATTTAAATAATTCAGGATCATTTGAATGAATGTACATTCCCCAACATAATGGTTTTTGTTCAAATAAATATTTTTCTTTACTTTGTTCAGGTGCATTTTTTTCATAATTATCATTTTCATAATTATCATTTTCAGAATTATCATTTTCAGAATTTTGTGTCATATTAACATTATATGCTTCAAAATCACAATAAATAGTAAAGGGTACTTTATTTTTAAAATACCATTTATTATATTCTAAATAATCATCTTTTGGAAATGTGTTTCTGACTGCTTCATTTTGTTGACAATTCTCCAAATGTCTATTCATTTCTTCTAAAGTTCTAAAACTTGTCATACATTGAAGACAAGGAAAATTTGTATTATCTGAAGTTTTTGTAAATATAGAAACATCTTTACACAATATAAAATGACCCTGATAATATAATATATTCGCTTGTGCTGGTTGCTTTGTTTGTTTTAATTTTTCAAATTTATCTTTATATATTTCATGTGTTTCATCAATTTCTTTTGTAAGATTAAATGTATTTCGATGAAAATTTTGATTTAATATTTGTAGCTGATAAATATATTCTTTATCATATTGTTCTTTATATTGTTGTTGACATTTTTTTAAACATTCATTTATTTTTTGATTGGTTTCATTTTCTTCATTATTTAATTCTTTATTGTCTTCATTTAATTTTTGTATCGTTTCTATCTTATTTTGATATTTATGGCCATATTCTTGTACTAATATTTTTGTTTGTTGTTGAAAATCTGTTTTACATTTTGTAAACTTTCATTTAAAGTTTGTATGTTTTGTTGATATTCTAAAGATAAAGATGAATAATCGGAATCATAATCATAATTATAATTACGTCCTTTATAATTATTATGATTAATCATTATTGGTGATAGTGTTTTTATAATTTCAAATTTTTCAGTACATATTATATTTGCTTGGTAAAAAATATTATGATGCATGTAATTTCCTCTATCATTATATACTATTTCTGATTGACATAAATTTTTATTATTCAAATAAAATTTTTTTGATTCTGAGTAAAACGGAGTAATAATACCAATAGAAGCATAATTCACATTTAATTCAAAAACATTTACTTCTATTAAATTTTTATTCTTTTTATGAAACTTTATTAACCTATTATAATCATATGGAAATTCATCTAAGCCATCAGAGAGATCAATTTCCTTTATGTATTCTTCTTTATTGCAACGACTTAGTCTTTCTTTATGATATTTTGCAGGATGTAAATGTGCTATAATACTCCACAGAAAACAATAATCATCTTCATTTTTTATGTTGATTATTTGTGGTGAACTGAAAGGTAAAGGAACATAACTACCACCAGTATTATTTTTATATTTATCAATTACTATTTTCTTAGATAGTATTTTAACAAATCTCCAACCAGATTCACGTAACTGGGCTTCAATTATACAATTTTCTAATTTAAGTATCATTTGTTCAAATATGGGTTGTATATCATTTACATTATGAATTTCTTGTGAATTTGTAAAATGTCCTTGTATTATTTCTTCAGGAATTCCATCAGGTCCAGTTTTTGTATAAAGTACTTCTACATTCATATAACATTTGAAAGATTTCTTAAATATTTTGAAAAAGTTTGTTAATACATTATAAAAAGTTTCATCGGTTTCATTATATTCAACGGGCGAAGCCCTGGAAGACATCTCCGATGGCCCGTGCACAGACTGATTAAATAAATATTTTATATTTGCTACGGCGTCATCGGTTCGTTCAGCTTCATCAAATTTATCTATTTCGTTAAATTCATCTGTATCGCTAAATAAATATCTTCCATCTGGTATGGACTCATCTTCACTATTAAAAACTTTTTTATATTCTGAATGTGAATAATCATCAAATATTTTTTTAACTTTTATGTCAGTAGGTAATGTTTCTAGATAGTTTATATAATTATTTAATTTTAATATATTTCCTTCATCAACTCGATCTACATTTTGTAAATGCAATTTACTATTTAAATGAGATTGATAACTTCTTTTTGTTTGCAACTGTCTTTTACATAAGACACAATAAAACTTGGTATTTTCCATTTTTTTATTTTTTAAAGAAAAAATTTGTGCTTTAATTTTAGATATAAACATTCTAATATCAAGGTCTTGAGAGTTAATATATATTATTATATATTTCACGTTCTTAAGTTATTTTATTTTCTTTATCACATTAAGTTTTATCACATTAAGTTTTATCATATTAAGTTTTATCATATAACGTTTTATCAAAAGATAATTTAAATTTATTTTCACTAACTATTGATTCTTCATCATCATCATCAATTGATTCTTCAACATCATAAATTACACTTTTTGGTATAGGATGCCATTCCCTGATAGGATACCATTCCCTGATGGGAAAATCTAATTCTAAATTATATTTATTATTTGATAATAATATAATAGAGAAAAATATTGGTCTTTGATCTCTTTTGGAAAATTTAATAACACCACCATAATCTGAATCATTTTTAGTTTTTATTAAAGATGATAAAATTTTAAATTGATTAAATTGATTTTCAACTATACCATCATTATTATTTTCAATTGTAAGAAAATGAAATTTAGATAAATTTTGATTATATGTAGTATTAATATCATGTACATCAGTATGAGATATAAATTTTTCTTCACTTAAATTTTTATAATTACTAATATTTTTATAATCTTTTTTACCATTTACACCTTTTTCAGATGTTTCAGAATCATCATTTATATTATCATCATCTATATTATTATCATTATTATTATCATCATCATTATTATCATCATTATTATTATAAGATTCTTTGAAATTGTTATTATCAGATTCTTTAAAATTATTATGATTATGATTATGGTCATTGCTAATAGTATAAGGTGTTGTCCACATATAAATTTTCTCTTTTTGAGCTAAACCATTTATATAAGATTTTAACAAATTCATATTTAAATTTGAATATAACCTTATATATGTATCATCATCATTTCTTTGTGGCATTTCTAATGTTTCTTGTTTATAAATTGTGTCTCTATAATATACTTGACATAATAATTCTTCATTGTGTTTTTTACTCTCTATGTGATAATACTTTTACTCTCTTGTTCATCAACAAATAATCTTATTTTTTCCTTTGAAAACGATTTTAATTTTTTAACTAATTCTTTAATATTGATATAATTGATAATTTTAGTTACTATCCAATCAGTATTACTAATTGGCAACACTGCTCTAATAAAACCATAAACATTATTATGACCAATAATAACCATATTTTCTTTATTTAATTCTACATAAGCAACATCATTATATTTACTAACAATATCCATAAATTTAATAAATGGATCCCCGGAAAAATACAATAGTTAGTTTCTATAGAAGGTAAACCTTTTGTCTGTTCTTTAAATATTTCTGCTTGTAATTCAAATAAAATATTTACATCTATACATGGATTATTATCAATATTATCAAAACATTTATTTTCAAATCCCGTTGATCTCGTCGAATAAGAAGAACAGGATGATGCGGGGGAATATAATTTTTTTAAATTTGGTTTTTCCATTTTTTTATTTTTATTACAAAAAAATTTATTTTTTTATTTTTATTAGAAAAAATTTAATTTTTTTATTGTTAAAAAATGATGTTACCAAATGTTGGTGGAGGTGCATATATCCCGAATAATCGTGAATTAGAAATAGAAATAGAAAATTATATCATGAAAACTGGAGACGTTTCATCTGGTCCATTGCATCTTTCTATTCTTCCGCAACAAAATACAGAGTTAACAAATAAACAATATGTTGATACACAAATCAATGACTTAAAAGAAAAATATATAAACGATGTTTTGGTTCCACTGATGAATGAATTAAAGTTGCTAAAACTTAATGACAAATCATTAAACGAAAAATTATTAAAACTTGATAAAAAGGATAGAGAGCTAGAAGCAGATATAGCAAAACTTTTTAAAAAGATTTCAGAACAATCAAAAATTTTAATATTACTTTCTATAAATTTAAAATCTGCAGTCATTAAAAATAAACATCAGATAAAATTATTGAAAGAACAATTAGAAGATGAAATAGAAAAACTTCCTAAAAAAATTTTTAAGAATTTAAAGCAGTCACAAACTACATTCCAAAAAAGTGTTGATGAATTAAGTTCTAAAATTACTCAACAAATGAAAAAGATGAATAGAATAATAAATGAAGTAAACTCACTTAATCAAAAAGTTGATAAAATGAAAACTCTTAAAATCAATTTAGAAAATGAATTAAAGAAAAATTTACAAGAAAACTATAATGAAAATAAAGAACAGTTAGATGCTGTTAAAAGACAATTCGATGTTCTTAAAGTTAAATTGAATGCTCTTAAAACGGCGTTGAAGATGAATCAGGAGAAAATGCAAGTTAATAGAAAAGAAATTAAAATACATCACACGCTGCTTGACGCAATAGATAAAGTGCAAAAGAAAATTAATAAAGTTATCACGAAGTTGTTGGACATTCACAAACGTAAATCTTAATAGAACTTTGCTCAGAGGCTTTAGCCGATCTGACCAAAGGTCCTCAGGTTACTAACCAATCCTAAACGTAAATCTCAACGTAAATATTTTTTCCAAAAGTCAAATTTAATCCTAAAAAATGCCTATAATTTATAAACACAATCTTAAACATTTTGCTTCAAATCAAAAAATTGCTCATGTACCATCTGTGAAATCTGTTTACCATTATGACAGTGTAGAAACAATTAAAAAAGAAGGGGCTGGCATCTTTTCTGGTATTGGAAGTATCGTTGACTTAATTAAAAATAATAAAGATTTGATTACATCTGCTGCAAAAGGAGCAGCTGCTATAGGTAGCACAGCTAGTGCAATATCAGATGCTGTTAAGTCTCAAAACGAATTAAAACAACTAGAAGCTATTCGTAAACTTAAGAATGATTCAGAAGAACTAAAAAATTAAAAAAAAACTTTCAGAGGAAACAAAGAACAAAATTGCTAACATAGCTGTGGGGGGTGAAACCTTGAGGAGCGCATCTCCGTCTGATAGTAAACAGGCGAAGAAAACATGCGTAGACCTAGAACGTTCAATTAAAGAAATAAGAGGCAATGGTCTAGCAAAATTCTAAAATTATATTTTAATAAAATTTTTTTAATTACATTTTTTAGTATAAAATTTTAGTAATTTTTTAGCTAATTTTTTTAGTAAAATTTTTTTAGTAAAATTTTTTCTGTGTGTGAGAAAAACAAAAAGTCAAATTATTTTTTATAAAAATGTCTTCGCTTATCGAAAATAAATTTAGATTAGACGATCCCCCGTTCGTCAGTTACAATCAAAAAAAGAATGACTATATAAGAATTGCTATGAATCCCGGATCTTCTAGTAGAGTAAATACTGGAGGTGATTTAATTTTTGAAGTTGATAATCAGCAGAGTTATTTATATTTACCTGATTCATTTTTACACTGTGAATATTCTTTATATAGTGATGCCAATTTTACAACACCATTACCAGAAAACGATAATATTGCGCTAGAGAATAATTTTTTTCCAAGATTATTTACACAAATGCGTTTAGATGTTGCAACTCAAAATATAGAAACAATAAGTGATTCTCCAGGTGTAATTGATACAATGCTTAGATTTGTAACAATTGGTGAAAATAATAAAAAGTATGAAATCGAAGTTTGGTTTCCTGATACGAATGATGGTATAATTATAGATGATTTAACTGACGCTGGAACAGATGCAGCAGGAATTGCGAAAGATGTAGAAAATATTGCAAATCATTTAAATAAAACAAATAATAGTGCATATAAAGAAAGACGTGAATTTAACAAGAAAAGTAAACAGACAGTAAATTGTTCATTGTCTCCATTATTCGGATATTTAGATTATGATAAAATATCATATCAATTAAAATTTAAATTAATAATTCATCGTACAGAAAATAATGAATTAATCTTTTTTGGTAAAACTGGAAAGAAAGCATATTTAAAAATTGATAGACTTGAATGGTGGATTGAGCATATTACTCCTAGTTTCGAGGTTGAAACAGCTATTGCAAAAAGATTAAATACTAGCAAACCAATTCCAGTAAATTTTCTAAAGCGTACTGCTAGTTCAGTAACTTTTTCCGAACAAAGATTTAACTGGCATTTTACTAGAACTTCGAATACTCCAAGATATTTATTACTAACTTTTCAAAGAAATAATTCTCCAAGTTTTGATAAGAACAACAATCTGTTTCATATTGATACAATTCGAAGTTTACAAGTTTCATTAAATCAAACCCGATATCCAATTGATCCATTAAGATTCGATGATACCAATAATCAATTTATGGAAAGATATGATTCTTATCGAAATCTTTGTATAGAATTTGGAGTTGAACCACAATTAACTCCTGGAGATTGGAGACATTTATATCCTGTTTTCTGTTTCGATTTAAGTGCACAATCTGAAGATATTATCAAGACTGGTTGTGATGTAACAATTAATATTGAAAAGAAAGATTCCACAACTTCATTGATGGCTTATGGTTTATTGCTAGAAGATGTAAAATATTCTATTGAAATTCTTAATGGAAAGATGGCTAGGATAAGTTAATTAAAATTTTTGATAACTAGAATAGATTAAAAATTTTTGGTAACTTAAAATTTTTCATAACTAGAATAGATTAAAAAAAATTCTTAGATTAAAATTTATTCATAACTAGAATAGATTAAAATTTTTGATAACTTAAAATTTTTTTATTAAAAATGTCGCAAGCGAAAAGTAATAATAATAATAAAACTGTTGAATTAAAATTACGTAATATTGTTGACAAAACTACACCTAAAACTATTACGATTAACAAAAAAAGTATTACATAAGTAAACCAATGATAGAGAATATTCAATTACAAGAAGAAAAGAATGGCGGGATTCTCCCATTAATTCCACTAATAATAGGTGGCATAGCAGCAGCAGGAAGTGTTGCAGGTGGGACAGCTGGTATTGTCCAAGCAGTAAATAAAAATAAATCAGAGAAGGCAGCATTAGAAAAACAAAAACGTCATAATGGAGAGTTAGAGAAAGTTGCTAGGGGTGACGGAATAGTAGATAATTTTATTAGTAGATTAAAATTAGTTGATGAAGGAAAACGAGTTCTTAAAAATATTCTCCACAATGTTGATGATTTAATTGAAATTAAAGAAACTAAAGATGGTTCTGGAATATATCTAAGTCCTAGTATGATAAGGTAATAACCTCAGGACCTTTGGTTATATTCGGTAAAACTTTTATTTCATCTTTTAAAATGAATTCTAAAAATTCCGAAAATTTAATTAAATTAAAAATTGCTAATTTAGATTTATTAAATTATCTCTTAAAAGTACATAAAACCTCAAATTGTCAGCATATTGGAGGTGACATACAAAAAACATTAGAAAACTTTCCTGGATTTATTTGGAGTAAATATTCGAAAGATAAACATCTTCCTGGTCATTCATATACCGGCCCAGGAACTCGATTAGATATAAGACTAGATGAGAATAATAATCCGAAACCAGGTGAAGAACCAATAAATAGAGTAGATGCCGCAGCTTTCAGACATGATTTAGCTTATCGAAATCATGACCTAAGTTCTCGACATGTAGCTGATAAGAAGATGATTCAAGAATTAGATAGTATTCAAAATCCTACATTTAGAGAAAAAATTGAAAGAATGTTTGTTAAGAAAGCTTTACAAGCTAAAATATTATTCGGTCAGGGTTTAAATGAAACGACAGCAAAGCTGTCTGAGAGCAACGCTCGAACATACGCGTCTGAAATTCATAAAGAATATAGAAGGCCTAAATATTTATTGAAAGTAAAAGTATTTAATAAAGATGATATTTGGAGTGCTGATCTTATTCATATGCCGAAAGAAGGAGGGTTTAAGTACGCATTGACCGTTATAGATTTGTATACACGATACGCTTGGGTAAAGCCTTTAAAAAATAAAAGTGGTCTATCAGTTAAATATGCGTTTGAAGAAATCTTTAAAGAAAGTAAGAGAAAGCCAAAAAATATGTTTGTTGATAAAGGGTCGGAATTTTATAACGGAAATGTTCAACCACTATTTAAAACTGTGTATTCAACTGAAAATGCAGGAAAAGCTGTAGTGATAGAAAGATTCAATAGATCATTAAAAAATAAAATTTTCAAAAAGTTACTCAGCAAGGAAATCAGAAATGGTTGAAGATATTACCAGGAGTTGTAGAAGAGTATAACAATAAGATTCATTCAGGTATTGAAGAAACCCCAAAGAATGCTTCTGACGACCCTGATTTAATACGAAAGAAAATATTCGAAAATAATTATTCGAATGAGAGTAATCCGAATTTACAGAAACGTAAGCGGAAATTTAAAATTGGAGATAGAGTTAGAATATTTAAGTATAAGAATAAATTTGAAAAAGGTTCCACAGGCTATTGGACTAAAGAGATATTTGAAGTTTGTAAAATAAATCAAACTTATCCGATTACTTAGGAAATCAAAGATTTAGATGATGAAGATATCAGAGGCCGATTTTATCAAAATGAATTATAACGAAGTGATTATTAATTATCATTATCATTACTATTATTATTCAATTCTAACATAATATCAAGAAATGGTACTCCTTTTTGTAATTTAAATAAAACATAAAGACATAATTGTGCACAGTAAGTAGTTCCCGGTTTTTGAATTTGAAACGTATTATAAGTTCCATTGCCAAGTAATTTTTTAACTTCGTTTGTTGGAGGTAATCCATAAGAGTCAAAATAGTAATTATCTCCATTTTTATTAGACATACCTGCAGACCAATGTACACCTTTTTCATCTGACGTATGAAGATTTGTTATGAAATTTATAGATGGCTGATTTTTTGGGAATTGTAATTCGTCTCTCATCAATATGTGAAAATTCTTTATTCCCAATTGATTTGCGATTTTCTTTAGATCAAAATTTGTAGTTGTTTGCGTTCCATATAATTTTAAAAACTCATTTATGTTATGTTGCTCATTTTATAATAAAAAAATTTCTTATAGGGACTCCTAGAAGTCAGAAGGGGGGTATTGATTTAAAACTGTTCCATAATGATGACTTTCCTTACTACTTATTCGATTTTGAAATGGTTTAATTTAATCTAAATTAAAAAGGTACATTGTAAAAAATCGGTTTATTAGTAGAGTTAGTGTTTCGTACATCTTTAATCAACTGCAATTCATTTCTCATCAATAGGTGAAAATTCTTTATTCCCAATTGATTAGCAATCTCATTTAAATCGAAATTTGACGTGTTTTGTTTGCCGTATATTTTTAGGAACTCAGTCAGACCAAAAGCTCTGGGAGATAACTCAGTCAGATTTTCGCCATTCATTTTTAATGAAGAAAATCTATTTCATAAATTTTTATCAAAGGAATTGTTTGTCAGTATGAATCGTAGATAAGCAATTGAATTTTTTGTATACTCCAGTATACCTCTAATGCCCAATACCGATGCAATCGTACATGTTATGAGGATAAAAAAACTACTCTTCATTCCACGAAAAATATCCTTTTTGGGAAGACATGCATCTTAATGCACATTTTAATTAGTTTCTGCAGAAGAAGTCGCCAATCTTAGTTTGTTTCGCTTGACTTACTTTGACGTTGAACATTGAAGTGGTAGCAGCTTTGGCTTGTGGCAGACAATAGCGCCATATGCGGGTATGCTTTAGTCGCTTCGTGGGGCAAAGGTCATAAAGATTCTCTCTCTCAGAAACAGCTGCTGCCATTATTCCACGTATTACAATTTCATTCTTACTGCGTGCATTCTTTCTGTGAGTGTTCTACGAGACTGACTTTGTCTGCAATCACTTCATGTCTTCATCCTGGAAAATGTCATCAACACCTCTAGAACGAGCATTTGCAATCTTCTGCGATTCAATTTTCCCTCTAAAAGTTCCTGACCAGCAAGCACTGTTTAAAGATTTGGCTGTAAACTTCATTGAAGAAAATTTGAAAAAGAAGAAAGCAACTGTTGACAAAAACAAAGAAAAGGAAGTAAAAAACCTTATTTCAAATTCATTTGTGGATACAGAGTTGGAGGAATTTAATCCGGAGAAAGTGGACTATTTTTCTATTCCTACCTGTATAGATTCGTTGAAAAAACTAATTTTGACAGAAAAGAGAGGTAACCAAAGATTGTTAATTTCATATATTAATCAAGGTAAGGTATTGTGTAAGTTTAAAACATTAATCAAGTGTTCATTTGTAAAGTTCATTAAATGTTTGAATGATGAACACCAAATCTATTTTTCTAGAACGTATGTTAGTTTCTTAATCAAGTTGTATAGACTATCTCTCGAATTCCCGAAACTCAATACTTCAACATTGAGTATTCATTTTGTTAAAAAGCACTTGAACCAAATTGAGGACTTCCTCACAAATGAAAAAGAAAAAAGACTGTTGGAATCTTCTGATGAAATTTGGGGAAAAAGAACTGGTGTAACTCAAGAAATAGACGAGTTAAATTTATGAAGTTTTGTAACTGTATTTTCAGACTTCAGAGAACGCCGTTAGTGTATTTTCAGACTATACTTTTAAAGTGAATGTAAGTAATTTATTTCAACCTTGTTCTGCTGAAGAATTTAAAGTTGAGAACAACGTTCTCACTTTGCAAGTGTATTTTCAGACTATACTTTTAAAGTGAATGTAAGTAATTTATTTCAACCTTGTTCTGCTGAAGAATTTAAAGTTGAGAACAACGTTCTCACTTTGCAAGTGTATTTTCAGACTATACTTTTAAAGTGAATGTAAGTAATTTATTTCAACCTTGTTCTGCTGAAGAATTTAAAGTTGAGAACAACGTTCTCACTTTGCAAGTGTATTTTCAGACTATACTTTTAAAGTGAATGTAAGTAATTTATGAAAGTAAAGAAGAATGAAAAGAAGAGAACGCCGTTCTATATTTGTGTTTTGCTTTATCCATTTGTTCCAATATCGGATATAAAGGGGCTGATGGTTCTTTTGTTTTTTCATCTTCCATTTTTAAAGAAACATTTTTAGACACATCATTTTAGTTATCTGATATTTTAAAAACCTGAAAAATGGATTTAAAAGACGTTTTTAAAAATACCAATTTTTTTGATGTTGTGTCCTGGAACGGTCATGATTTTGGGAGTAAAATGTCATAATCACAAATTTGAGATTCTTGAGTTTTCTGATTTTTTCGGTGTCCTGGAACGGTCATGATTTTGGGGGTGAAAATTGTAATTCTCAAATTTGAGATTTTGAAAAATTTGAAAAATTGGGTATTTTTAAAAACGCCTAAATTTATGAATTTAGGTCTTCATAACCTGAAAAAATGAACAAAATTCATGAATTTAGTCGTTTTTAAAAATACAATTTTTTCAAAAAATGATACTTTTTAAATGGACTAAATTTATGAATTTAGGTCTTAAAAACCTGAAAAAGGGTCAAAATTCATGAATTTATGTCGTTTTTAAAGATACTATTTTTTTGAATTTTATGGTGTCCTGGAACGGTCTTTTGCCCATTACTAAACTTTATTAAACAGAACTTAAAGCGAAAAGATGTCAGACAACAAAGCAATAAAAAAATAATTTGATCAGTAAAATGTTTCTGTTGTATTCCAATGTTACCACAAAATTCAAATATTATATTTTAAAAATGGATAAAATTGGAGCTGATAATTTTAAAAGAATAAAACAATTAGAAGAGTTAATAAAACAAAGAAATATTATGAAAAAAATCATCTTCAACATAGAATGATAAAAGCTGGTATTCAATCTGATATGTTTGAAAAAATGCAGCAAACCGAGCAAGTAAAAACTGATTTTGAGAAAACTATGAAACCATTTAAAACTCTTGAAAAAGAAAGTACAAATAATGATAAACAAATTGATATAACAGATCCAGAGCACAAAACTATATTAGATGACTATGGATTACTAGAATCAAACATTAATAAGAAATTACCAAAATCTATGCAATTTGAACATTCTATCTCATTTATAGATGGAAAAACAATACCTAGATTTTATCTCGGACAAAAAGAAATATTTCCACAACCCTTTCGAGGTTTAATTTTTTCACCAGATAAATCTCGTTTAGTTTAGATAGAAATTTTGTTGATCTTTTAAGAGGAGCAGACTTGAATAATTATGCTGTAGATGATCTCATAAAATATAAAGCTATGTTAGATAGAGTTAAAGCAGGAAAAACTCTTAAACGTTATAGAGAATTAGAAAATTTATTATCAACGGGAGTTAAAGTAGGAAAAGGTTTTAAAACAGAAACAACTGTATTTTTACCAGATGATCCACAAGAATTACTAAATAGATTAAATATTTTAATATCGGCAATAAAAGAAGGACATAATTCTAGTTTCAATGAAATTCATGCTATATTGAAAAGACTGTTAGAAAAGAAGATTCTAAATGAAGAGGATTATAAAAGAATTAACGGGACATCGGAGATGTCTTCCAGGGCTTCGCCCGTAGCTGAAATATGTTGTTGTTTTTAATTTTTTTATAAAAGATATTTATTCAAAATTTTAACTAAAAAATGTGTTCAGCAGATTTAGACAAAATTAATAATCATTTAGAAAATTTGACAGAGATTTTAGGTTCATCAAAATTTAGTACGACGTTAAAAATTATAACAACTACTTCATCACACACTTGTAATTTAGAACCCATTCTACATTTGGAACAAAATAAAAATTATCAAATTGCATTGACTAGTTTCTCCACATTTAACACTATTCAAAACGTTATCAAAGATGTGAATGATCAATTTAGATATTCTACTGATAAAGGCAAAACATGGAAAATACTAACTTTTCTTCCTGGTTCTTACGAAGTTGAATCAATATCAAATGAAATTAAGAGACATTTAGGTATACCATTTAAAGATTAGAAACAATTACATTTTGCAGTTGAACCGGCAGTTAATAAATTTTCTCTTACTTTAGACGAAAATCATCAAGTTGATTTTAATCATGATAGATCATTGTCAAAGCTATTAGGATTTAATAAACAAACCTATAGTCAAGGTTATCATTTAGGTGAGAAGATTCCAAAAATAACTGAAATAAACTCAATTGTTGTACATCGTGACATTATTGAAGGAGGATATATAAATGGTAAATTATCAAATTTAATATTCAGTTTTCCAGCTTTTACTGTACCCATTGGTTATAGATTAAATGTATTTCCACAAAAATTAATACATTTTCCTATTACAAGAAAAACTATTAACAACATTAGCATTAGAATCACTGATGAGAAAGGACAAGAAATAAACTTTGGAGGTGAAGAGATTATGATAGATCTTTTGGTTCGGGAGGTATAAACTCCCGTTCGAGAGGTATAAACTCCACGCGAAGCTAGAGAAGTTTAATTTTCTTCTTATTATTCTTCTTCTTTAAAAATTAAAAAATTAAAAATGAAATTTTTTATTAAAAAATAAGTGAAGTACCCCCATTAAATAAAAAAAACTTAAATTTAATCATCATCCAAATTTATCTAATAAAGTTTTGTCAGTTATTTGTGGAAGATCAGGATGTGGAAAAACGTATCTATTATTTAAAATTTTAACGACTCCAAATTTTTTGGATTATAACAATCTTATAATTTATACAACAACAGCAGAACAACCCGTCTATCAATTTTTAAAATATGGATTTGAAAATAATCTTAAAAAACAGCAATTGCTTCATTATTTAAAGAATATGAAAAATCTGAAGATGAAGAAGTGGTGTAAAGTTCGTGGTGTAAAGAAGCAGCAAAAAATAATCAGTTAGTTGAATCCAATAAAAATAAGCATATAAAGATACAATTAATAGATAATAGTGGTAATATGCAAGATCCTAGTAAACTAGATAAAAGAATGAAACATTCTGTAATTTTTGATGATTGTGTTAATGATAGAAATCAGTCAGTTCAGAGAAATTGTTTCACAAGAGGTAGACATAATAACTGTAGTGTTTTTTTATTTAACACAAAGTATGTATTCATTAGACGGAAGTGTTATTAGAAAGAATGCAAATATATTTATACTATTTGAAATAAATGCAAGAAACTTAAGTGATTTGTTAAGAGATTTATGCGTAAGAAATAAAGATGAATTTAAACAATCGTGTAACAATGCTTGGTCAAAAGATTATGGCTTCATTACAATTAATATTGATAAAAAAATTCATGATAGAGTTATAGAACATTTGTTTGCCAAGTGATAAAAAATATACAAATATAGTGTTATAATATTTTTTTTATTTTATGTATATATCAAATTTGTCTATCTTAGAAATTAGAAAATTAAAAAGGTGAAGTAGTTATTCCATCAGGTAAAATTTTTCTTTTATCATCAAATGGATCTAATGCTAATTTATGTTCTTCTTTTAAATACATTTTATGTTTCTTTGAATTAAGTCTATAATTACATGCTGTTTTTATTTCATTATTAAACAATACATTTTTATAATCTTGAAATGTTATTTGATTATCTACTGATGCCTTTGAAATTCCTTTTGATGTTTTATGTGTTTTAATATTATTAGTTGTGTTATAACAATAACATTTAGATTTTAAAAATATAGCTGCTGTTATGAAATCTTCATTTCCTTCTAATTCATCTTTTACTTTACATAAATCAGAAGGATGAATGATATCTTTTATTTATTAATTTCTTCATCAAGTGAAGAATTATACGGTATTGTTAATTCTAAGAAAACAGAATCGGTATCTGTAAAGTGTAATTTATAGTTTTTGCCATAGCAGGTGCTAAATAATCATATATAAATCTATACATAAATAGTTTAGCTAATTCTAATATAGTGAATCCAATAAAATTAAACTTATCATGTTTTACGCTAATTCGACGTAAATGTACAGCACATAGTTCATCACTAAATCTAGTAGTTCTTTTATATGTAGGTTTCCTTGTTAAATTTTGAAACCTACCTCTATCATAAACTATTTCAATATTTTGTCTATTACGCACATTTTCTAAAGTCTTACCATAAAATGCATTATTCATTAATTTGAAGAACACGTTTCCAAAATCATCTTTATTTCTTTTAGCTATTTTACGTTTTTCAATATTGAACTCTATACAATTTTTTAACCACCTAGATTTTCTATACACTAGTTTCCGGTGAATTTTTAAAAGAATCATTCCATGATCTAAATACCAATCTAGCATTCTTCCTTCAACAACATACTTTCCTTTATTGCTTTGTGTTAACATAAGTTTTTTTGTTGGTCTGTTTTTCTTAGGAATTAAAGATTTTTGATAATCTGAAAAATCTTCTATATTGGGAATTTTGTTTTCGGGACAGAAAGGAAAATATTTTGTTTTATCTTTTATTTCATCAGGATATACTAAATCAACTTCATATATATAACCATGATTATAATTTCCATCATATGTTTTTTGATAATCAAGAACGGGCGAAGCCTCAGTAGACATCTCTGATGTCGTACGAATTTTACACCATTCCATCTCACCTGTTGGTAATTCTTGTATCATGCAAGAAGAATATAAGCTATTAAATCATAATACATCAAATAGTTTTCTCTCATGTATTCATTAACTGCTGCTGGACTCTCTTCATTTGATATAAGTCCTTCTATATTTTGATTAAACAATTTCATAAACTGATCGCTTTCTTCTGGAGATAAAGGTTTCATTATTCCATAATCATCAGGATTTACTTTTTTATTATAACACTTAACATATCTATTACCTAAAACTGATGAAACTCCACCTCTAATTCCAGATTCAAAAAATAAAAATTTATCATATGTATTTTCTTTATAATGTTTAAGTTTAACACCAGTATGTTTTAATCCTGCTTACTATGTTAAACCTGGTGTAGAATAACAATAACATGGATCTATTCCGTAATATTCTAAACACATATCACGAAAGTTTTCAAAAAGATCAGCTAGTATTAATACATCTATCTGAAGATATTTCATTGTATAATCGTACATTGTTCTACAATTTAACACTCTTCAATTTTTTTCAGCTTCTGCACAGTCTTCTTCAGATAATTGTGATTGTTTTAATGTTGATTTAAATTTATTTATTGGAGGAAGTTTTTGTTCTTTCATACTTTTATTCACAGAATTAAAGTCTCCAGTTGTATATTCATACGGAAATATGCCTTTTAAAGGTTTTAAATTATATTTATTTAATATTCACATTGTTCAGGTTTCAAAGTTTTTTCCATAACATCTAATGAATAAGGAGTAAAAATCTAAATGCATCTAAAATTCTAATACAACCTAATTGCATTGAAAAATATTCTTCTTCTGTTTTACATAGTGCATTAATTTGTTGTTGTTGTAATTTTTCAGATGAAAATAAATCTTTCATTACTAGATGGAAATCATATTTAGAACCATTGTAGAAATATAGAGGAACAAAGTTATATTTAAATTTATTAGCATTAAGATTACAAGAATTATGTGCTGCACCTCTATATAATCCATTTAGATGATCATGATCTTTTACTTTGTCGGCAGAGCCGTCGCTTCGCTTATCAAGATATCTACCTCTGCCAGTTTTATAATTTTTTGCAAATTCTTTTCCACAGTAATAACATTTTGTTTCATTAACAAAATTTCATTTTTCTTTTTCTGTTAATGGCATCATTGGTATATTTATTTCAAGCAATTGTGAAAAATAATTTTGTAATTCTTCTACTTTCTTTGTAAACATTTCTGAACTATCTTCACCATAGTATTGATAATATTCTGATTCAAATAATTCAGGATAATTTGAATGAATGTACATTCCCCAACATAATGGTTTTTTTTCAAATAAATATTTTTCTTTACTTTGTTCAGGTGCACTTTTTTCATAATTATTATTTTCATAATTATCATTTTCAGAATTTTGCGTCATATTAACATTATATGCTTCAAAATCACAATAAATAGTAAAGGGTACTTTATTTTTGAAATACCATTTATTATATTCTAAATAATCATCTTTTGGAAATGTGTTTCTGACTGCTTCATTTTGTTGACAATTCTCCAAATGTCTATTCATTTCTTCTAAAGTTCTAAAACTTGTCATACATTGAAGACAAGGAAAATTTGTATTATCTGAAGTTTTTGTAAATATAGAAACATCTTTACACAATATAAAATGACCCTGATAATATAATATATTCGCTTGTGCTGGTTGCTTTGTTTGTTTTAATTTTCAAATTTATCTTTATATATTTCATGTGTTTCATCAATTTCTTTTGTAAGATTAAATGTATTTCGATGAAAATTTTGATTTAATATATGTAGCTGATAAATATATTCTTTATCATATTGTTCTTTATATTGTTGTTGACATTTTTTTAAACATTCATTTATTTTTTGATTGGTTTCATTTTCTTCATTATTTAATTCTTTATTGTCTTCATTTAATTTTTGTATCGTTTCTATCTTATTTTGATATTTATGGCCATATTCTTGTACTAATATTTTTGTTTGTTGTTGATAATCTGTTTTACATTTTTGTAAACTTTCATTTAAAGTTTGTATGTTTTGTTGATATTCTTATGATAAAGATGAATAATCGGAATCATAATCATAATTATAATTACGTCCTTTATAATTATTATGATTAATCAATATTGGTGATAGTGTTTTTATAATTTCAAATTTTTCAGTACATATTATATTTGCTTGGTAAAAAATATTATGATGCATGTAATTTCCTCTATCATTATATACTATTTCTGATTGACATAAATTTTTATTATTGAAATAAAATTTTTTTGAATCTGAGTAAAATGGAGTAATATTACCAATAGAAACATAATTCACATTTAATTCAAAAACATTTACTTCTATTAAATTTTTATTCTTTTTATGAAACTTTATTAACCTATTATAATCATATGGAAATTCATCTAAGCCATCAGAGAGATCAATTTCCTTTATGTATTCTTCTTTATTGTAATGACTTAGTCTTTCTTTATGATATTTTGCAGGATGTAAATGTGCTATAATACTCCACGGAAAACAATAACCATCTTCATTTTTTATGTTGATTATTTGTGGTGAACTGAAAGGTAAAGGAACATAACTACCACCAGTATTATTTTTATATTTATCAATTATTATTTTCTTAGATAGTATTTTAACAAATCTCCAACCAGATTCACGTAACTGGGCTTCAATTATACAATTTTCTAATTTAAGTATCATTTGTTCAAATATGGGTTGTATATCATTTACATTATGAATTTCTTGTGAATTTGTAAAATGTCCTTGTATTATTTCTTCAGGAATTCCATCAGGTCCAGTTTTTGTATAAAGTACTTCTACATTCATATAACATTTGAAAGATTTCTTAAATATTTTGAAAAAGTTTGTTAATACATTATAAAAAGTTTCATCGGTTTCATTATATTCAACGGGCGAAGCCCTGGAAGACATCTCCGATGGCCCGTGCACAGACTGATTAAATAAATATTTTATATTTGCTACGGCGTCATCGGTTCGTTCAGCTTCATCAAATTTATCTATTTCGTTAAATTCATCTGTATCGCTAAATAAATATCTTCCATCTGGTATGGACTCATCTTCACTATTAAAAACTTTTGATATTCTGAATGTGAATAATCATCAAATATTTTTTTAACTTTTATGTCAGTAGGTAATGTTTCTAGATAGTTTATATAATTATTTAATTTTAATATATTTCCTTCATCAACTCGATCTACATTTTGTAAATGCAATTTACTATTTAAATGAGATTGATAACTTCTTTTTGTTTGCAACTGTCTTTTACATAAGACACAATAAAACTTGGTATTTTCCATTTTTTTTATTTTTTAAAGAAAAAATTTGTGCTTTAATTTTAGATATAAACATTCTAATATCAAGGTCTTGAGAGTTAATATATATTATTATATATTTCACGTTCTTAAGTTATTTTATTTTCTTTATCACATTAAGTTTTATCATATAACGTTTTATCAAAAGATAATTTAAATTTATTTTCACTAACTATTGATTCTTCATCATCATCATCAATTGATTCTTCATCATCATCATAAATTGATTCTTCAACATCATAAATTACACTTTTTGGTATAGGATGCCATTCCCTGATAGGATACCATTCCCTGATGGGAAAATCTAATTCTAAATTATATTTATTATTTGATAATAATATAATAGAGAAAAATATTGGTCTTTGATCTCTTTTGGAAAATTTAATAACACCACCATAATCTGAATCATTTTTAGTTTTTATTAAAGATGATAAAATTTTAAATTGATTAGATGTAAATCCTAATTTAAATTTTGTAGACCCGACACATAGTTGTCTAACAGTATCTTCAACTATACCATCATTATTATTTTCAATTGTAAGAAAATGAAATTTAGATAAATTTTGATTATATGTAGTATTAATATCATGTACATCAGTATGAGAGATAAATTTTTCTTCACTTAAATTTTTATAATTACTAATATTTTTATAATCTTTCTTACCATTTACACCTTTTTCAGATGTTTCAGAATCATCATTTATATTATCATCATCTATATTATTATCATTATTATTATCATCATCATTATTATCATCATTATTATTATAAGAGTCTTTAAAATTATTATTATCAGATTCTTTAAAATTACTATGATTATGGTCATTGCTAATAGTATAAGGTGTTGTCCACATATAAATTTTCTCTTGTTGAGCTAAACCATTTATATAAGATTTTAACAAATTCATATTTAAATTTGAATATAATCCTATATATGTATCATCATCATTTCTTTGTGGCATTTCTAATGTTTCTTGTTTATAAATAGTATCTCTATAATAAACTTGACATAAAAATTCTTCATTGTGTTTTTTACTCTCTATGTGAATGTTATATTGGTTTTGTTCATCAACAAATAATCTTATTTTTTCCTTTGAAAACGATTTTAATTTTTTAACTAATTCTTTAATATTGATATAATTGATAATTTTAGTTACTATCCAATCAGTATTACTAATTGGCAACACTGCTCTAATAAAACCATAAACATTATTATGACCTATTATAACCATATTTTCTTTATTTAATTCTACATAAGCCACATCATTATATTTACTAACAATATCCATAAATTTAATAAATGGATCTCCCGGAAAAATACAATAGTTAGTTTCTATAGAAGGTAAACCTTTTGTCTGTTCTTTAAATATTTCTGCTTGTAATTCAAATAAAATATTTACATCTATACATGGATTGTTATTAATATTATCAAAACATTTATTTTCAAATCCCGTTGATCTCGTCGAATAAGAAGAACAGGATGATACGGGGGAATATAATTTTTTTAAATTTGGTTTTTCCATTTTTTTATTTTTATTAGAAAAAAATTTATTTTTTTATTTGTATTAGAAAAAAATTTATTTTTTTATTTGTATTAGAAAAAATTTATTTTTTTATTTTTAGTAGAAAAAATTTAATTTTTTTATTGTTAAAAAATGATGTTACCAAATGTTGGTGGAGGTGCATATATCCCGAATAATCGTGAATTAGAAATAGAAATAGAAAATTATATCATGAAAACTGGAGACGTTTTATCTGGTCCATTGCATCATTCTATTCTTCCGCAACAAAATACAGAGTTAACAAATAAACAATATGTTGATACACAAATCAATGACTTAAAAGAAAAATATATAAACGATGTTTTGGTTCCACTGATGAATGAATTAAAGTTGCTAAAACTTAATGACAAATCATTAAACGAAAAATTATTAAAACTTGATAAAAAGGATAGAGAGCTAGAAGCAGATATAGCAAAACTTTTTAAAAAGATTTCAGATCAATCAAAAATTTTAATATTACATTCTATAAATTTAAAATCTGCAGTCATTAAAAATAAACATCAGATAAAATTATTGAAAGAACAATTAGAAGATGAAATAGAAAAACTTCCTAAAAAAATTTTCAAGAATTTAAAGCAGTCACAAACTACATTCCAAAAAAGTGTTGATGAATTAAGTTCTAAAATTACTCAACAAATGAAAAAGATGAATAGAATAATAAATGAAGTAAACTCACTTAATCAAAAAGTTGATAAAATGAAAACTCTTAAAATCAATTTAGAAAATGAATTAAAGAAAAATTTACAAGAAAACTATAATGAAAATAAAGAACAATTAGATGCTGTTAAAAGACAATTAGATGTTCTTAAAGTTAAATTGAATGCTCTTAAAACGGCGTTGAAGATGAATCAGGAGAAAATGCAAGTTAATAGAAAAGAAATTAAAATACATCACACGCTGCTTGACGCAATAGATAAAGTGCAAAAGAAAATTAATAAAGTTATCACGAAGTTGTTGGACATTCACAAACGTAAATCTTAATAGAACTTTGCTCAGAGGCTTTAGCCGATCTGACCAAAGGTCCTCAGGTTACTAACCAATCCAAAACGTAAATCTCAACGTAAATATTTTTTCCAAAAGTCAAATTTAATCCTAAAAAATGCCTATAATTTATCAACACAATCTTAAACATTTTACTTCAAATCAAAAAATTGCTCATGAACCATCTATGAAATCTGTTTACCATTATGACAGTGTAGAAACAATTAAAAAAGAAGGGGCTGGCATCTTTTCTAGTATTGGAAGTATCGTTAACTTAATTAAAAATAATAAAGATTTGATTACATCTGCTGCAAAAGGAGCAGCTGCTATAGGTAGCACAGCTAGTGCAATATCAGATGCTGTTAAGTCTCAAAACGAATTAAAACAACTAGAAGCTATTCGTAAACTTAAGAATGATTCAGAAGAACTAAAAAATTAAAAAAAAACTTTCAGAGGAAACAAAGAACAAAATTGCTAACATAGCTGTGGGGGGTGAAACCTTGAGGAGCGCAGCTCCGTCTGATGGTAAACAGGCGAAGAAAACATGCGTAGACCTAGAACGTTCAATTGAAGAAATAAGAGGCAATGGTCTAGCAAAATTCTAAAATTATATTTTAATAAAATTTTTTTTAGTAAAATTTTTTCAATTACATTTTTTAGTATAAAATTTTAGTAATTTTTTAGCTAATTTTTTGAGTAAAATTTTTTTAGTAAAATTTTTTCTGTGTGTGAGAAAAACAAAAAGTCAAATTATTTTTTATAAAAATGTCTTCGCTTATCGAAAATAAATTTAGATTAGACGATCCCCCGTTCGTCAGTTACAATCAAAAAAAGAATGACTATGTAAGAATTGCTATGAATCCCGGATCTTCTAGTAGAGTAAATACTGGAGGTGATTTAATTTTTGAAGTTGATAATCAGCAGAGTTATTTATATTTACCTGATTCATTTTTACACTGTGAATATTCTTTATATAGTGATGCCAATTTTACAACACCATTACCAGAAAACGATAATATTGCACTAGAGAATAATTTTTTTCCAAGATTATTTACACAAATGCGTTTAGATGTTGCAACTCAAAATATAGAAACAATAAGTGATTCTCCAGGTGTAATTGATACAATGCTTAGATTTGTAACAATTGGTGAAAATAATAAAAAGTATGAAATCGAAGTTTGGTTTCCTGATACGAATGATGGTATAATTATAGATGATTTAACTGACGCTGGAACAGATGCAGCAGGAATTGCGAAAAATGTAGAAAATATTGCAAATCATTTAAATAAAACAAATAATAGTGCATATAAAGAAAGACGTGAATTTAACAAGAAAAGTAAACAGACAGTAAATTGTTCATTGTCTCCATTATTCGGATATTTAGATTATGATAAAATATCATATCAATTAAAATTTAAATTAATAATTCATCGTACAGCAAATAATGAATTAATCTGTTTTGGTAAAACTGGAAAAAAAGCATATTTAAAAATTGATAGACTTGAATGGTGGATTGAGCATATTACTCCTAGTTTCGAGGTTGAAACAGCTATTGCAAAAAGATTAAATACTAGCAAACCAATTCCAGTAAATTTTCTAAAGCGTACTGCTAAGTTCAGTAACTTTTTCCGAACAAAGATTTAACTGGCATTTTACTAGAACTTCGAATACTCCAAGATATTTATTACTAACTTTTCAAAGAAATAATTCTCCAAGTTTTGATAAGAACAACAATCTGTTTCATATTGATACAATTCGAAGTTTACAAGTTTCATTAAATCAAACCCGATATCCAATTGATCCATTAAGATTCGATGATACCAATAATCAATTTATGGAAGGATATGATTCTTATCGAAATCGTTGTATAGAATTTGGAGTTGAACCACAATTAACTCCTGGAGATTGGAGACATTTATATCCTCTTTTCTGTTTCGATTTAAGTGCACAATCTGAAGATATTATCAAGACTGGTTGTGATGTAACAATTAATATTGAAAAGAAAGATTCCACAACTTCATTGATGGCTTATGGTTTATTGCTAGAAGATGTAAAGTATTCTATTGAAATTCTTAATGGAAAGATGGCTAGGATAAGTTAATTAAAATTTTTGATAACTAGAATAGATTAAAATTTTTCCTAACTTAAAAGTTTTTTATTAAAAATGTCGCAAGCGAAAAGTAATAATAATAATAAAACTATTGAATTAAAATTACGTAATATTGTTGACAAAAATACACCTAAAACTATTACGATTAACAAAAAAAAGTATTACATAAGTAAACCAATGATAGAGAATATTCAATTACAAGAAGAAAAGAATGGCGGGATTCTCCCATTAATTCCACTAATAATAGGTGGCATAGCAGCAGCAGGAAGTGTTGCAGGTGGGACAGCTAGTATTGTCCAAGCAGTAAATAAAAATAAATCAGAGAAGGCAGCATTAGAAAAACAAAAACGTCATAATAGAGAGTTAGAGAAAGTTGCTAGGGGTGACGGAATAGTAGATAATTTTATTAGTACATTAAAATTAGTTGATGAAGGAAAACGAGTTTTTAAAAATATTCTCCGCAATGTTGATGATTTAATTGAAATTAAAGAAACTAAAGATGGTTCTGGAATATATCTAAGTCCTAGTATGATAAGGTAATAACCTCAGGACCTTTGGTTATATTCGGTAAAACTTTTATTTTATCTTTTAAAATGAATTCTAAAAATTCCGAAAATTTAATTAAATTAAAAATTGCTAATTTAGATTTATTAAATTATCTCTTAAAAGTACATAAAACCTGAAATTGTCAGCATATTAGAGGTGACATACAAAAAACATTAGAAAACTTTCCTGGATTTATTTGGAGTAAATATTCGAAAGAAAAACATCTTCCTGGTCATTCATATACCGGCCCAGGAACTCGATTAGATATAAGACTAGATGAGAATAATAATCCGAAACCAGGTGAAGAACCAATAAATAGAGTAGATGCCGCAGCTTTCAGACATGATTTAGCTTATCGAAATCATGACCTAAGTTCTCGACATGTAGCTGATAAGAAGATGATTCAAGAATTAGATAGTATTCAAAATCCTACATTTAGAGAAAAAATTGAAAGAATGTTTGTTAAGAAAGCTTTACAAGCTAAAATATTATTCGGTCAGGGTTTAAATGAAACGACAGCAAAGCTGTCTGAGAGCAACGCTCGAACATACGCGTCTGAAATTCATAAAGAATATAGAAGGCCTAAATATTTATTGAAAGTAAAAGTATTTAATAAAGATGATATTTGGAGTGCTGATCTTATTCATATGCCGAAAGAAGGAGGGTTTAAGTACGCATTGACCGTTATAGATTTGTATACACGATACGCTTGGGTAAAGCCTTTAAAAAATAAAAGTGGTCTATCAGTTAAATATGCGTTTGAAGAAATCTTTAAAGAAAGTAAGAGAAAGCCAAAAAATATGTTTGTTGATAAAGGGTCGGAATTTTATAACGGAAATGTTCAACCACTATTTAAAACTGTGTATTCAACTGAAAATGCAGGAAAAGCTATAGTGATAGAAGGATTCAATAGATCATTAAAAAATAAAATTTTCAAAAAATTTACTCAGCAAGGAAATCAGAAATGGTTGAAGATATTACCAGGAGTTGTAGAAGAGTATAACAATAAGATTCATTCGGGTATTGAAGAAACCCCAAAGAATGCTTCTGACGACCCTGATTTAATACGAAAGAAAATATTCGAAAATAATTATTCGAATGAGAGTAATCCGAATTTACAGAAACGTAAGCCGAAATTTAAAATTGGAGATAGAGTTAGAATATTTAAGTAGAAGAATAAATTCGAAAAAGGTTTCACAGGCTATTGGACTAAAGAGATATTTGAAGTTTGTAAAATAAACCAAACTTATCCGATTACTTATGAAATTAAAGATTTAGATAATGAGGATATCAGAGGCCGATTTTATGAAAACGAATTACAACGAACTGATTTTTAATTATCATTATTATTGGAACTAACGTTTCGGGAATGTTACCCTTGTTTAATTCTAATATAATATCCTTTTTGTAATTTATACAAAACATAAAGACATAATTGTCCACAGTAAGTTTTTCCTGGTTTTTGAATTTGAAACGTATTATAAGTTCCATTTCCAAGTAATTCTTTGACTTCGTTTGTAGGAAGAAGTCCGTATGAGTCAAAATAGTAATTATCTCCATTTTTATTAGACGTACCTGCTGACCAATGTACACCTTTTTCATCTGATATGTGAAGATTTGTTATGAAATTTATAGATGGCTTATTTTTTAGGAATTCTAATTCGTCTCTCATCAATATGTGAAAATTCTTTATTCCCAATTGATTTGCGATTTTCTTTAGATCAAAATTTGTAGTTGTTTGCGTTCCATATAATTTTAAAAACTCATTTATGTTGCTCATTTTATAATATAAAAATTCTTATAGGGACCCCTAGAAGTCAGAAGGGGGTATTGATTTAAAACTGTTCCATAATGATGACTTTCCTTACTACTTATTCGATTTTGAAATGATTTAATTTAATCTAAATTAAAAAGGTACATTGTAAAAAATCGGTTTATTAGTAGAGTTAGTGTTTCGTACATCTTTAATCAACTGCAATTCATTTCTCATCAATAGGTGAAAATTCTTTATTCCCAATTGATTAGCAATCTCATTTAAATCGAAATTTGACGTGGTTTGTTTGCCGTATATTTTTAGGAAGTCTCAAATGTTACTCATTTTAAATGAAATAAAATGAATTGTTTAACAATGTTCCATTTTATTTTTATGAACTCTCATTAAGAGGATATTGATTGTTTTATCTGTATTAAAACAATAGCAACATCTGTTACCACATTTCTCAAACCGCATGATTGTTTTAGGGGATCATACGGGTTGTGCATTCATAACATAGCGTTAATAACATAAAAGCAATCTATTAATTCATTCTCTTCTTTGAGGGAATATTCTGTTGTTATAGCAATCATTCAATACAATATCGCAGTATCGATAGTCGAGACCGACTGTCGAACCAAAACCAGAACTTTTCTGGTTTTGGTTTACGATCTGGCTCGCGTTTTGGTCGATGAAATGATTTACAATGCGGTGCAATTTCCCCATTGTCATTCAAGTACATTTAATCATACCCGTCATGTCATACCCTTATGTTGTCAAGCAAACTTCATTCATCTACAATGCCGCTTTGCTTAGATCACCATTCATAATTTTCACTTACTATTTAAACACACACACAATTCATAAAACGCGACACATTACAATCTTAGTTTAAATTTTATCATCACAATGGTTGGATCTACTGAAAGATCTGTTCGATTGGAGACAAAGCGGAGAAGAATTCAGAAGTTAACAAGGGAAATCATACATCTGCAAGCACGAAGTAAAATATTCTTACACTTGGATATGAGAAGAATTTTTGAATATATCGGAGACTCGCACATCAATTATACAATTGATAAGAAAATATTAAACCTAATTGAACAACGGCAGACAGTAATATTTTCTTTAAATAGAACCTTATCACAAGAACGAGACGAACAAATTATTGAACAAGCAACAATATCATCGAACAACGTCGATACAACAGGGCCGCCAACTTATGAACAAGTTATGAATCAAATTAACGAAGAACAAGCAGCGCAACAGCAAGCAGCGCAACAGCAAGCAGAGCAACAGCAAGCAGCGCAACAGCAAGCAGCGCAACAACATTAAGTGAAAGTGTTAATGTTATTAGTTAGTACTAGTGAACATCTTTCATCGCTTGTTCATAACATTATTTCTTTTCATATAGCGTACTCTATCTTTATGTTTTTCTTTATTCATTTTTTCAATGTCCATTAAAGTAGAACTACGTTCATATGATAACGAAGGATATATTCTTGCGGTTTCTTCCACTTTTGTTTCTTCCATTTTTAAAGAAATATTATTAGACACATAATTTTAGTTATCTGATATTTTAAGAACCTGAAAAATGGATAAAATTCATGAATTTGAAATTCTCAACTTTTATGATTTTCGGTGTCCTGGAACGGTCATGATTTTGGGGATGTAAAATGTCATAATCACAAATTTGAGTTTCTTAACTTTTCTGATTTTTTCGGTGTCCTGGAACGGTCATGATTTAAGCGAGAAAATTGTATATCTCAAATTTTGAGATTCTTAACTTTTCTGATTTTCGGTGTCCTGGAACGGTCATGATTTTGGGAGTAAAATGTCATAATCACAAATTTGAGATTCTTGACTTTTCTGATTTTCGGTGTCCTGGAACGGTCATGATTTTGGGGATGTAAAATGTCATAATCACAAATTTGAGTTTCTTAACTTTTCTGATTTTTTCGGTGTCCTGGAACGGTCATGATTTAAGCGAGAAAATTGTAATTCTCAAATTTTGAGATTCTTAACTTTTCTGATTTTCGGTGTCCTGGAACGGTCATGATTTTGGGAGTAAAATGTCATAATCACAAATTTGAGATTCTTGAGTTTTCTGATTTTTTCGGTGTCCTGGAACGGTCATGATTTTGGGGGTGAAAATTGTAATTCTTAAATTTGAGATTTTGAAAAATTTGAAAAATTGGGTATTTTTAAAAACGCCTAAATTGTGCTGATGTTATGCAGCAAAGGGCCTTCGAAGCCTTGATTTGAAAGTGAATCATCGTGATGACAGTTGCAATAAATACTCGTGTATCACGTTCTCTTTGGAAGCTAGTCCATCCGTGCGCAGTTTATGACGTCACATATGAGTCATCATCGCCGTCACGAGTTCCCGATATCTAAGGTACCCATGTTCCCATGCTATGATCCCATTACAATTCCTTGCGATTTCCTTAAAGCAAGACGTGTTAAGGTCATTGATATAGGAGTTGCACAGGATGGCGGACTTCCCTAAACAGGTGAAGCCTCTCTCCCACTAAGGCGAGCGTGATACGGGGAACGTGTGGCCGTTAATGAATGGACTGTTGAAACTTATTTAGAAGAAACGCTACTAAAGCATGATGAATTAATAATTTACTGTGGATGTGTTATTTCCACTTTATAAAATGGCCGTCATGTACACATTTCTTCACTGACTAAAAGTTTAAAATACATGAATGTCATTTATATCAAAACAATATCGTTCTCGAAGAAAGATCTATTCCCCCAAAAGAGTATATGATTCGTCGCTTCCTGTCGCGACTGTCCGGAATAAGAGAAATCCTGCCTCTTATGATACAGTGTACCATAGCGTAGCAAACGTACGTGTACATAAAAGTTTGTGATTATTGAACTCAGTTTGATGATGTGATCACTTTCATCCAGAAACTCGTGATCATAGAAGTGAACATTAAAACACGAAGGAGAATGTTTCTGTCTATCCACAGTTAAAAGTACTTGGTACCCAATTTTAATGACGATGTTTTTGCCCTCTGTAGCAAATTTAAGCTTGAGACACATGTAAAAGTATAGTGAAAAAAATGAAAAACTATGAAATGTAGCTAATCATAAACAAAGAGTTTTGCATCCAAAGTAATTAAAATTTGAATTCATTTCGTGACTTATGAATTATGCAATTCTGACGACTTGCATTCATATTTCATGCTTGACGAAAAGGTTCTTATTCATCAAATGATGATGTTTACAAAATGTTTAGAATTAATCAAGTCAATAAATGAAAAATGAGTATGATTTGCACCTAAGATTAGCATCAGTAAAAGAACCCTTGACATACAGCAAATTGAACTAAATTACAGCTGATATCATACTAACTTTAAGTTTGTAAAAACTACGCATATAGCTCACCTCGTCGGGTGGAAGTCGGATGGTCGGTGGATACTTATTTCATCCATACACACTTGCACAGAAGAAGCTTTTGTGTAGTTATTTGTAATCAGACTCCAGGAAATGGTTGGAACATGCATAATTTTTATCTAACCGCAGACAGTTTAATATCTCAAGTAAATGACTTTAAATTCGTCAAATATGTAGCAAAGTTTGGAGTTTCTGCTGATTTAAAGCTGGATTATAGTGTTTGCGCTTTTTACTGCAGGTTTGAGAGAACAGCGCAGGCTTCAAACATTCACCGCAGGTTCGTGCAGTTTCTGCCTCGCAACTGCGGTAAACTTAAACGCAAGATCGTGAGATTTCATTTCATATTTATAGTTGACGCTTGCTTTGAGATATCACTTCATGATGTAGAAGTCATCCGAAAAAGTCATCAACGACATGGTGCCCTTGATTTCAATTATTCACTTGCTCAAAAATCGTAGGTGGCAGTGGAGAGTGAGACCTATAAATCGATCGAGAGAGGAAAATTGTGAAGGACGTTTGGTGGAGGCGATCAGACTGTACCACGAAGCATGCGTATAGGTTGCAAGCTTGAATAGAAATAAGGTACTAG
Organism: Prostheceraeus crozeri; assembly: GCA_907163375.1. NCBI lineage: Eukaryota > Metazoa > Platyhelminthes > Polycladida > Euryleptidae > Prostheceraeus > Prostheceraeus crozeri. The sequence continues at coordinate 245,711 of CAJQUW010010582.1, forward strand.
TATTATGACAATATTAAAATATTGTTTCAATTTCTACATCAAATGATGCAACGTGCTGTTGTTCTTTCTTTCACTAAGTCATTTTAAAAAGTCAGGGACTCAAAGTATTTCCATTTTGGCTTTGGATTTCCGACAGGATCACCGCTTCGAGTGGATAATTCCAGTTTCTTCTTCTGATAGGTGTCACGGAGAAATCGCCACTTCTCGTTGCATTTTTTCTTGTCGCATCTCATTTGTTCTGCAATCTGAGACTACGAGTTGTCAGCTCTCTGAATGTCAAAATGCTTTGTTGATGATATGGTCCACAGATCAGGGTAATTTCTTACCATGCTTTGACGACAATAATCTCCTCATCAATAAAACCTTCGATCATAACTGGATGTTCACAGCTGTTAGTTACTTCCATCACCTTACAATCGGCGTGAGTCTACAAAATGTAATGGATAGATAGGCTACAATAACAACGATTCATGTCCGCTTCCCTAATCGTAATCATTGATATTACATACGGATGCGACGTCGACATTGCCAAACAACCAATCTCCATCCTGCGGCTTGTGAAAAAGTAGACTGCACCTCTACTAGCCTGCATTTCCATCGTGCGGTATAAATTCAGGCCGTCTCAGATATCATTGATGTCTGCGTTTCAGCATGAACCTGCATTTCGCCGCAGCTTCTTGCGCTTCAAACCTGAGTTTTTCAACCTCAAGATAGTGCAGTGAAAAACGCAGGAACTATAATTCAGCCTTCACTGCTCTAACAATTATAATTCACATCAGCGATGGAACCGTGTTACGGTGGCTTGACCCGGTGACCCGAAAGAAAGTGTGTTCAGAGAGGCTCTTTCTTGGATCATTATCAGCCAAATTAGAATTAACCCGCAGCCCACTGGGGTGTTTTTCCGACCGCGCCCACACTGGGGGGGGGGCAAATTATCCTTTACCAACTGATCTCCCAAACTATTACACCAATTTTGCCAAACCACACATCAATCGAATGGCATGGGCATTGAAGGGAGATTCAGAAAAACATTATTTTTATTTGTAAGGTCATCCCTGGGATGAGGTGAAGATGGAAGGTTAAAAAAGCGCCAATTTTCAAAAAATTTCCATTGGATCACTATTTGAAATAGAAAATGACACCAAAAACTAATAAACCATACACCAATCGAAAGACCTGGTCAAGGTGGTTGACAAAATGATTATTAATCGTTATGAGATTACATCATTATATATTTATTATTATGATTACATCAAAGGTCAAATATTTGAAACTTTTAGCTCAACTGAAATAGCACTAAAATCGCACATTTTAGCTTCTAGTTTCTGCAGATGAAGAAACAGCCCAATTCGGTAAACTTTTTCGAGACACTGAGGCTAAAAGCAACATCATCCTGAAAATTGTCAATAATTGCTGATTAGATGCATAACTAAAAAATACAAAGGAATTTAAAAAAATCATTTGAAATTTGAATTTCATGAAAGGGTTTCAATTTAAAAATAATCGCTTTAAGTTAGATTTTCATCATCGTCAAATAAATATTCTCATTTTCGAGGTGCCAATATATCTGTCGAAGCTCCTACTTGCTCTGTCAGTCAAGTTTATGTCCCTTTTAGAAGAACTCTGTACCAATCATTCGTTTAGATATATGCATTTTTAGAGTGTCAAGCAATTGATCTCATTACTCTGCGCACCATCGATGGATATTGAATCACTGAGTGATTGATGTTTCTAATTGTTCGTATGAGGCTATAACATTAACGTCACTCCAACAACGTAATTAATTAAAAACAGTGGCGCGTTTGGGAAGATTTCGACTGAAGGTCTGATCAAGACGCAAATATCAAAACATTAATTCACTACGTTTACCAGGGAATCGCCATCAATAATAAATATCAAGAGAATGTAAAAGTAAATAAAGATACTTAGTTATAAGGTAATGATAAGAGAACTTAATGTGCATGTACACATTGAATAGTACCCAAGGCAAAGATAACTATAGACAACTTCGTAGACCTGCAAACTATGGTTTGACCATCTCAGTTTACCGGAAGATGGTTTGAGGATTTTGGGAAATAGATGTCAATGAACTGCTATTAAGGAAGATTATCACTTAGATCAATTTATTCACAATACGCACTCAGAGGTAACAATATCGATAATGCCGCAAAACTCGAGTTTTCTAAATACCGAAACCGAATGTCATGAATAGCATATTTCCCTTCAGCTGTTTTTACGTTCTTCAATCATTCATTCTACTGCAAAACAACCATTAATCGACGGCCAATAATTCATCACAATGCAATTTCAATCTTTAAGCTTTACTTATTAATTAAAAATCAAAATTAGCAGTCGAGTTTTCTGCTTCACCACATGCAATTAGTCAATACACTTCACTACATGTATAGTGTATACACTGTTCCAAATAATCCACATTTTCCGCTAAGTTGAATAATTGAAGCAAACTGACTGAAATTAGGCTAAGGTTCATAACAGGGTTGCCGTGGGCATGGGTATTCTCTAGGTATATCAATGGGTATGGGTGCTGAATACCGCTTTTCAATAGTCATAATTTCGACTACACAGGATTATCAGTTCTGAGCTCTTGTCAATGTATAGTATTAAATAGCCGACTTGTCGGTGGTGTAGCGTGCCCCATATAGGCACATCAAAATTCTCAACAAATTCGATGAATAAGAAAACCTCGATGATTTGAAAATAAATTAGGGTGATATTAGCAGGATATGTTGAAAAAGTTTTAGTAAAAGCTCATTTGCAGTTGTAGTGAACAGTAAACGGGCCTACATGAATTCTTCTTGTCCCGAAGATTTTGGCACGATGGGAGTCGAAGCGCATCGAACAAATACGATTTTGCTTGAATTCGAGAGCCTTCGTCATCCATTTAATCTCAAATTTATCTTTTATCCCACAATACGCATCTCAATATGCTTACAGGATGTGGCATAAAATAGTGACTAAATTCTAAAGTAGCATAACTTTCTAACTATCAAAAATTAACAAATAAACTCTCATCTTGAAGCCAATACACATTTTTATTACCATAATCAACATTGCAATGATTGCATTTAAGGATGAGAGTAAATTGTTCATCTAAAATGCAAAAACTCGAAAGCCAAGAAAATGAAAGGAGCAGCGACTGAATGGAAAAACTAGCATGCTTCAAATCTAAACTTAAACGATAATCATCATGGCGAAGTTTCCTATTGCAGATGATCACACGGCATCAATTGGATGATGACTGGATCAACTTTCAACAATCACGGCTTGTAACCGAACTCCAGAAATTTCGTATTTTCCAGTTTCATTTCTTCCAAAGTCTCCACGTCTCTTCCAAGTTAAACCCCAAACATTTACATTCAGAAGAATGTCGTCACACTTACATGTCCATTTGACAATTAGACTACATTGAGTGTGTTCTTGATCGATCATTGAGCTCAATATGCTTACTCCATAGTCCACACTTGACCCAATCAATGGTGCAACAGAAGACATCGCAGGAGAATAGCTTCAATTTTCAATAAAGCCAAAATTTTGAAAACCTAACATCTACCCAGACTAGAAAATGCAGCCGTCGTTCTGACTGAATTTAAAAATAGCAACCATTGAAGAGCCATTTCAATACAAAAGCATTCGTTTGAGTTCGGCTGTATTATGAAGTAGTACATGAGTTGATGAGTTGACAGAAAAGAAATTGCAGTGAAAATCATTGTGCTATAATCCAATCATCAAAGGCAGCTACCGGATCGTATCATGCTCCAAGTTCCACTGAAATTGAAGTATCGGATATCAGTTATTCCATTTGAGGAAAGGTAGCACACAAATTAGGTGTCTTATCCTGTGGTGGTATGGGGATTGTTTGGGGATACCCACAGGTTTTTCTGTGGGTATGGGGTGGGGACTCAAATTTCAATCCCCACGGCAACCCTGGTTTCTAAGCCTGGTTACAATTTAAAATACTCGGAAAGTGCGTCTGACACTTCCCGCTTCTCGAGATGCAGTCGTTCTTAATATGCAAGAGCCTCAGCCAATGCCAGTGTGTAATATTAAAATGTGTAAATTTCAATGTCTTACCGTGATTTAAATATTTCATAATTTCGCTAGAACAGCATTTGTTGTTAAAATGAAATTAACCTTCCTGTCTGTCGATGTTGTTTTCATTGTCTAAATTTTTCGCCTACTCAGACCGATTCAGGAGTAAAGTTTGGTTTTACCCCTAAATCGGTCTGAGCATGGCTAAGTTTAGGCAAAAAATCCAATTTCAACAGTAAGGGCATTTTCACTTTTTACTGGTGAAGATACTAAAATGTTTGTCAATTGCTCTAGTTTACCCCAGGACACAAAATGTGTGCCTACATTGTTAGCTTGATGAGTTTCATTCGAACATTGACTTGAATTTGAATAATGCAGTATTTAATTTTGAAATGTAGTGTTGTGTTAAAATATTGCATCTAGGAGTTTACGGAGATAAGTAAATAGAAACGAAGGATGTACTGCTACAATTCTGCAGGAGAATCTTAAATCTTTTGTATCAGAAATGTAGCCAGCAACAACCCTTAGTTCTCTGATGCTTTGCATCATCCTATACTAATAAACCAATTGCGAATCATTGAAACTATAATTTGTCGATGAATGAAAGTCTAATTCTCAAATGAATTTTGATGTGAATCCCAATGAAACGTCGCCGTATAACTCATATCCTTCAAGTTAAGAAATTGCTGAATACAAAAGCTGAGAATACAGATTTAGTCTATACATTTATACGAAATACATAACAAAGTGTGGTTGCAGAAAACGGTCACCTATTGATAGAAATGCTCGTAGCTTAATGGTTAAGCACATGTAAATCTGCTCTAATTTGCATCTACATGCACATTGGAACGTGAATTTCATGATAAGAAAACGCAAACGTGGCATTGATTTTGAGGCTTGAACTTCTATGCGTAAATCGTATATTCTGAAGTGTTTGAAAAAGTATTTCGCTTCTTGATAAAAATGTGCAAATTTGTGATATAACTCGCATAAATGTTTATCACTTCTCAACCTATAGGTACCTTAGTATGGTGTTAATGGGCCTGTACTATAAACCGTTATTTACGTAAATGGAAGTTAAATAGAAGTTTGTCAGTCGTCATTAAGAAAATGCTGTTCATGGAAGTGTCACTTATTTCGTGTCATTTGAGTGTCATATTAAGTAAATGAAAATGTGTTCACGAAAGCACCATTAATCGATGTGCCCAATAAGTGACGGTTAAATTAAAGGTGAATGTATGTAGGAGGGCAGAAGCTCCATTTAGTAGCAAATGAAGAATACTTCTAACAGCATGCTACGATACTTGCTTAATGAGAACAATCTGCGACCGGAAAGAATTTTTCGAATAGTCGCGTCATTTCTTACTTCCGGTCTCAACGTCATACGATAACAATGCATTTTATAGATCTTCTATGTAATAGCGTCACTGGACGCCGCAAATGACACGCTGAAATGTAATTCACGTGACACTTGCTACTTTTAATGAAAGTGTGACATCATGTCAATAAATGGAAGCTCTTAACAACAGTCAAATGGAGAGCTTCCAAATGACAGTTTAATGAATGCTTCTGTGAACACCTAAAAACAAGTTTCATTAAATTATCATCACGAGGGTTCCATTTAACTGTCATTTATTCTAAATGACAGTTAAATAGATGACGGTTTATAGGACTAGCCCAATGTCACTGCAAGATGAGGGTGCGTTGACTTTTCTTTCATCTGCTTGCTTGAACGTCTATTCGTTTTCATAGGACGGCAGAATATAAAAAGCTCGCAGAATATGAGGCTCTGAAACAGCTCGGATGTTGATGGAAGCAATGTGAAAGCTATAGGCAGACAATGAGAAAAAGAGGGTTGAAAAATTGTTTCATGGACCTTAAGTGAAACACCTTGAATTTTCTAATTGAAGTTATGAGTGGACATTAGACTTCATGAAACAATTTTTGAACCCTTTCTCTGGCTCCCCCGTTATCGGTTCCGTAATCGCTTCATGATGCTCCTAACTCTTACGATTACGTTATCGCCGACGTACACACCCATTGACAAGTATAGTGAGGTATCTTTGTAATAAGCTATTTTCAACCAACGGCATGGATTGTGAAAAAACTTCCATCGGTCTTCATTTTCATGCATTTGACAGCAACGATGACCTCAATCAAGATCTTGGAAAATCTGTCATAATTTAGAGGTTTAATAAGAAATCCTCCCAACTGAACGAAATTTAATCATGCAGGAGGGTTCAACGCAAATTGTATAAAACATGCGCATACTTGATAAGAATCTTCCAACTCTGTATGCAGTATACAGTCCGTGTGTAATAAATCGCTTAAATCTGATGACTGAAATGTCATTTTAGCCTTTAAACTTAAAGGATAAACAAATAATCAAACAATATGAGAAAAATCCAGCACGGCACTTGTAAAAAGTCGAAAATGTGTTTTATCTTGATACGAGGAGATTCATGTCTCAATCTCATTGCAACTGCTCATCATTCAATTCAATTCCCTCGAGAGGAGTTTTTGGTAATTTTAGTACATTAACTCAAAATGGTTTATTTATTTTAGTAGATTTTCAGGAATATGGAGAATTGATTATCAATTTTAATTACTCTATTAATTGAAATTTATGATAATTTAATTATTAATAAATCAACTTTTATCCACACCTGATTATCAGGCACAAGTTTTGATTTTCACGGTTAATAATACAACGAGGAAAGGTTAAAACAACACAAGGCCTTGAGATAGATGGCAGAATCATCCCTGATGTTAAAGAAGATGGGTACAAATATCTCGGAATACCACAACACCGAGTTAGTGATGACACCAATGCCAAGCAGAAAGTGGTAAAAGAATATAAGAAACCAGTCAGGCAAGTCATGAAATCAAAGCTCTACGCAAAGAATGTGATTGAAGCTATCAATACATACGCAGTGCCAGCAATCAGCTATACTGGAGGTATCGTGAAGTGGACAGTTCAAGAGCTAGACGAATTGAACCGAAAAACGAGGAAGATCCTTAACATGTATGGAGGTGTCCACCCGAGGCTGATGTTGATCGCCTGTATCTTCCCCGAGGTCAGGGTGGCAGAGGACTCAAGGATATTGCTGAGACCATCGAAGGTGAGGACAGGAACCTTATTGAATACATTCACAGTAACCGTGAGGATCCACTGCTGGCAGTGGCAAAACAAGTAGGCCTTTATCAGCAACATTCTTTGAGCCATAATGCTTGGAAAAAGCAAGAAACAGAAAAACGACGACACAAATGGAAAGAAAAACCATTACATGGCCAATACCCCAGACAGATAGAAGAAGTGACAACTGTGAAAGCATGCTATGGATGTCTGAAAAGTGTCAGGTTAAAGGTTGAGACTGAAGCACTCCTGATAGCAGCCCAAGATCAAGCTCTGCACACAAACGTCACAAAGGCACACACAACCTACAAACAGAAAACAAGTCATGATGCGAAATGCTGGTTGTGCAAGCATTCAGATGAAACTGTAACTGTATCGCACTTGTTGACTGGATGTTCAAAGCTGGAAGCAACAAATACCTACGAATACACAATGAAGTCGCAAAGCTCATACATAGGAGTATCTGTGAAGACTACAACATCAAAACACAAAGGCCACACTGGAGGCATGAACCACAAGCAGTCACCGAAAATGAGCGAGTGAAAATACTGGGATATCGAAATCCGGACAGACCGCCATATATAACAGCACGGAGGCCCGACATAGTGATTGTAAACGACGACGAGGATGGCTCTCCTGATTGACATAGCTGCACCTGATGATCACAACATCTGTACAAAAGAACAAGAGAAGATCGGCAAATTTCAGGATTTGCGACTAGATGTAATGCGGCTGTGGAACGTAAAAGCTGAAGTCGCTCCAGTAGTAATCGGGGCTCTTGGTCTCCCATAGCCCAAAGCTGAATCAATACTTGCAGAAGATCCCTGGTCACCACCATGTACCAGAATTGTTTAAGGCTGCACTCCTAGGCAGTGCCCACATCTTGAGATCAGTGCTTGGTCTCCCTGAGTTCTAGTAGGACTCCGAGGTCAATGCTCTGTTCCGACCGAAAAAATAGTAAGATCATGCAGTTCAGAACCAAAAGAATGAAGAGCTTTATTCGTCAATACAAAAGCGGTATGTGACATGGGTGGGGAAGGTACATCAGGCATCGAGATTAAGAAAAAAAGGAGAATTTTACAAGTTAGTTCCTGTACAGCGCACGCCTTCTTCTTTTAGGTAGATGAGCTCGTTGGTGGCGAAAACTGGACACATTGTCACGTACAATAGAAAACTGGGAGAGGGGATGGATGTACGAGTATTTACATTGGGCGATTTTCAGAATCAAACGCTTACATATGTTTTCTAGCAGAGAAGGGAGAGGAAGTTTGTCTGAAGTATTTGCCCAACGCCGGGCGATGCGATCTAACCGTTCTAACTTGTGAAAATCGGAAGCTCTCATATCACATAATATAGGCCAACAGTAAGCAACACGAGAATAAACAAATGCCATGTAGGCCTTCCAAATAGTTGAAGAGTCATTACAATTGTTTTGTAGCCTTTTTACAAGCGAAAGTGCACGACAGCACTTTTTGAAAAGCTCCGAGAATTGCCTTTCGAAAAAACCGCCTAAAATTTTCAGATCATATGCAATTATATTGAAGCTCACGGGAGTTCCAAGAGTTAGTGTTTATCAAACAATTTTTTAGTAGCAGAAGCTATCCTGGCAACCTTCACCAGTATCAAGAAATCAACGAAAACGACAAACTTCAGAGACTGAGCGTTGTTTCTAATTGGCTTAGTACGATTGACATGAAGACAAAGAGCCGAATTCATTTCCTGGTGCGGTTGGATGAAGTGTAACTGTACTTGTGTGGCGGTGGGCCGATGCTGCTGTTGGATGGAGTTCACAAATGCTAACAAATCTGACAAAACCTTTACTTCCCCCGAAAGATTGAGTTCGGCTTGGTTTTCCGTATGAAAATGGTTTAAAGGAACTCCTTTAGACATGCTGCATTAAACTTTGAACAGTTTGGTATTAATGTGAGACATGTTAAGATTACATAAGAACTGAACTTTAACGAAATGAAGCCAATATCGTAGGAAATTGACTATGCCAAACTTTCTCTGCAAAGCGAGTGATTTAAGGGTAGGCCTACGTGTGATCGTTTAACCATCAAAGAGCCTGATGTGAATCTGTCATTGATTTGTCATGATTTTGGGGGTGTGTTGAAGGCTTGGGTGCGCCACAAACGTACATCGAACGGAACTTGAAAGAACACAACATATAATGGAGAAATGCTCGCAATTTTCTGACGAAGGGATGTTCACCGCAATAAGTTGTTTGTAGCGGACATGAGCTCTCATGCGAGAATAAGGAGGTGAGCATTTTAATCAATTCAGGTGACCTTGTATATTTCATACATGTGGAATGTTAGAGCAAATGCTAAAATCACATTTGTGTCTAACTTAGAAATTGAATGTGGATTTTATCACAAACTAGTGACAGTTATTTATGCGTAAATTATATTTCAAGAAATATTCATATGTCAAATTCAGGATGGTCACTTAAAGTGTTGGCGGTCACTCAAATAGAGGAAAACTAGTTGATCCAAATAAATATGCTAATCGCATCTTGAAGATACTGAGTAATAGCAGCAAGTTTGAGAGACGAATCATATCGTTCCCTACTTTTGGGACAACCGTACATGAATTAAACTAATCATGGAGATCACAAGTATCCTCTATATCAAAGGGCTTGTGAGACTCACTCGCGCACTCGCACATGGCCTTTATCATCAATGAGAGCTGGGTAATTCAATTGCTGCTTCATTCTTATCCATTATCTTACGACTTAGCGCTGCATGATTTTATCCGCGTAATGACCTGAGTAGTAAAAAAACGGCGAACACCCGACCGGCGCTAACCCCCTCTGGAACGACAGAGTGTCGTGGTGTGCCGGCCAGGTGGGTCCAGGTTCGCCGCCGTCCCCCCTCTCTGGAACGACAGTGTCGTGGTGTGCCGGTCAGGTGGGTCCAGGTTCGCTGACGTCCCCCCCTCTGAAACGACAGAGTGTCGTGGTGGACTTGGGCGACCGCCAGGTTTTGACTTGAGGCTATAGTGTGTGATGTTTTTCGTGAAATCTGATGAATGTTGGGTTGAAAATGGGATGTTTCGAGTGGAAGCAGTGCTCGGATGTGAAAACGGAGGCCAGATTCGGATTCAGCGTGAAATTCTGCATCTGTATGGTGAATTTGAAAGCAATCGGAGAGAAAAATTTTCGCTGACGTCCTCCCCCCTCGGCACCGACCTTCCAACTTTGCTTCTAGTGGACGGATTTTGTCGTGCTATAGCTCGTTTGAAAGCTAAGAGTGAGACAAATTCACTGAAAGAATCGGCTTGTTCATATCTGTCTTCGTTTAGATGTGAGACGCCATTTAAGATTTTGGGAGATTGTCGAAAAACGACAGAGTTAGAATTTTGGACGTGTTGGGCTGTAGCTTCAAAACGAAGCATCGGAGAGCAAAACGGATTTCAGATTTGGAATCAGCGTCATATTCTCTATCAACATGGTGAGTTTCAAGTCAATCGGAGAGAAAAATTTTTGCTGACGTCCCCCCCCCTCGGCACCGACCTTCCAACTTTGCTTCTAGTGGACGGATTTTGTCGTGCTATAGCTCGTTTGAAAGCTAAGAGTGAGACAAATTCACTGAAAGAAACGGCTTGTTCATATCTGTCTTCGTTTAGATGTGAGACGCCATTTAAGATTTTGGGAGATTGTCGAAAAACGACAGAGTTAGAATTTTGGACGTTTTGGGCTGTAGCTTCAAAACGAAGCATCGGAGAGCAAAACGGATTTCAGATTTGGAATCAGCATGAAATTCTCTATCAACATGGTGAGTTTCAAGTCAATCGGAGAGAAAAAATTTTCAACATTTTTCGAAAAAACGACGGAGTTAGAATTTTTGCGATGGCTGTGGGCTGTAGAGCCAAAACGAAGCATCGGATGGGAAAACGGAGGCCAGATTCGGATTCAGCGTCAAATTCTACATGAAAATGGTGAATTTCCAGCTCAATCGGAGCACTAGAATCGGAGATAGACGGGTTTAAAGTTTTGGATGATGGGTATTACGTCATCAGCTGATCGCCACACACTATATAAGCTGGGAACCGACATAGACTTGCCATTAATACGAGAGATTGTCAAAGGTAGGTCGTCTCTCTGAGCTCCGATGATAGCTTCGGACATTCCATATTCCGGGTTTCTGTAAGAAACCGACTTAGAAAATTTCATTGCTGATATCAGCTAAGGCTTAGAGGTTAGCCAGGAGATGGCCTTCGTCTCCAGGCCATAAAAGACTCCAAAACTTTAAAAGTTTGTAACTTTGCTTCTACAAGTCCGTTTGACTTGATTCAAAAAAGGTTCGGTCGCTATTGACCTGCCCTAAGTGACAGACTACTTATAAAATTTCATAAGTAGTGCTAAATTGTTGAAAAATTTAAATTCACTGGTTTTTGAGGTTTTATGGGGTTTTCGACCCTGCTGAAGTCAATGAAAGCATTTTTAATGATGTCTGAGCCAGTCTTCTCATGGTATAAGCGGCTTTTCACTGAAAGCGAGCAAGACACGGAAAGTTTTGCTGTAATAATTCACTGACAGGGTGTTCCTTCGGGACGGCGGACGATGCCGTAGTGATAAGTGTGGCAAGGGAGTGTGTCATATTTTAGACCGAAACCGCTGGGGCAACTCATGTTGGGCATTTGACACAGTTCTCAACGTAGCACTTTGAACGCCAATCGGTTGAGTCTTAGCTATCTTGTCATGGGTGGCCTCTAAACATCTCCATTGAAAAACGCTGGTGAATCAAGCTCTCTACGGCTTGCTATCAAGCTGATGAAAGCAATGACTTGGGATGTTTCCTCAAGGTTTTCAAGTATGCTGAGTTCAAATCTGCTATCAGATTTGAAATTTAACTAAGTCTAAGGCAGCTTTGAGGGGTTAGGTCCCAGCTACTGATCACTACCTTTGACTCGGCGTTGCTGTTACCACTTAGGGACAGTGACAATGATGTCTTCAGCTGTAAATAGCGGGTATCGGGGAAGATCTCTCACTTCCCTAGTGATCAGTACAAGGCCTTCGGGCTGTCGACGGGATCGAGTGCCACTAACTATACTCAAATCTATCATTCCTCACTAAGCGTAAAATCATTGTTTTCCGTTTTTCGCTTCAGAAATGCCGAAATACAATAATATGAAGACCAGTTTCAAACTGTGTCAATGCCGGAAGGTATTCCGAGCTGACGCCTTCAAGAAACACGCTTGCACTAGCAAGAAACAGATAGGGGTCGCTCGCTACTATTGCGGAGCCCACAAAGTCTTTTATACAAAGAAAATATAAGTCGCTTAAGTGAGCGGCTGGAAGATTGGCACTCACAACACAGCGAGTGTCAAACAGGCGAAGTAGGCGAAGAAGAACGGAGTTCACTCTTCGCCACTGAGCTCCGTTCTTTGGAGCTACAATCCGTCAACAAACAAGTACGGAGTTCACTCTTCGCAACTGAGGCCACTCAGCTACAATCCGCCATTGAAGCGATTGCCGCTGCATCCTCACTTAGTAGCGAGAGCTCGCTGTCCAGCAGCGATAGTGAGGAGGAGGAGGAGGGAGAGCTACAGTCGCAACCTATCGAGGACGTCGACCTCGATCGCGAGACCCCTGCAGCCGTGACTGCGAGCGGAATTGCAGCGCAATGACGCAATTTTGTCAAGCGCCCGCCGGTGATCGCCGAACGGGAGAAACTAAAGAAAGAGGTGGAGAAGTTGAAGGAGGAGGCCTTCTCATACAAGGCAAAGTATGAGGACCTAAAGAACGTGGCCGGAGAGATGAAGAAGGTGAAGGAGAGATTAAGCGAGCGGGATGGCGAGTTGGAGCAGGAGAGGCTCAAGACTCTCGAGGGGAAAGCCAGAGAAGAGGCTTTGCTAGCAGAGAGCGAAAGTAGGGAGAAGGAGATACGAAGGTTGAAGGAGGAAGTGGAGAGACTCCGTGTGCAGATGGCTAAGGTTGTCGAGACGAACCACGAGCTGCATCGTTCGGCGCAGCTGGTGGATCGCGATCGAAGGGTGCGTTCCAGTCGTCTGCACATCCCTATTAGAAAAGGGAGAGTAGCAGAAACTCTATTAGAAAAGGAAGAAGTATGCATTCACGCCAGGGCGACATTTAGCCAACTGTCGAAGGTTGCCTAAAACTATCCATTGCATACGTTATGAGAACCATGAGTTCTACCTGCCTCTATCAATGAGATGAATTGATGAATGAAATGAAATGGGAGGACACTCACGCGCCACACGCAACATAACACACTTCTCTCTTCCGTAGTCTAACAAGCACTTTACACATGGATCGCAGTCGATTGCTATCCCATAATCATGTAAGCTATATTAATTTTATTTAACACTATTTCATGTACCATTATCATCCATATGAAATGTTATAAGAATTGCAAGTTAAACTAAGTGTGCTACTATTTCCAAATGAAAAAGTATACATGGTTAAATCATCCACTGAAGCCCCATTCAAGTAAGTCAGTATGAAAGCAAAGATAATACGAAATAAAAATTTATTATGGCATGTATTTCAAAAGGTCTTCATCGTCAATATCGTCCCAGAGTCTGGCTTCACATAGATCACAAAAACAGTTCACTTGCTTCAATCGTTCTTCTACCGCGAGCCTCACTTTGTCGATGTACTCCCACTCCGCCATAGTTCGTGGCTGGGAGTTAGGGGTGTACCATTCCCATAATTGGTGGAGGAATTTGGTGCTGGTGATCTCCATCACATCATCAGTATCGTACTGCAGATACTTCCACCTCACGCCTGTTAAGTCGGGATACTCCTTCTCACATACACTCTCCTCTTCGTCATCCGCAGCTAATGACAACTTTCTGATATTGTCGAGTCGGTACACCTTCTCTACCTTCCCCTTCGATTTGAGCGTTTGGTGCAACGAGCGCCCTTGGTGATGAGCATGGAGAAGAGAATTTTGTATTCGGTGTTTTTGGAGGGCTTGTCATGTTGACTGTGAATAATAACTTTGAAATGTTTCCTAGTTCTTAAGTATAAACAAGCAACCAATCAAAATCAACAGCCAATGAATGATGAATATGAAAGTATATATGTAAAGTGACATCCGTATCATTTCACTCTGTCTTTGAGACGTGTAAGTAAAGTGTTCTCTAGCGAATTCTATATTTGAGGCGTACAAGTGAGCTGCTCTCTAGTAAAATCCAAATTTGAGACGTATTATTTGAGTGAAGTCTCTATCTTGTTGAAGAATCAACCTTAAACATAATTTCGTTGAAATGGTAAGTTAAGGAATTCATCAGTCATCTCCCTCAAACGTGTGGCTAATAGCATGTTCCTCAATTTCAGGCATCAACTTCATCACCAACGCCCTCCCTTCTCGAGGAAAGTTTAGAGTTGTTGAGTCAAGGTAGGTTGTAACAATACACTGAGACTTTAACAGAGATGATAGAATGTGTTCTCTTTCGGTGATACCAGTCCAATCTCGAGCGAGTCGGATAACAACAGCGACTCCATGTCAACATTGTCACGGGAATGCAACGATCGGAAATGTGCTGACTGTGGGCACATCTTCACGAGGAAGCGTGATCTCGCCCGACACATCAAGCGAGGTGTTTGTGGACCTAAGTCAGCATCAATCTCCGAAGGTGGGGATGATTCTGTTAACGATGTCTCCTTTTCTTGCGATTTATGCATTCAGTCTTTTGAGTCATATTTTGAACTATCTTCACATAGACTTCGACATACACACAGTGACGATAGTTATACTAAAAGCACCTCCTCTATCCGACTCTCTGAAGTGTCGATAAATAATTTAGTGAGGAACTACCAGATGGAATCCTCAGAAACCATTACTGACTTTGAAGAATGGTTTCATCAAAATTCATCTTTGATTGGTGCGCTCTTCAACAATTTAGCCAATTTTAGAATGAAGGCGCTCATCTATCTCAAAATAAAATATGTAAAAATCGACCACCATACTGGTCAAATAGTAGAGAGGTTGGAGTTTCACATACCCTCCTCTCCTGCAACCGAAGTTGTAGACTGCGAGTCTTGGATAAATTTTCATATCCAAGGGTTAAAATTAAACATAGATAAATTTAACGAGCGTGATAGTGGTCTCGTTTTTGATGGCATTGAGACCGCCATGATTAAAATCACTTTATTAGAGAACTACTCTGGACGAGGCTCCTTTAAACTTCCGAAAAATTTAAAAAATAAAACAGCAGTCATTTGTGTAGATTGCGAATCGCACTGTTTTAAGTATTCCGTCCTCTCCATTCTCCACTATAATGATGTACAGAATAGCCGATACCGTAAGAGTAAGTATCAACAGTGGGAGAATGAATTAAAGTTTGATGACTGCAATAGTGAAGATATGAAAATTAAAGATATAGAAAAATTTGAAAAATTGAACAACATCAAAATAGTTCTCCATGTTTGGGAAAAGGGATTGAAGGGTGTCCGCTACAACTCGCGTTCGAGTTGTTATGACCACGTTGTCATCCTTTTATTAGTAAGACAGGATGATAGTGAGGAATGGCACTACTGCGGTATTCCCAAAATTCCTCGCTTATACCACCACTTAAGAAATTCTAGCTCATCAGAGATTTATTACTGTGACAGATGCATTCGCAACTTTAGGAGTAAAAATAAATTTGAAACTCATTACGAATGGTGTAAGCGAGGTAAACTACAAATGGAGCGCATGCCCAAAGATAAAGAGTTTTCATATAGAGAGAATGGCGATGAACTAAGTCCTCTTCGTGTCATCTATGCTGACATCGAATGCTATATCGATGATAACACCCATCGAGCAGCAGCCATTTCCTGCTATGAAGTATGGCATGACCATTTACAAAATAGAGAAAATAAAATGCACGTCTGGCAAGGTGAGGATTGTATTTACCAATTCCTACAATTCCTCGAACAGGCTGTAAAATTTCAACAAAAGTATGATGGTGAACTCTATCGCAGATAATTGCATATGACAGCAGATGATCAAGCAAAATTTGATAGTTGCAACGTTTGCCTTAAATGTAGGAAAACATTTGATGATGATAAGATTAAGAAATTGCGCGACCATGATCACATCACTGGTAAATTTAGAAACGCACTATGTTCAAAATGAAAAATTTTCACTTAGGATGAAACGGCGTACATTACCCGTCATTTTCCATAATTTCAAGGGCTACGACAGCCATATGATAATAAAGGGAGGTTTAGGTCAAATGAAAGAGTGGAAGGTTGATGTAGTAGCACAAACGAGAGAGAAGTTTATGGCCATGACAGCAAAAGTGCCTGTTGATAAAACTAAAGAAAATAAGACGGTCTATTTTGATATAAAATTTTTAGATTCCTACCAATTATTGCCTGCATCACTGGCCTCTCTCGTACAAAATCTAAAGTCTCTTCCACAAACACAAAATCTTAAGAAACAATATCCAAATCTAACCGATGAAGTCATCACACGGAAAGGAGTCTTTCCATATGCATATTTTGATGCGATTAGTAAACTCGGCGAGACTTCTCTTCCGCCCATAGATAAATTTAAAAATGATTTGACCGGCGCAGAATGTAAGACCGAAGATTATGATCATGCTTAAGATGCATGGATAAAATTTGACTACCATACATTTGGCGAATATATGATTGCCTATCTTAAGTTAGATGTATTTTTGCTGGCTGATGTATTTCAGGAGTTTCGACGAGTGGCATTAGAAGAAGATAAGTTAGATCCCGTCCAATTTGTCAGTCTGCCAGCCATGTCATTTAAGTCTGCTTTTAAAATGACTGGTGAGACCATTCATCTCTTACAAGATCCAGAGATGTATAATTTATTTGAGCGAGGAATTCGCGGTGGTCTCACATTTGTAAATAAACATAGGTTAAAATCTGAAACAGTAGGTAATGATCATACCCATCTTAAGTATTATGACCAAAATCATTTGTATGGTAGTTCATTATCCAAACCGCTACCTCACTCTGAGTTTAGCTGGTTAGATGATAGTGAAATTCAACATTTCTCCAACCCTTCTAACATACTAGCAATTGCAGATGAAGGTGATTGGGGATATTATTTTGAAGTGGATTTGATTTATCCAAATAGCATTAAAAATAAAACTGCTGATTTCCCACTCGCACCTGAATCTGGTGAAGTGACCAAAGATATGTTTTCCGACTTTATGAAACAATTTCATAAAGATTTAGAATCATGCGGTCAACCCGACTATAAGCCTTGCCGCAAACTTTTACTCACCCAGTATGATAAGGAAAACTATCTAGTTCACTTTAGCATCTTAAAATTTTATTTAGAAATGGGTATGATTTTAAAAAGAGTTCACCGCATTATTAAATTTAGACAGAAAGCCTTCCTGAAACCATATACTGATAGCAACAGCCAGAAACGTGCACTAGCCCAAAATAATTTTGAAAAGGATTTTTATAAGTATAAGAATAATAGTCTATTTGGTAAGACGATGGAGGATGTTAGAAAACGTGTAAACTATAAACTAGTCAATGATGTTACAAAATTTAAGAAATTGGTCTCATCACCTCTATTCATCGATAGAGACATTATCGATGAGGACCTTGTAGGTGTTAAAATGATAAAATCTGAAGTTGAGTTGTGCAAGCCAATCTATATTGGCCAAGCTGTACTAGATTACTCTAAGCTTGAAATGTACCAACTCTTTTATAAAATACTAAAACCATGTCCTCTTGTAAA
Organism: Prostheceraeus crozeri; assembly: GCA_907163375.1. Lineage (NCBI taxonomy): Eukaryota > Metazoa > Platyhelminthes > Polycladida > Euryleptidae > Prostheceraeus > Prostheceraeus crozeri. Next base: position 263,582 of record CAJQUW010010582.1, read on the forward strand.
AGAGGTTCGTTTGTTGGGTGGTGATACAGATAGTTTCTTCTTAGGTATTACCACTCAAAAAGATTTAAATTTCAATGAAGTAGGAAAATCTTTAGAAAGATATTTTGATACATCAAATTATCCTACTGATCACCCACTCTACTCCATCAAAAATAAGGCAAAACTTGGCTGCTTTAAGGATGAGACAGCAGGGAAGGAAATAGATGAAATGATTCTCCTCCGCCCAAAAATGTACAGTATGAAATTAAAGGATAGAGACGATAGTATTAAGCGCGCTAAAAGCATATCAAGATCATTGGTCTCTAACATGAAACATAAAAATTTCAGGGAAGCCTATAGAAATAAAAATATAACGTTTGTCGATATGACAATCTTAAAATCTAAGTCGCATGAGATCAAAACTTATACTTTTAGGAAACGGGCGCTTTCAGCATGGGAGGATAAGAGGTGTTGGATAGGACATAACACATCTCTTCCACATGGGTATCCTGACACAAACATACCACCACCCAAAAGAATTAAACTCACATTACCACATTCAGGAGACGTCTTAGCATAATCATCCTTAACTTAGTATTTTTATGTTGCTTTTTGTAGATAAACATTGCTGTTTTATGTATCACATGAGATCGTTTCTTCCTTGTGAATATATGCCTACAGTCAGCCCATTCCCCCTATATCTGTGAAAAGACTTTTTCATACACATATTTTTATTTCAATAAACATATCACAATGACTTCACTTTGTTTTCCGAAACACTAAAGTTACGAGGGATTTAGTATCTTTCACATGGATGCACTCTTGTAAACCATTGGTAATTTTGATAGTAATAGAGGGTATAGTTTGTTTGACGAGGGGATGATAGAAAATAGATTCAAACATCTTCTCGACTATTGCATATGAAGCGTCTTTATCATGAATGAAATCACGTAAACTGTATTCTTTTTTCTCACCAACAGAAATAGGTAGAATCAAATCACTTTGAATGTAAAGGTGCTGTTCATGTTTATCAAGTGTCATTGGTGTTTCTATACCAATCGTATGCGCAGCAGTAAACACAGTTTGTAGCATTGAAAAACCAAAGAGTTTTTTCAAATTTTTACTCAATTGACATTGAATGTCATCACCCAGTTTCAGAACAACGCGTTGATTTTCAATTGAAAACGAAATGTGGTGTGTCTTTACATCATATTTACTTTTCATCACATGCTTCAACTTCTGTTGTATATAAGGATTTACTACATGAATGAAGCTTTCAACTGTATGATATAGACGCGGCATTATATTGATAGCAACTTTAGATTCTTCATAAGACTGGTAAATTTTCTTGATGCGATCACCATAGATGTCCACCCACCATTCATCATTAACTGAATCAGCTTTAGTGTGATATTCATGAGTGCCATACACCACACCGCTTCCAATAATAGGTGTATAATGTCTTACAAAATGACGCAAGGTTGGAGAGAAATAAATTGTAAGTTTGTCATTATATTTCTGAATAACCAACTTATTTTTGTCCGCCATAATTTTTTCTCCATAATTCTTACCCACAGTCTCATCCCATCGTTTTACTAACTCAATAAGTGATAAAGGTTGAACACCACGCTTTTTCAAAATGATGCGTTCTTCGCATTCTACAACATCTTCATCAAATATTTTAAATTTATAATGAAATTTGTTGATTCGATTTGAATAAACTTTTTTAACATTTGCAGTAGCAATTGACGTTAGATGTAGTCCATGGCCAAAACCGAGATGTGGATAGAATTTATTATCCAACCTCAGTGTAAGACCTTTAGTAAAAGAATGAAAGCGAAGGAACTGTCTCCCATTCCAATGATAGATAGCAAACTCATAAGCTTTCTGATTTTTATTCTTCATGATGGAATTATTACCACTATTGAACGCCTTAATAATTTTCTCATTCCCAAATGGTTCATAATAATCTGATTTTATCTGAATCCATTCATAGTTCCACTTTCCATCTGATGTTAAATTGTATGGGAACTGGAATGCATTATTCATCGTTATTCCATCATTGGTGCGAGGAGTCAATATCATTTCTTCCAAATCATTAACATTCTGAATATTGCTATCATAGCAAATACTAGAAACGCCAACCTCCCATTCACCTTCTAAATGCAGTGGGCGATTTAATTCTACTCGATAGTCTGATGGTTTATTTTTGGGAAATTTATTCATAGAAGCATTACTGGGTAAGTAGATTAGAAACGAGTCCTTATTTTCACTTTCCATATTATTCACATTGGAAAAAATATATTAGCATACTTTTGCATTAACTCTTCATTCGGAAATGGAGTGTGATACTTGTCACAGCATCTTTATGAAAAGGAATCAACGCACCAGCATCGTCATAAATTGCAATATCAATTTGTGGGATGTAGTTTGATTTCAGCTTTGTATAATGCACTTTCTTGAAAGTATGCTCAGATAAAATACTGCAGCTTTTTGGCTGGTATGGTATCATTGCTAGCAATGGAGCTTCAACATCTCCCACACGTACATCTTCACCAATATTGGAATATATCTGAAAATAGTTAATACGACGCGATAGCGACATGTCTGCGCTAGCTTTGGTTACAGTACCACTTTTAAAGATATTTTGGTCAAAACCCAAAATGTCCATTAGAGTTTTATCCATAATTAGTTCAATACCTTTTCCACTTATAGTGAGAGACAAAGTACCTTCTTTTTCAGAAAATGAAATATGTTGCTCATTAATCACTTCATTTAAATAATCTACAACCAATTTAACCGAAGTAATAATGCGAGGCATCAACACTCTTGTTTCATGTAAGATACCACCTAAAGGCTCTACACACTTTCTGTATAAAGATACGGTCCATTCTGTATCAAATTGATTTGACCTTTCACATGGCAAATGTTGCGTATCAAATTTTCCATGAACAGTTGCAGAATGATGTCGTAAGAACTGATGAAAATCTTTTGAACAAACTAATACTAGATTATCATCATTTAATTTACTTATTGCAATATGATTAGATGATTTGATATAAGTCAATGTTGCCACTTGTTTACCATCAACTCGAAGGAGATAATTAAATTTCTTCAATAATGTTTCAGGAGTCATGTTTGTCTTTCTTGGCTTAATCACAATCTTCTTCACCAACGTCTTCTCATTTCTTGGAATAAGATCTACATAATAAGCTTCCTCTCGATATATTAACTGTTTATAACCACTTATGTGGTAATTAACGTTAAAATTATCATAGCTTGTTAAGGCGCTAGCGAGGTAACCTAAATCATTTCTTAAACTTGGACTTAAACCAACAATCCAATCTTTCTCAACTACATGATGTACATAATTATGATCATCATTGTGCGGAGTAAATTGGACAATATGTTTACACGCTTTATTCAAGAAATCATATATAAACTTTTTACATGATAAGAGATCTTTCTTTGGCCACTGTGGAATGTATACTCGGCAGCCCTTTTCACATTGGTAAGCAGCTGTACGTCTCATATTAATAGTCATCACCTCATGATCAAAAGTATAGACACAGTTGCTATGAACAAGTTGAGTGACACCCACTTCCCAATTTCCATTTAGCTGTTGTGTATGATCAATGGGAGTAGAAAAGAGTGCGGCTCGATTACTAGCAAATCTATTTGCGGCCGCATTGCTAAGCAAAATATGATAAAACGACATTTTTATATTGCTGATCTGCGACTTTGCATAACATCATGAAGACTTGGATTTTGGACTCTCTACAATATATCAGAGTTGATCGTGATGGAAACGTACATTTCAAAAATTCTCATGGTCATACATCAAGAGGTATTACATTAACATGGCGACAATTTGTCAACCTCAATGATATCATGAGGGATTTGGAATATTTTGAAACATTAAGATTCATCTCCTTGGGTGATCAAGTTTGGCTTCAACGTTGCAACAATGAAATTCAAATGTGCCATTCTCATACCGCAAACTGTTTCTCATTTCGCAAATACAATTGGGAGAAGTATAGAAGATACATACATCGCTCCATCATGACATTTATTCGTCGTGAGTTCATCGCCCTACTATGCAAATCTTAATCAGACATGACTACCACGCACCATGAGTTGGAAATTAGATTCCCTACAACGTATTGAAACGGATCATGATCGAAACGTCTATTTCAAAGATTCAACTGGAAATGTGAGAAGAGAGTTTGCTTTATCTTATCGTCATTTTCAATCTCTACATCATATCATGAAGGATTTGAAATACTTCTATATGAAAAGACATTCACGTATTGGAAATCGCATCTGGTTGCGCGTCAACAAACGGCGAATTCAACTCTATCACTTCCAACTTCATACTAACTTCACATTTCATCAAGGTAGTTGGGAAAAGTATAAAAGGAAGGTACATCGCTCAATTTACTCATTTTTTCATCATGAAGCGCCATCGCTACACCATCGTCAACATTCTCCGTCGCTTCAGACTCTACACCAAAATCGATCTCACAACATTACACCAACACCTTCCAAACAGCAAGTATTACCCGGGCCGACCTCAAATGTTAGTGGTGAAGATGAACAATTCACGGAATCTTCAACTCTTCCCAAATGGGACTGTACAGATTCTCGGCGCCCTTTCTCATTCATCGGCGCAGTCAGTGCGCTTAGAGCTACAGAGACTACTACGTCGGATATGGAAGAGGGAGAGGTGTGTGATGTCGAATCTGACTGTGGACAATATGGTGATCTCTACTCAATTGAGTGAAAGTGTATCATTTTTGAAGATTCGTACCAGCAGTTACAATTTGTGTTATGAACCCGAACTTTTTCCTGCAGCTCTCATTAGTTGTTGGTTGCCTGTGCATGTGGCAATCTTTCATAATAGTAAAGTGATCATTACTGGACTAAAATCTCATGTACAAGCAAATGTGATCCTAGACTATCTCATCGAGTATGTACGTACCCAGCGGATTGTAAAATAAAAAACAATTTTTCCAACATGATGTTTTTATTTCAAATCATGATAGAACTTACAAATCATTTTTTCATTAGAGGATGGATTACATGAAAAGTTTTGAATAACAGATGCAAATCGAGATACATGTAAACGTTTTAAGATGAAGTACAGTACAAAAGCACCACACGTTGATGAAAGTGGATGTTGTAGTATGCGTTCATTTCGCTGATATTGACGCGTATGTTTTCTCAACCACTGCTGTGTTGGTATATTTGGAGGTTGAGCAAGAGAGTCAAATAGTTCACCACGTCGGTCTTCTCCAATAAAGATCGCTTTCCAATGCTCACCGCCTAAATTCTGCGAATGAGTGTTTAGCACAATAAAGATGGGATAGTGATTTACTGCAGGTGGTAAGGTATCGAGTGAATAGACATTATCGAAAGCTTTCAACGTCGCTTCGTCTGCATTACGCTGCACTTTAGTCTTAATATCGTCAGCAGTCAACCAACTCATTAACGATTATACTGAAGAATCACGTCACGATACTTTGTAATTTTAATATTTGAATCGAAGACTGCATAAATTAATACATTGATCGTCTCAGGTAGTGTTCTTTTGAACGTCAAATCCAAACGAATATTATGAGGCACGTTCGCTTGACGATAGGGTGCACTAATATCGCTGTCAGCAGTCAAATCAAATGCATAAATAGTATATCCACTCTTAAACTCTTTCATAGTCAGTCCCTTGGTGTCATCCGTATTGTAAAAGCCAAAGACATCCATAAAATCAACAACTGCGCATAAATTGATCCGCAGCAAAATCTGGTTTGTAGGGTGGACCAGGATGACCACCCTTTACACGTAAAGCAATTTCACTTAACTGATTGTGTTTAAAATTGAAAGGATTCTTCTTTATATTACCATTAAATGCATCATTTTCAACCATTGCCACCATGAGGAGCTTCGGTGCTTCCGATGGAAAGAGGCCATCTTTCATGAAACTCTTTTGATCTTTCGGAATTGTAAAGGTGAGAAGCTTTGTATGCTGAACGGGGTAAATGGCATTTTGGCGGTTAAGACCTTCAGCATGTCCTCTAGTGACACTTGGATTCGGTACTACTGGACGAATGTAAAGTGCAATATCTTCCACATGAATTCTAAAATTGTCAACTTTAGCAAATGCATTCAGCGCAAATTCAGGCTTATTCAATGTCAGCTTGAGTCGCATGCTGGTATTACAGAGTAAAAACTTTGACTGTCTAAAGAAGCCTAAATTCAGCGGACCATATAGCTGACATACTTTACTATCTTTAATCATAGCAGATCGCTTTACAAAGCCACTGTTTGTTTCAACATCAAATTTTCCTGCTTCATCTCTATACCATCCAATGGCTTCCATATGACTTTTTTGTGCTGCTGGATGAAACTGTGATACATGATTGGAATATGATTTATAGGGATAATCGCTTTGACCACCTTCCACATGCTGCTCTCCAATCGTTAGAGAAACATCGCGAAGTAATGTAGTCAATGGTAAATTGTTCAGTCCAACTTTATGTGTATCGTCAATAGCAGTTCCATCTGCTTGCTGAATTCTAAACCTCAAATCAACCATCGCATAACTCAAATCTATGTAGTCATCACTACCACCAGGAATAACAAATTCAATGGGGCCAGCATTCTCAGCTGTTCGAGGATGATAATCTACAATACTTGAACTAAGAATATCTGTCTGTATGGCTTGTAGATCAAACAAACAAAAACCGGAAGTTTTACACTCCATGATTAGAAGTTATAGCAGCGTCGTCGTTTAGCGCCTGATGAATGATTAGAGCCTCTGCGATGTTTGCGTGAATGCCTTTTGACTGAAGATCGCACCTTACCAGCTCCGCGATGTTTCCTCCTTCCTTTATTCATTCGTTTAGGTGATTTCTTTCCTTGAGTAACACCAGCAAAGGTCTGCTTCAATGTTTTTAAACCGCGTTCCTTCCCACGATTCAACAAACTGCTCTTAAAACTTCTACCTCTGGAAAGATCACTAGCAACATCACCAGCAAAGCCAACGGCATTACTTAAAACATTTCGTTTTAAAGATCTACCGACATTGGATATGAGAGGTGCTACAACAGATTTCAGTGCACCAAGTATGCTACCTCCACGTTGGCGGTGAGCGCCGATGTAAATTTGTCCTCCACCACCTACATAGGAGGGTCGTGAATAAAATGAGGCAGTTGGATTCATAGCTCAAACCCTAAACATTGTTAGTTACAACTTTGCATGAATCACTGTCGATCACTTAGATGAAAGATGTCGGCACGACGCATCCAAGAGTTCATACTTGAAGGATAACCAGTCCATTTAACAAGACACCATTCTTCACCTTGCCTTTTTTTACATCGAATGATTTTCTCTACCAAATATTTTTCACTTTCAGTGACTACCTCAATCTCATCGCGGTAAAAGCTACCCTCAATTTCTTCATTATCGTAATCTTTCAACTTGTAGGTGGTCGGAGAGTCTTTTTGATTAATCCTTGATACTGTAACTACCTCCTCTGTCCAATTCGGAAGGTACCCTTTAGCAAAAACACTTTTCACTTTTGAGATACGAACTTTATCACAAATTTTCACATCACTTTTCACATGAGTGCGTTTACGTTGGAATGATTCGCGCACTTTATCTACATTGTCAGCATTTACATCTACTGGTCTGAGTCCAATAGAACGATGGATAGAGTGATTGTAGGCATGGAGTGTATCTTGTAGAATCTTTGTCCAATTTTGTGTCAAGTTGGCAGTAAAATGTCGCAACAAGCGATTTTTTAATGTGCGATTAAAACGTTCAACGAGTGCAGCTTTATAAGCACTCTTTACACTAAACAACTCAATGTCATGCCTCTCAAATAATCTTCTCACATGCTGATTTTCAAACTCTTTTCCTTGATCACTCTGAATTCTTTTTGGAATGCGACCTTCTTGAAAATTGTTTGGAATGCTTTTGCTACTCCTTTCCCTTCTTTAGTTTTTAAAGGTCGAGCCCACGCATAACGCGAGAAAATATCAATGACGGTTAAAATAAAATTATTGCCCGAGTTATGTTTTGAAATGGAGGCGACATCACACAAATCTGCTTGGCACTGTTCATCGATGTCATGAACAATATAATGGCGGGTGCGGTACTTCTTTTTCGCTTGTTTGTGGAGTGTATAGGTAGCCTGACCCTTTAACCATCGTTTCACATGTGATTGTGGAAGACCACTCGCTTTTGATAATTTCTTGATAGATGCAAATCCTGCCGGATGTTTTACATCATAATAGATTGACTTCAAACGTTCAGTCGATGACGACTGACTCTTTTTTCTCCTTCTCATCTTTTTGTTTTCGTGCCTTTCTACATTTACAACAACTGCAGCATTTAGCTTTAGCGGTTTTGCGATCGTGTTCACATTGCTTAGGGGTTTCATTAAGAGAGCTGGCGCAGCAAGTGCAAGTGACAACGACATTCACCTCTGGCGGCTCATTACATGGCAAGCAACACATCTGCTTCATATTAATAGTCTGAGAACATGTATTTCTTGGGAGGAGCTGTTTTACGTTTTCTTTTTACTAGTTTTAGTGGCGATGTAGATCTACGTCGAGTTCTTCCTCTTGTTTGCTTAGTGAGTGTGGGAGGGGATGTAGCAGGTGACGTCTTAAACCAATTTGTTGGCATTTTCATCGTCTGAAGCATTGGAGCAGTAGCCACTGTTGAATCAAGTTCTTTCAATGTCTCATTATTCAAAGCAAATTTTGGCACATTATGCTTTTTCAATAGTTTAAGAAAGTATGACCAACCAGGTGGAACATAGCCCTGACGGCGCTCTCTACGTGTCGCATACTGAATCAAGTCTTCATAACGTGAAGCATCAATCACTTTATTTTCATCTGTAATGATTTCTCCTCTATCATTTACATTGAGATGGGGTTCAATACTATTGAAAAGAGATATGGCATGTGCGCGAGATGCTAAAGGTGTAGCAGTCGATACAGAGTCACGCATCTTATTCTTCAAGTTTTTCAATTGCCCAACAGTTTCCGATTGTAATAATACAGCACGATGTGGATCTTTGATGTGAACATTTTGCTGATAATCTATTTCTTTTCTATACATTTGATTTGCAAGAGGTTGCTTTACTTGCTGCATGGCAGTCAATTGTACATATTCATCCTGAGGAATAACAATCATGCGAGAATAAGAACTCATAGTTTGTAGATAATCATGGGAGTTTTCAAAATGTCACTTCGAAATCTAAATTCTTCCGGACACTCTTGCGTAAAGTCAATGAATAAGTAACCGTATGGTTTTTCAGTAGCTGCTTGAAAAATTTCAATTAAGGCTTTTGATCCTCTGGGTGCAACTTGTCACGCTAAAATTTCAAATTGACTTTTATCTCGCGGATTCTTGAAAATAGCATAATAGTGTGTATTCAGGTTTCGTGTACGAGCTTCTTTTCCATCAGGAAACAAATTTTGTGTGATATAGATGATAAAGCACCTTTTATGATGTGCTGCGCGAGTGAACATATCTGTAACATCTTTTGAATTCTTACTTTCTTTTAATAGATCATTCGATACAACAACATCATTAGACTGAAGTTTATCCACTGGAATAATTCCTTCATGTCGAATAAAGTTGCGACTTTGCAATTCCTGAAACAGCGACGGTTGATAAATACCATAACACCAAATCACTCGATTGATAGGTTCCTTAAACAACTCCCTTCTTTTTTCCAATAAATTCAGCGTGAAAACAGTTTTACCTGCATGAGATGGGCCTGATACAGTCAGAACTTTATCGCATTGAAGTCTGAAATCCATTTTAATACTTTGAGATTCAACATTTGCATAATTAACGCTTAGAGCCAAAGATATTACCCAATAGATTACCTACGACAGGAGCTAGCATCGGAAGTATTGCTGAAAGGAAACCACCCTTTTGTGTTAGAGTTTTCTTCTTTCTTTGAAGGGTGACTTTAGGATTGGAGATGAAACGCAATTTCGTAGCATATCGCTTAAGCAACTTTCGTTGTTTTGATGCTAATTTCTTCGTCCTCAACTTTCTGACATGAGAAATAATTTCACAAATGAATTTATCGTTAGCATGTCGTATAGCATTGTATCGCTGATTTGCTTTCATTCGTCGGAGAGCTTGAATGGCTGAAGAAAACTTTTGACTTTTACGTTTCGTCATTTTACGTTTCGCCATTTTCCGTGTTAGTCTTTGCTAAAACCTATCTTTACCACATTTGCATAGGTACTAACTATTGCGACATAAGTGGCACTCGAAATGAGCAATATCACAGTGGCTACATTTGCAAAGTTGAATGCAATTACGTATGAAACAGCGTTGACAAAAAGCATGCTTACATCTCTTGAAGATGCGCTTTTCATTTCCATCCTTTCGCTTACATACATCGCAACACATAGTTTCACCGTTACTGATGTCTATAGCAAGTCTTTTTGAAGATATGAATTTGCTAGCTTTTTCTAAATAATAGACGCATGTACAGAAGGAATATACTTCGAGAGTGAGCAGACATAGCTCGAAAACCAGTTGTGCTACAATCAAGTACCACTGCATTTTCAATTTTTCTTTATGGAAAGTTGAATGTGAATATCTGAAATCGCTTCAATCACTAGACTGCTACCATGATGGTTAAATGCGTTAAGACGTTCAGCAATTTTTATCATATGTCTTTTAAAAAATGCTTCGGGGTGATCTACCACTTCCATTGAATAAGAAGCAAAATGGAAAGAGCGACTTTCCACCTCTTCCTTTCCAAAATGACTAAACTTAATTTTCGCAACTAATCGCGCCATGATAATGCTATCAGAGAATGTATTCATTAACTCTAGAAATAGAGTGCTAGCATCATCGACCACTGCTTCGATGTCGGTCTCATCTTTATGAAAATTTATCACATAATCTTGAACAGCTCCTTTTAAACTTTGCCTATGAAAATGTAATGTTCCGCAGTCGTTTGAGAAAGACATGATCGCCCTTTATCTAACCCATCCATTGCATGAAAACAACTCTTCTCATAGTAACATTTATTGAATAATAGTAACAAGCATGCATTATAAATCAATGGTTTGAAAGAGATAAAATAGATACAGCTGGTAACTATCATACAGCGAGCAATGATAACCATACAGGACTTTGGCAGTGTTGAGGTAAGGAGGAAAGAAGCATTGGTTATGAACGTAGCTACTACAACGAACAGACAAAATAGGAACAGACAAATCCTTAAAACGTTTCGTGACTTCATGATAATGTTGATTCACTCTACTATCCCAAGGTGGGAGCAAAATATCATCAATGATTAGATTGGGAAATACTTTCCTCTCCTTACCAGGATTATTACAAAAGATGCGTATAACATTGAAAGCAGCTAACCATCGTTTAAAGTCAATAAGAAGAGCACTCTCACAAGAAAAGCCATAGTCTTGCAAATATTTCAGATTAAGTCCATGAATGTGTTTTCTCGCCCATTGATCAACATTGGGATCGCAGTTGGCATGTTGATGATAGACACTAACAATCTGATATGTCCGTTATGTTTGCGTTTTGAGGCAGCATTCTTCTCCGACTTGCGCTTCGTACCACTGCTGTTAAGGATTTGATCAATTATGTCGTCCACATTGGGTGGTTTTGGAATATATAGGATGGATTCCATATGCATGGAGAGAGAGGCTATTTTATTATCCTTGTGTCGACCATAATATAGCCCATTCACTTTGAAAAGGATATCCCAAGTACCTTCTCCGTGCTCATCACATCTGATGGGTATTGAATGATCTCCCTCCTTCTTATAGTAAGTACACCAATGTGATACCGGTAGGCAAATGTGATTACCATCCCAAATCTTTCTATAGGGAGTATCCTTGTCATCTGTCGCCTTCCACTCTTGAGCAAGAGGAGTAGGAATGTCCATATTTAATGTCACGTACTCCTCAATAATATCAAGTTGGTGGCGAATGTACGGACTCACGGGGATCAGTATGTAGTCCCCATACTGATTGTGCATTATCTTGACATCCGTGGAAGGGAGCATTCCCGTTTGGAGTACTACGCTATGATCGTCATAACGCAAGACTTGTTTAAATTTACGCTGTAGCGGTGTAGGATTATGTACCTTGGTTGTTTCTTCCACTGGCCTCAGTTGTAGATGATCTGATCGTAGCGAACCTTGTAACGTTTGACCGCCATTTTGTCCTACTAGTGCAGCAGATGGAGTAGATGCCTGAAAATGAAAAAGATTGTATTAAGTTTACGTTTAAGGGAGGAGAGGGAGGAGGGAAGTAGCGACTTACCATTTTAGTTGGATAATAGAATAGAGAGAGAAAATGTGCGTCCGTCACTCGTGTGATTCAATGATGGAATGATTCTCACTGTGGAAGGCTCGCTATTTATATAGAAATGCTTGATTCTCATTGGATGACGATCCTCATTCGACAATAACATCAAGCTGATTCCAAATCTGGCCTCTGTTTACCAATCCGAGCCTTCATACGCCCGCTGGAGCTGTTTCTTGGGAAATTCTAACTCTGTCGTTTTTTGTCAATCTCCCAAAATCTTAAATGGCGTCTCACATCTAAACGAAGACAGATATGAACAAGCCGTTTCTTTCAGTGAATTTGTCTCACTCTTAGCTTTCAAACGAGCTATGGAACGACAAAATCCGTTCACTAGAAGCAAAGTTGGAAGGTCGGTGCCGAGGGGGGGGGGACGTCAGCGAAAATTTTTCTCTCCGATTGCTTTCAAATTCACCATACAGATGCAGAATTTCACGCTGAATCCGAATCTGGCCTCCGTTTTCACATCCGAGCACTGCTTCCACTCGAAACATCCCATTTTCAGCCCAACATTCATCAGATTTCACGAAAAACATCACACACTATAGCCTCAAGTCAAAACCTGGCGGTCGCCCAAGTCCACCACGACACTCTGTCGTTTCAGAGGGGGGGACGTCAGCGAACCTGGATCCACCTGGCCGGCACACCACGACACTCTGTCGTTCCAGAGGGGGGGGGGACGCCGGTCGGGTGTTCGCCGTTTTCTTACTTCTGACCTGCTTATTTTAGCAGTCTCAAACCTATGAAGACAGAAGCGAAGCCAGTCTTCTCAAATGACCTAATGCCTCCAGTGAGGATAGCTCAGCATGTATGTGATGCTTTTCTTGGCCTGTCGATTTCAAGCGATCATGTTCCAGAGTAACTAATAACAAAATATTCCACAGGAATATTACCTCATCCATAGAATAGAAAGAAGTAAAAGGATTAAAAGCAACACTGTTTTCAAACTCATGACACCCTTCCGATTTTCTGAAGTGCTTTTAAAGAGACTAGGTAAAATATCAGCAGAGAAGGAGAAAACAAGATGATCACACATCAGTGTCATTTTCAATCCGAAAGACAAACCACTTCCCTCTTCAGGCATGATTCTCTCAACCATCAATAAATTTAGATAATTTTACCGACATTTTCATCATATACATGTATCTACTGGTAGTACTTTGACTCGGAGTGGGTGATGATGATTTACATGTAATTTAAATTTATAAATATCTGATGTTTGCTTATATTTATTCATCCCTAATTTATCCATCCAACACTGTTGTTATTTACTCTCCTCTAATTATTCAGTCCATATGTACATGTAAGTTCATGCTGTTTATAGTTTAAACTCACTATTTCTCTAAAATTTGTTTTTCATCTTATTGATGACTTTTGATAAATACTTATCGCATCGACAAAAGCCTAGATCAAGCAGTTAGTATTGAAAAGAACTACAGCAAAAATGCGACACGGGTCCGATCCCTCTCATCAGTATAGGTTTCACGCAGGCCTACATGATGGATTCCTTCGAAGAATTCAAGTGTAGTTTAAGCACTTGAAGTACAATGCTCGTATTTTTGGTCATTTTTGAATAAGTGGCTATTCATTGACTAAAATCGGACACGTTTACAAGTGACCACAATTTTCTGCTACTATGCAAATTACAATCACCCGACATTTTCTTGACTTTAAGAATTTCTGGACTGAATTTTATCTTCAGATGGTTGTAAACTTGCCAGTTCCTTTTCAGATGTGCCTCTCATCGATCATTTATGAAGACTGGACTGATCCACGCTTTTTTGCAAAGGATGCTAAGAAAACTCTTTTGCTTAGGAATGCATTACATATCTAATTATATACCTTCATAAAAAATACTGTATTTTTCTTCAACAGAATCAGTTTCATAGATGGTCTCGAAATTTGCGAGAGATAGGAAGTTCATAAATCCAGGAATATTTGAATTTTTGTAGTCGCAAACACTATAAAAAGCTACAGTACTTTCCTTTTGTTATAAAAATAGAATTATGGTTTGCCGCTTTAATGGAGGACCAATGTCAGATGGGAATTCAAATTTTCGTTTCGTTTCTTAGACATTCAAGCCTGATCAAGGTAGGAGTGACCTCTAGTCGGAGCGTTGACAATCTCGATGCAGTCGATATTGTTGGAGAATGTTTTCGTGTCGAAGCTGTTGAAGTCACCTCAAAATATTAGTTGTCTTTCTGGATCTTTGCGGAGAGATTTGTCGATTGTGTAGATAATGTATTCAGCAATAACAACACTGATTGGAATTTCACTGATTCAATCCGACGCGTCCACCAAACCCGACCGGATAATTTCTTCGCATTGCGTACGAACTCGCCAAGAAGCCCTGCGTCAGGTCGTGTCCACATAGACCGGCAGCCCAGAGCATTTATTCAATGGAAAGTTGGAACGACATTTTAGTATTTGGAGGTGACGATTATAGAGTGACTTTCATGAATATGTATTGCTGTTGGACTGCACCCGAGTCCATGACCCCCTTTCGCCCCCCCCCTATGTACATGACATCAATTGAATTTATTCAATGGAACAATGGCACGGCTGTCAATCTGACAGATGTGCGATGGTCGTGCGTGTAAAGGCGGATGCAACCTGCTTACAGAGCCGATAGGCGAGAGGTCGAACCCTTTTCGATCCCTGTTGCTGAGAATAGGCATAGTACTAAGTTATTTCTTCAGACTTTCTGTCATAAATGCATCGTCTGTTATGTTTGTATTTATCATCTTCTGCAACTCCAAACCATTTAAAGGAATTCTCCTGCAGATGATGCTCACAAACCAAGCTTCCGGAAATTATAAATTATTCGCAACAATATTTTTTTGATAATGAATGACAAAAAGTATTTTTGAAATGATGATTTAAGGTATCAGTTGACCAGAAGGAGAAAACGAAATTTTAAAGACGGAATATTCAATATAGGAAATAGCCATATGCATAGTGGTTTCATGGTAAATATATTTTAATGTCTCCTTGAATAAGTTTAGGCCAAATGCAAATTCAAATTGAATAAAAGCAAGGTTTTGTCGACTATCTTCGAGTATATATTCAGTCTTTTATGTATACACATTGTTCACACTTCCTGTATAAATGCCCGACACACATCGATGCTCACAACGACGTGCATACGGAAATGCATATTCATACAGGATGTGGGATCATTTGTGCATGCTTTGGCAAGGAGTCAACTCAAAGCTTGTCGACAAAACCTTTCATTTGAGTTGAATTCGCTTTCGCCACAACTTATCGAAGGAAGTACTGAAATAGATTTACCTAGAATATTAAATGATAGACCTAATTAATTGATAATGAATGACTATCAAATTAGATGAAAATGTTCTCAACGCTACAGATGGTTTAGGCAAGAATTATTAGTGGCAAGTACGACATGTATGATTCCAGATTGAAGTTCAAGCCCTTCTCCCACATATGAATATGAATGAGACTATTTTTATATTTCACCACATTTACGAAGCACATGTATAAATGAATTCAACAAAGCGGCTATTAAGTGCCTGGACTTCAGAATATTCTTGTCGATAGGAGATATACATGAAATATGCATGCAAATATTTACAGTAGTTAAGAATCTTTTTGAACTCTTAGGTTATTCGAAGATGAAGAATATTCACTCCGAGCTCTTTCATCTTCGTCATTCTTATTAATTTTGCAAGATATCTGGAATGCAGGAATTTTCCACCAGTCTCTAATTACAGTTCAAAATTATTTCAAACGTGAATTCCGATTAGAATGGAATTTCGCTGAAAATGTTCGAAAATTGTAACGATCTATCTCTGCATCAATGCATACATTGTTGCTCTAATTGACCCGTAATTCTAATTGAAAATTATCTTCAATATATTTCTTTATTCCTCATGGAGATAGCATTCTGGTAAACGCACTCATCAATGCAATGCACTTCTATAATATTGATTATTTCGATGTCAACTTATAAAGAAATCCAAAATTTAATTTTGGATTGTTCTAGTATTACCATGCGCTACTTTTTGAAACTAGAAATTTCTAAAATAAATGCTAGACTAACAAGAGAAAGATTTCCATACATCGTTCTGTTGGTGAGACATTTTTCCAAGCATTGACCTTGATGGTGAGTTTCTAATTGTCCTCGAAAAGTAAAGAAATGAGGTAATATATTGCGTTGATGTAATTATTTCGAGCCGTGTGGTGGGCATCTCACAAGACCGATGATTCTCAACCGGGGTGCCGCCAACCACAGGGGTGCTGCCACCCATGGGGTTGCCGAAGGGGTACTGCAAATTATAGGGTGCCGCAGCGGTGCTGTCAACCACAGTGCGCCGCACGGGTGCTGCCAACCATAGGTTGCCGCAGGGGTGCTGCCAACCTGACGGAATTTTCAAAAATGCAATGTAGTGGAGAAGCTAACCAATGACCACCTTCCTTCAAAATACGGTTCGGTATACCATCACCTCCAGACGATTTCGCACTCTTCAAATGAGTAAGTGCATGCCAAACATCATAAAGACCAATATCTGGATGCCAGTCACCGTCTGCGAAGTTCTTCAGCTCATCGTCACTGTCATAATTGTAATTACTACTCAGCTCACTCAGCATTTCTGACATAAAGTTCGTCTTGCCACCAAGTTTCGAAATTGCGTCACCAAGTGCGTCATAACAATTAGAGGAGACCTTTCCACGAATTTCATTAACTACTCTCCAGATATGCTTCGCGGAAGTGATTTGTCTATCAGTCCAAATGCGTTTTGACTTTATTACTTCTCTTCTTACTTTGCTTTTATAATGATTGTATAAACTCCATTGTCTTTGCCGGTAGGCACACCATTTCAAATTTATAAGATGTTTTAACAGCGGTGTCATCCACGGCTTGTCATTGCTGGATAATACAACAAAAGTTACAGGTATGAAGGACATTGCAGCCTGTAGAATCACATAAAGTTCATTGCACATTTCATCCACATTATCAAGCGAGGTGATATTTGAGAAATCAGTTATTGACAAGACAAACACGAAATCATCAATTCTAGATTGACGGAAGTCCCAGACTTTTACTAATCTGCAGTCCCGTGGAGAGCTTTGACCAAATAACACAACAGAATTATGATCTGAGGAACAAAGAGGCGGGCCAGTTGTAGCAGTGTCCTGATAGATATCCCATAATCCAGGACTGATCCAAATCTGATGAAGAAATGAATCATTTCTAGTTGGAGATTTGACACAGTTTCGCATAGAAAACTGAGTATCAAATAAGCGACTTGAGAAGTTATTGAAGTCGCCAGCAATCACAATATTTATACTTGGTAATCTCAATAATTCTTTATCAAGTATGTCGACAAAGAAATCCGAAATTTGCTGCAGATCAATGCTTTTTAAATTTGGAGGGATGTATACACAAACGAGAAATATATTCAAGGAAGAAATTCTCAAAGTGATCAACTCCATTGTTGAGGGAAAAGGATAAATTACCGTTTCGCAATGATAGTTCGATTTGATATAGGCGCATACCCCGCCACCGACTCGATCACACCTATCACTCCTGTATATATCATATCCATCAATGCATATAATATTATCTGTGATTTTGTAATGTAGCCAAGACTCTGTAATAAGAGCAATGCCTGGGCACAATGACGACATTAGAACACAGAATTCATCAAACTTGGGTAGTAGAGATCTTGCATTTAAAAGAAGCATATTTGGAAGATGTTTATGTAAAGTCCTTTGACTACTAAAACCCTTCAACGAAAATTCTGCGATGAAAGATTTTGACGGTGAACAATGCGATTCTTGAATATCACAACATCTTCCCCATTCGCTTTACGTTGATGCAGCTCATCTCTCAGACGTTTGAACTCTACTCTTTGTATTGCTGTTCTATCAGGACTTATGTAAGTACGCTTAAAGTACGTTGATGATCGTAGTTGTTTGGAGTTTTGTAATATCTTATTTCTGACAGATTGATTGCTCAAAGTCAGACAAAGAAGTCTTGGACGATTTGATCCAATACGACCAATGCGGCGCAAATTAGCAATGCATCCTGATCCCAAAGAACAACCAATTTCAGACGACATTTGAAGCACCTGACTACGATCATGCGCATTCCTTTCTTCAAGGGACCCATCCACCTCATCAACGCCAGAGATGATAATATTGTTGATCTTTCTCAATCTTTCATCCAACTCTTCAAACATCATCACAGGTAACTCAGAAGACATTTTCTCACATGCAACTTTCACTGATTTTATTTCATCGTCATGTCTATTGGATGTCCTTTTCAAATAAACGATGCTTTGCTCAATGCTCTCAACACGTTTAGAAACGACATCAAGAGCAACTGAAATTTTTGATATTTCAGATTGAAAGCTGGAAAAGATCTCCTTCTTACTCTCTTCCAGTAATTGCTTGACGTCCATGTAACTGAGAGATGACTTGGTAGAATTATTGGATCTTGCTTTCATTGTAGGTGTAGCCATCTTTATAAAAAGAATTCTGATGCCAGTATCAAACCCAATATAGCACGATCAGCAGTCCAGGACGTTGGCAGAAAATTTATCGCGTTCAGAAACACATAACTTTCACCCTGAAATTCAAAAGGTATATTTGAACCAGAGGACTTTCAACTGGCAGTCACACGTTGATGCCGCTACACTATGATAACATATCCGATCAGAGAATTAAACTTATTATTATTCCAGGAATGAGAAAATTGAGTGCATGCAATGTCCGACACGCTCTTCGTCACAGCTTGCTGGTGCAGAAAGATTGTTACAAACGCGCAATGTGAGCAAGGATCACGAATCACCGAAGCACAGACACAAAAGCGATGATAGCCGGATAGAGCGAGGACGAATGGAGAAAATACCGATGGAATATCACAGCGAAGATGCCAAGGATCACAAATATATAAATTTTATCAAAATCCACACGATAGAACCGACGATAATCACAAAAGCAGCAATAGCACGAGACGGCAGCTACACACGACCAGTTCAGAGATGTTCAGAGATTTACTTCATAATGCATGATGTGCAGTATTGTGCATTTACTTCGGTGCAAAATATATCGGTCAGTATCGTATCTATAAATTACACTTCGCCCTATCTACGCCAGTGTGGTAGAATAGATAAAATAATAGTGTACATAGAGCAAACTAGGCTATATGTAGGCTTACAAAAAGCAGCTAAATGTGTTTTCTAAAAATATGAGATAAATGTGAAATGCAGATTGCCGGTGCTTGTGGAGGAATTCGGGATAGCATATACTTAACATAGTTTTGCTAATCATAGACAATAGGCTCTTGATTAATAGATATAAGTAAACACACCAGTAAGTAATAGGCAAATAGGCATCAGCATTCATAAGCCCTAAAGGTAGGACTACAAATGACTCAATCATACCACACTAATTAGAGCAATTCTACGATTTTCGCGTGGGGTCCCGCCGAAAATAGGACTGCGAACAAGGGTGCCGCGATGTGGATGAGGTTGAGAAACACTGCGCTAGAGAACCTTGTGAGCAGACGATTTTTCTTTTCCGCACCTGTAAAAATAGTCCGGCAGGCAGAGCGTGCTTCTGCACGGAAAGAGGCCGAAACTGAGACTTTCACAGAATGATGTGCACCCTATGCCCACTACGAATCTCTACGTCTGCCGAGTTCTAATTAGTTCCTCTTGTCAGACAGGATCAAAGAAAAACACATGTAAATCCAATGGAACGCAGATTGCAGTTTTGGCAAAATGAAATTTCTTATGTTTTCTCTGATTAAGAGAAGAGCACAACGTCTAGAGCCATGATTTTCGACATAGAGTATTTTCAAGTCATTTCCTCTGATGTGCCATTATCATGCTTTGAATTGGCATTGTATGTTTGCGAGCGTTCAATGTGGATTTAGTTACTCAAAATATTTGTGTATGCCGATATTAATAGACTCGCCAAATCTGAATGTGTTTAGCTTCATAGATAAATGCTCATGAACATGATAAAAAATGACCTGATATTCCATGTCAAAAATTGTGGGTCTAGACTCAGTACTTTTCAGTTGATAAGACAAAACACTGAAATTTCATTTTCACCAAAAACTGCAATCTGCGTCCCATTGGATTAACATGTATTTTTCTTTGATCCTTTTTGACAAGAAGAGGAAACAAGTAGAACTCGGCAGACGCGCAGATTCGTAGTGGGCACGCATGTGGTATACATCATTGTGTGAAAGTCTTATTATCCGCCTCGATCCCTGCATAAAATCGCTCTGGCTGTCGGGATATCGGTGCCTGTGGAAAGCTAACTTTACATGACTGGCGCTGAAGCTGTAAGAGACAAGTGAAATGATCGTCACGTGATAGAAACGCATCATGTCAGAGATAAAACTAAACTGCCATGCACCTGTTTTCGCTAATTGCGGTAAAAATACTTAAGTCTAGAGCCATAACTTTTGACATGATATATCTTCAGGTCATTTCCTATCATGTGTATGCCACATTATTATGCTTCTGATCAGCGATGCATGCAAGAACGTGGTTCAATGTGGATAAAGTCGGCCAGCATGTTGGTGTTTAATTAAAGTTTTACGCTCACCAATAATCTAAAGGTAAGTATTTCACTATAATTTGTCTGATGCTCTTCCTATTTCGGCGTTCATAAACACGAAGTAGAACTTCTCATTCTCCAAAATCTCTATTTTCCTTGAAAAGAAGTGAGATTACAAAAAGTTCGTTGACTTGAGCAGGATCAAGACCCGACTAAGCTGGAATCTCGCTTAGAGTTCGTTGAGGTTTCCGGGAGAGCCAGCATTGCGCGGCTGAAGAGTTATGCAGGAAACCTGCCTGCAATGGACATCAGCTCTCGCAGCTGCATTTGTCCATTGTAGAAAAGTGTTGATCAGATTAAGTAGTGAGAAATTTAATGTGCAGCTTTAACAAATACATAAATATCCGCACTTATCATTGCATTATTACTATTTTGACTATGATGAAGATTGCAGAGCGCCAGTTCGCATGGGTACTGTATAGAAAGATGTCCGCAGACTTGTGCTGATGAAGCACAAAAATTCCTTGGCAGTTGTAGACGTTGCGTTTCGCCCTACGAAGACTCGTCAATGCGCCTCGGATTGGCCCAAACTAGCTTAAAATATCTAGAATGGATGAATACACAGTTATGCATGCTGATATTGATGTTGTCATTTGTTACTTTTACCGGAATTTACCATTTATACCACCCTCGCCATTCATGCGACACGTACTCCATTATATCTAAACTCGGACGACAGCAGCATTGTATATATGATACATTTTCGTAAATTTATGAATTTGTAGAAACAGTGAAATTAATGTAGGACTATCGATTAGTTTGCATCGATAAATATTGCCAATAGATGTTTGAAAAAGTTTCACGTGGTGCAATTTGCAGGATGCGGTACAAAAATATCACACATATGACGTGGTTTTGCCTCAAGAATCATAATTACTAAATTACAAAATGAATTCTAACCATCCACAGAAATAAATCTTTCCCAGCTGACTATCAAGATGTCTGATGTTCCTGGGACTACACACTCCATATGATTTGCAATGAGTTATCGGTCGATAAACGATCATCATTTTGACCATTCATTCAATTACATAAACAAACTGGATGGTATTGTTTAGAACGAACGACAAGCGGTGTACGCAAGATTTCAATGTAGGAGATCTATTTCTTCATGTCTATTCCTGACCCGGCAGCTTCGTTTTCATGAGGCAATTGTCAATTACGAAGCTTTCTACAACGGTGTTTCAAATATAAACGATTGTCAAACTAAAAATAACGATCATCACGAGAAGCATTTCTACTGAGGAGGTACGAAATTATCGCATCTGATCAGCTTTTCTTTTAAATTCCGATACGATAATTTCGCATCTCCTCAGCAGAAATGCTTCTTGTCGATTTCCTTAATCCAAATTCTCGATTACTTCATTAACGATTAGGAGCTAAAAGAAGAATATTAAATAAGGAAAAGTCTAGTGTCAGAAGAGCAAAATTATTATGAAAGTAGATAAATAGACAACTGTTACATGACATAAAATGAGCGAATTGGATTTAGCAGCAAGCCTCTTCAAGTGAATTAGTTGCACAATAATAATTAAGAAAATGATAGGATTGAGACAGTTTATTATTGAAATCTGAAGCTTGAATTTTTAGTGCCGGCGTCCGCATCATCAATTGTTTTGGCTTCTAGGTGTTGCAAAAGAAACGTAAATATGCGAAGAGCTGGAGGTTCGTTCTCCCCATGAGTAAGTTGGGCTTTCTGTTATCGCTTGATGTTGGGGCTTTGCTGAGATTTCAGTTTTCAGTTTCAGCAGCTGTGTACTGAATGTCTTACCGATTTACTGGAATTTGATACAGGGTGTAAAAAATGAATCTTTTTGGTAAGGCCAATTACGTGGAAAATGTGCATATTCTTCATCAAGCTTCACATTAAAGCATCAGATTTATTTTATTCAAAGATTAAAGATGAGAAAAGTTAAATATACTCTGCTTTGACAAACTTTGTTCGAGTAGAAAATTTTCCACTTTTCTGAGAAAAAATTAATTAAATGTATTCCTATCTTCGGAGTGAAAACCAGAGTTGCGGAGCCTTGTAATTTTGACGGGGCCCATACTCAACTAGTAAGACTACAGTGAAAAGTAGAAAAAATGGAGTACAAAGTCGCAAAAGGTCAGAGCGCGCCTTAAATTTCGGAGGTCTATCATACGCAATAGATAAAAGTGTAAATATAGTTCCTCGAAGTATCCAAGATGCAGATGTGGCACATGTGGATTTTGCGGCAAGTAATTAATACTTGACTTGACAAACACATTTTTTGTGTTTATCTGGAGACAATAAGAACTGATTTATAATTCCATTTGGTGTATGGATATTAGGCATTCCACTTTGACTGATGTTCCGATAAACATGCGCCGAATTCAGATAGGCTTCAAAAATTGCTTCAAAGACGGTCTACCGCGATTTTTGAATATTGATGCCGTCTTGTGCACGTTAAACATGCTTCAAAACATTGCACGCTTGTTTTAATGATTGTTCATACTTTTTTAAAACAACTAATGCGCGCTTTCAAATGTGGGGTTTGACATTGAAACAGACTGAAGACTCTTTGACTCTGAGTGCCGCTCGATAATCTGGAGAAGTGATTAATGCTGTCGAACCACGCTTAATATTTCTTCTGCAGGCGATCCCTTGCTTCAGCTTTGGTATCGGGATAATATCTGCGGGTTCAATAAGCCTACATGGCATTCGTGATGTGCACGGTTGATCGGCAGGCCAATTTTCTTCTTCATTGGTTTCATCTAGGTCAACACGACTTCTTGTGGAGACATTGTCTGCGTCGGTATTTGATTGCTGATTTTGATTTTCCTTGTTCAAATCCATGCTTTCTGACAGAACTTCAACATTTGTGGTTTCTGCAGCTGTAAAGTCGGACTCGGAAACTACGTCGCGATTGACAGCAGAAATTCCGGTCTTCAGAAATCCAGATAAGGCAGTGGTTGGAAGAGCCGCCTGCAAATACGCTTCGCCAAAAAGTCGAGATATTTGGTACAGAGTAACAACTTTGCCTGGGTTATTTCTGAGATACTTTTCGATGCTTCGATTGTAGAAGGTGCTCAAGGGCTTCATAAATGCTATGTCGAGGGGCTACAGTCGGTGACTGCAGTGTGGAGGCAAAACCAGCATATGAACATTATTCTCCCGAGCAAGGTCAATGCAAGTAATGTTCTTGGCATGTGTGTATGGTGACCATCTAAGATAAGCAATACAGGGTCGTCTGCAGAGGGTTTCACAAATTGTATGAAGTTCTCCATCCATCGCGTAAATGTATCCGTTTGCATCCAACCACTTTTATCACATTGGAAAGTGGTTCCGGGTGGTGCTCCTTCAGTCAAACATGGATTCAATCTCATCCTCGGAAAAAATCAGCATTGGAGGTACGTATATACTCCTCCTGCCGACATACAGATAACAGCTGTTGTAAGAACTCCTCGTTCTGCAGAGCTTAGTGAACCTACCTGTTTCTTGCCTTTCTTTGCTAAAATCTTGCACGTTTTTGTCTGAACAGTAGTGATACCTGTCTCATCAACGTTGAAAATTCTGTGAGGTGGAAAATGGTGCTGATCAATTTGGTTTTCTAATAAGTCAAAGAACTTTCCAACATTGTGAGGGTTGAAAGCTTTAGCACGGGCTGCAGAAGTAGGTTCAGGGCATCGTAGAGTGATAGAGAGATTACGCCTAAGGAAGCCTCGAAGCCAATCCCTTCCCGCTAGACCAGTTTCCACATTGAAGCTGTGGATTAGGTTGTTGCGCTCTGCCAACTGAAATGCTATGGATCTGACATCCCGAGTAGTTAATCCAAATAGTCGAGATTCCTTGTCCAACAAATAGTCTGCCAGCTTCTTCTCCATGTGCTCGTCGGACACGCACTTTCGTGGACCCAGCATCTGAAACAATATAATTCTCATACGACGATGAAAGTCATCCCAGTAGCCATTTATAATAGAATATAATGCTTACTAATTTAAATTATTAGTTAAAGTAGTCCTAATGAGGACTGATGGCGTTCTCCAATCCGCAAGTGTACAAAGGCAATGCTAGTGTAACCATTGGATTAGTCAGTTCTTAAAAGAACTCAATGTAGCTTTCTCGTGGCAACGAATTAAAATTGATCAGCTTTGGCCCAATATCTGGTAAAAATGGAAATCTTAAGACTTGTACTAATACCATAGATTCCAAACACTGCCGTATACACGTTCAAAGCAGACGTCTAATATACTGTACCGACTACAGATGCTGATAGTGGAAATAGAATAAGACAATGGTCACCATAGGTTAAGGAAATTAAAAATGGATATTATAAAACAACAGGAAACCGATGAATAGAAATTGGAAAAGTGGAGGTAAAATATGGAAATACAACGATGCTACTACACCGATTACAAGTGAACTACATCTGACACTACACAAAGTGGATAATGGTAAGAGTGGATAAGTGGAAAGTGGATAATGGAGGTAAACAATAGAACTACAATGGCATTCTACTACACCGAAAGCAATGAAACTATACACACTATACCTAAGACTACACATGGAAAATACTATTTCTTCACTTGAATTTGCCATCGCCAGTTTCTTCATTCGTCTATAGTACTTCATGTAATTCCACATTTCTTCATTTGAATTACAATACATCGACCACTACTTCAGATACCGATTAAGGGATATAAAACATAATACTGCAGTCCGTCATTCATCAGCAGGTACTCGTCTAGTTGTGTTTCGACCCCTAACCTGAACACTCAAAACCAGACGAGCGGGGTCCCACACATAGTGGCTGACAAATTACTGAATAGGTAATGATATGTCTTGAAAGATATGTCACAAAGATAAATCAGACATCATTCAATTGTTGCGTTTCCCACATGTAAACTGATCCTGTCATTAAATTCATCCCATCAATAAATACAGTATGCTTTTTGCGATCCACACATGTAAACAAATCCTGTACATCAATCTTTGCCTTTTCGATTCCCACAAGTAAACAGATCCTGTTCATCCTCGAATCCCATAAAGATGTAATCGCTGTGTGATAAATATGTAATCCGCCTCTACACAAACTTCGCCTCATACATCAAGACTTAACAATGGGAGCTCTCTCATCTCCCGCGAGCCACGCTAAGCGCTCTGTATTCACTCTTCACCACCCCCCCTATCTGAAAATCTCCATTTTCAGATAACAATTCTCTACTTGTTAACTCACTTCGCTTATTTTCAAGTTAAAGACTGGATCCTTTAATTTCCTTTCTAAATTATTTCTACTTTTGCTTTTTGTTTCTATCATGATGCTTAGGGCCTATAATCTAAGTGCTGGTATGTGATGAGGTCTCGCTATAGGCACCTGCATGCATATGATGATGCCTTAGAATGAAAGAATGAACGCACGTGTACACGAGGAGCAATATTGATAAATGGTAGGAAAATAAATAGCACATAATACTTCGCACAAGTACAATTGTATCAGATATAGGCTAATGGACACAGTAAGTATAAAAATCTATGTCTACTTCTGAGCAGCAGTTCACAACCTAACCGCACTTTGCAGGTTTTACATGCACTGTTCAATGACACACGCCTAAACAACAATGAATGACCTCTAGGCCTCTACTAATTAAACATGTATGAATAGATGCTTATAGGCTATAGCCATTTTATGTCATATAAAATTAATGTAGATTAAATAATTCAGGCGGAAAGTGGTTAATGGGATGCATGCCTATTTCATGTACAGTTAAAGCAGTTCAACCTACCTTAGAGCTGCCCGTAATAACTTTATTTTCATGTTTCACTCTTCTTCGTAGAGTAGAGCGCGGTACACCGTATAAAGTTGCTGCTTTGTTGACACTTAGAT
Organism: Prostheceraeus crozeri; assembly: GCA_907163375.1. Taxonomy (NCBI): domain Eukaryota; kingdom Metazoa; phylum Platyhelminthes; order Polycladida; family Euryleptidae; genus Prostheceraeus; species Prostheceraeus crozeri. The sequence continues at coordinate 290,379 of CAJQUW010010582.1, forward strand.
GAGCTGCTGCCACAGCGCTTTGGCCTCCTCCATTTTTTCTGCGTCCCAGGAGCCTCTAGCTATTCGTTTTTCTTTTATATTGTTTTGGCATCTGAAATGTTAGAGAAACGCATGAGCATTAATCAAAATGCCATAAAAGAACTTAATTTGATGGAGGGGTAAGTTGGACAACCGATGGGTAAGATGGACAAGCCGTTGTCCATCTTAAACCCCTACTCATGATTGCAGGTCAGTTGAAAATACTAGTAGTTAAAGATGCGCTACGTAAACAAGGTTTATCTATCCATCACTATGATGTACCGGGCTATTGTATTTCATTGTGGAGGATTCACTAAACATTTGCACTACCAACTGACACTTGATTGAAGAATTCACTCACCTTAGATCGAATTGGCGACAAAGTGTAATACAAGCTGCAGTTCTGTGCGTTGATGAGCTACCAGCGATCGATTCAGCTGTCAGCTATGTCTGAGTGGTTGGTATCACTAACCAATCAGAGTTGAGATTCATTCGCATTGCATCTGTTAGATATTGGTTGTTGTCCGTCTTAACTCACCTGTCCGTCTTGCACTACATTCCCCTATATGTTGCATTTTAGCGCAATGCTTATTTCTACAAGCAATTTTGAATGATCTATTCTAGAAGTTTATATCTTTCCGTTTTGTAGTCTACGTCATGTATCATCAGCACCTGATTTCGTTGTCATTCAATAGACCGATTCTTATTCATAGAGAATCTCCATGCATCTCCCATGAGAATTATTCGTTTCATTGTGAACCTTTCCATGCATTTTCTAATTTTCTTAAGGAAGTATTTTTCTGCATATTTGGATTCCCCACTTTCTCGATAGGATAGAATAAGAAAAATTTCATTTATTTATTTCCTTCCATCGCTTGTTTTCAGGTTAATGATGATCACATCTCCATTTTCAGATAACAATTCTCTACTTGTTAACTCACTTCGCTTATTTTCAAGTTAAAGACTGGATCCTTTAATTTTCCTTTCTAAATTATTTCTACTTTTGCTTTTTGTTTCTATCATGATTTTCTTTTGGTAAACTCCAAATTTCTTTCAAATGTGTTTCCGTGTGGTACAATATATCTCTGCATCGAAATTATCTATTTCCAAATTTGAATCTGTTATAAATCAATATTAAGTCCATTAATATTTGTGTAAGTTACTTTCATCGCTTAATTGTTTGTCCCTTGAATTTAATGCTGCACGTTCTATCGGCTCCCATTCTCCCTTAGATCCGTTAAAGCATTCCACTGATCTCCAGACGCTGAGTTGTTGGTGGAATCGCTTAATGATACGCATCCCGCTGATATGAATAGTTCAGTGGTTGTTGCTGTTGATGATGATATTGTAATTGTTGTTGTTATTGTCGAATGCTTACGACAGTAGCATCACTTGTCTCCACCACTTCCTAATTGACCATAAGACCCTTCATCACTACACATTCCACGGTCTCGGGCAGAGCACCTCTCGACATCATTCGAAGTTGTTTGGATAGAAGAGAAAATTTGCTCGTCGCCCACATCAAAATCTCCCCGTATGACTGAATTTATTGATTGATTGCACACAAAAAAGAATGGAAAGTATGTTAGAATTTAATGTCTGCAACCGGACGTGATTCGTTTCATTTATAAAGTCTATGCACCACTTATGGAAAAACCGATGCGCAATTTTGAACATTTTGACTACCATAGTGGTATATTTTTCAACTATCTCTCTTGAATGGTAGTCTATTTTTTCAACATCAGTCGAGTCTAAAAGTACAGTATTAAGAAACTTCACTTCAATAAGACTTGTCTTTGCACGTTCTATGTATAAAACTCTTAAAAAAATAAATGCTTTACTAAATGCCCGATATGTTGTGAATTTACATCTCGGCTCGTTATTATTTTATGATTAAAACTTAATATGATAATAAATACATATTTGTCTGACAATCAGCGACTATTGGATAGAAGTATTCAATGCATATTTAATTGACATTCAATGAATTGATTTATATGTATTATTGACAGCAACCATTTATGCCTAACTCACCCGTATACTGGCAAGTAATAAAGGCTCAACACTCATTAAGAGAGTATATACGATATCTATCTAGTCTATGATTCACCCAGGATGACTACCCACAAGGAAAACAGGATTACCAGCAACACAAGTCGTGATTAGACGTACAGAATAATCAATTAAAAGCAATTATATAATAGCAAAGAAACATTCAGAAGACAAAAAAACACATGAAGAAGTGCCAGTAGCACATTTCATATCGGACAGACCTTACACAAGCAAATATCTTGTTACTCACTACTTATACCGTTGAAATATAGGAAGTGACGGTCTATTGCACGTTTTGCGTCAAATTGTTGAAAATGAATAAATTAATAATATTAAGTGCTGGAAAAGAACACTTACCCGAATATTCAAACGAACAACTGATGTGTGTTGGTGAGGGTTTGATCCTGCCAACTGACACAACCGCGTAAGTGGCTCGTAGCTCAGTTGGTTAGAGCACAGGTATGGTTAACCTTGGTCGTAGGTTCGAATCCTACCAGCCGCACATCTTTTGCATGGCAATTTGATCTATCGTTTATTTAATCTCATTGTTGTTAATTTCCTTTTCCTCTCGACATTCTGAAAAAAGCAATTAACATGACCATAGTCGGTCATAGTCGTGACCACACACAAAGAGACAAAACTTTTAACGATGCCATCGCTTTGGTTTCCGCAAGTATTTGCTACATGGAGGAATATGAACAGCTCTGCCAATTCTGTTTACCATTTTGTTTTGAAATATTTTTGTCATTTTAATCAACTTAGTTGACTGAAGTAAGCCACACACGTGCATGTCTGTACTCAACCGAGCTTTCTTCTTCAATGAATCTATTCATTGAGCTTTCAAAATTTTGCAAAATTGATATTCAACTGAAATGAGATTAAACTCTTCATTTCTTCATGCGTGATTTCAACTTGGATGAATGTAGCATTCAAATATTCATAACTCACGATCCACTAGGCAATTCGTCTGGTCATGCAAATTATAAAACTTTCTTCTGTATTCATGATATCAACAAATTTCTAATCTAAAATTCCAATTAATCAAAGCGAATAGAATGAGTTCCCTTTGAGTGAATATATCAAATTCGAAGTCAAATTTCAGTGTTCACAAATTAAATGAAGCTAGTATCTGACTCCGAAATACCAGCCAAATCAGCTGAAACTTGATTGCGCAGATTTCAAGGGAGAAATCAAAATATATCAAACGTTTAAGAAATTTATTGCTATTTGCAGATATTTTAGTCTTTAAATTTTTTGTGGGCCCTTATGGCATTAATTAAGACGTCATAATCTACACATTACTCACATCGTATTCAATTGTCAAATTTCATCATCACATTTTAACTACAGGATTAAGTCTCTTTATGGTGACGGAGAAAATTGCACATCGAGTGCTAGAAAATTTTTGCCTCAATGGAAGAAATGCTGCTCCTACAAAGCGATAACAAAATGTGTAATTAACAATGTGCAATGTGTAATATGCAATATGTATTATGTATACAATATATGCAATATGTATATTGTACATACACAATATGTCATTGTCTTTGTAAAACATAAATCGCCCCAATAAATCAGGATTGACTGCATTTTATTACCATCGAACAGAAAGATAGCATCGTGACAATCTGTATCAAAAGAACGTAATTTTCCTTAAGCAGCATTTAGATGGAATTTTAGGTTAATTATGATTTATATTGTAAGCCTTGCTGCTGATTGTTGAATATTGAGATGTCTACTTCCATGTATGTGTTGCAACGCTGATATTAACATAACCCTCAGAGCGCATGAGCATTCTAATTATACAGCTACGACATCCGCACGACATTCCAAAATATAGCACGAGGCGAAGCCGAGTGAGCACTCTTTGAATGGAGTAGTACAGGGTGCGAGAAAAGTCCTTGCGGATTTTTGTCAACTTTATATTTTGCTATTCAATGATCAAATATCATTTCTTCAGTGACCAATATGTGGCAATGCGTTTGTAGATAACTCTGTCACTCGACTATTATGCATGCCAAGTCTTCACATTTAACACATAGTGGGCTTTATGCTATTCAATCAACAAAATTTAAATTGTTTACTTTCCATACGTTTTGTAAACTCGGCATTTCATTGTGCTATTTTCGATGCTTTAAAAAGCTATGCCACTTGTTTTTCCTGAGCTCCATGGATTTCACATTTGAATCTAGCTACGAGATTTGATCCCATTTTAATCAAATCAACAAAGTTGTGCTTCAAATAGCTATTCCACTCGTTTTTGCTGAGCTCCATAGATTTCAAATTTAAATCTAACTTCGAGGATCGATCATTAAATGACGGACTAAACCATGGATGATTAGCCTTAATAAATGTTATGCCTTGAAAAGCTATGCCACTTATTTTTGCTGACCAGCATAGATTTCACATTTGAATCTTACTACGAGATTTTTAATTTTAATCAATACATTTTATACACTGTGTTTATAAACTCGATACACTGATGGATGTGAGTAATTTGATATTGTGATGGAATTCTCGACAATAGAAAAAGTTTATTGCACATCGTGGGCCATTTCTTTCAACTGTGAAGAAAGTGCTCGTCAATTCAGAGAGAAATTTAGCAAGGAACCCCCATCGTCGAGAACAATCTTGTATTGGAAGAACAAACTTCTTGAAACCGGCAGCCTGTCCCACGATCGACCCAGAAGTGACAGACCCGTAACAGCATCTGGAGATGAAAACAGGCAAAAGGTAATTGAAGCTGTCACTGAAAATCCTTCAACTTCGACAAGAGTGATATCGAGGGATGTCGGGATCTCTGATTTCACTGTCCGAAAAGTTCTAAAAGCCGAGCATTATCATCCATACAAGCCGCTATGTTCTCAATTTCTTTGTGATGGGGACGAAGACCGCCGCTTACAATTTTGTGAAGAAATGAGGAGAAAATCGAGAGAAGATCCTGCTTTCCTCCGAAAGCTAACATTTTCGGACGAGTGTGTCATGTCGTTGACAGGCAACATCAACAAGCACAATGTGCACTTCTGGACTACGACGAACCCGAATATTAGAATGACCAACCCAGGAAAGACTCCTAGCCTCACCGTGTAGGCCTGTATAGGCTATTCCGGACTTCTTCTCTACGATATCAGTTCAGAAACCATGAATGGGAAGAGATATTCTGATCTTCTGTTGAACCAAGTCGTTCCTTATTTCTCTCGTGGCACTGGAAGAACCCTTCTGTTCCAGCAAGACGGAGCGCCTCCCCATTACTCTCTTTCATCGCGTCAAATTCTAGAGACTCATTTGTCCAATCGCTGGATCGGCAAGAGAGGACCTATTGAATGGCCAGCAAGATCGCCGGACTTGACACCCTGCGACTTTTGGTTCTGGAGTCACCTGCGGCAATTGGTTTATCCTCCAGGTTTTATTTACAGGAACATTCAGGACTTGCGGGAAGAGATTGAGCGACAAATGAACAACATTGCTCTCTCTTACTACCGTGATTCGTTGAGGAATTTTCAGAAACGTTTTCTGAAGTGCATTGAGCATGACGGTGAGCTATTTGAAGAATAAATATGTCAATGATTACATGGAATGTTTAGTTTTTATTTCTAGATGGGTTTGTTCAAAGAAAAATGAAAATAAAGTAAAACAATTCACCATACAATAACTAAATATAAAGTTATCAAAAATCCGCAAAGACTTTTCTCGCACCCTGTACATGGACTCCTAGACATAAAGGTCCTCCTGTGACAGAGATCTTTTGTGCATTCTGAAAAGCAGATGGTGGATCTTCAGACGATATATCACTAAGATATTCAATGTCTTTTATCCATGTCTCGATCTTCGAATCAACATATGAGAATTTGAATTCATCACTTCCTATCACTGCACGTTTCATTCTAATCTTCATACATTCATTAGATGTTCCAGGAAGTGTTTTTGCTTTTGTAAATGCATCGGCACTTTTTCCAATCAAAATGGGAGGGTGTATTTCCTGTCTTTGATAAATCAAACCAACCGTGCCTATTTTATGAGTGTTACTAGTTAGTATTTCGCATTTTCACTGTCCAAAAGAATATAGTAGTAAAAAGCTTTCCACTAAAAAGCAATGACAATAGTCAAGTTCATTTTAATTCATTTGCTTGATTTGATATAGTCAATATTCCATATTCAGTGATAACGGACACTTCGTTTTCACTTGATTAATTGCTTTCCACCATCGACAGCTATTGAGTCAAGCCGGCCGTCTAGTGTATAAATGAATTTCAGCTTTCTGTCCAGGTGTTGTATATCTAGGAGTCCATGAGTAGTATAACTATTATCGAACGCGCTATGGTCATCTAACGGGGTCTTGCTGATCTGTTGATTAACTTGATTAACAGCTAAAAATAGCAACTGATCAATCAGCTTATAATCATTTGCTTGCACATGTTATTGTTAACTAGCTGCTTGTTACAAACAGCTTTTTACGTTGATCAACAGCTATTTTCTCAGGAGCTGGTGGTAATTAGAAGCTAAAAATAGATTTGACGTCACAAAGGGAATCTCTGACGTACGGTAACTGAAAGCTGCTTGTTAACATGTCTTTCTGATGCTATGATTGAAGCAATAATCTGTATAACAGTAAGCTATTGATCATTCAAAACAATTCCAGTTAATTTTGAATTATTAATCGTTGATTAACAGCTAACAATCACAATTCTTAAGCATTGCCCAGTTTAATCATCACATATCTCGTGATTAACGCGCATGGATTACGAATCGTTTTTGGAGTATATGGATGAAGAAGCTGATATCCAATACAATTCTCCATCATCAATGAGATTAAAACCGATAGATCCACTGTTACAATATACAGACGAAGAATTCAGAGATCGATTTAGGATGAATAAAGATGGTGTCATGCAATTACACGATCTTCTGTCAGATACCCTTGAAGCATCAAGAACAGGCAGTTATTTGCTGTCACCAATACTACAAATACTGGTAGCTCTTCGCTTTTATGCCGACGGGAGTTTCTTTCGGTCAATTGGGGATTTATTTCAAATTAGTGATTCAAGTGTGAGTCGAATTGTTCATCGAGTCTCTAAACTAATTGCCAATCAAATAACAAAGTTAATACACTTTCCTACACAACAGCAAGAAATTATGAATATCAAAAAAGGATTCTACGACATAGCACACTTTCCAGGTAAGTCAATATTTACTCATACTCTTCATATTTCTGTATTTGTCTAATTATGTTGTTTTTGATATTTCAAGGTCGCGGCACATCCGAGGGAACTAAGTTGGGGCATGAAGAACCAATTAAAAGCTTCGATTTACTCATGTGACTGATTCTAACCCAATGATACAGACGTTGGCAGGTGTATCTAAGTGAAAATGCGTGCGATTTATGTGCCGTTATTGTGCATTGTATGAAGCTTAATTTCCATTCTAGAGGTTTTATTGTTGTCAATTTCTATGTGTGCAGCTCATCATTCCGTGTTAATAATTTGCAATCGGTGTAAATTGATGAATTATTTTCGATGCATGAACTATGATCTGATTCAAAGACAAACAACCAATATTTCTATGACTAGATCAACGTAATTATACGTCATTCAGCAAGCCATCTATGATTGGTCATTTGCATAGCAACGCCATTCACTATCAAGTCTTAACAATCAGCTTCTTGTTGATCAATAGGTTTTAGTTAACCATGAGGTGTTAGTTAACCAACACGTCAGCAAGTCCTTCTTGGACGTGTTGATCAAATTCAACAATCAGCTGGATGTAACAATCAGCTAGTTAATCAACACATCAACAAGACCCCGTAAAATATTTAGACTTAGAAGTATATGATTTAGATATCGACATCCGCCTTTGCCTGTCGATCTCACATGGACTATCAGATATCATTGTGGCCCCTCTATTATGTCTATGTTAATTCAGTAGCACAGAAATGGATCTAAAGATATGCATCTAGATATGGCATCACATCTATGTTATGTGCATGATCTATAGAGTTCTAGAATGCATGATAGATCCAATTCTACTGTTGCACTAATTTCCATTTCTAATTTGAATTTAAATAAGACTGTGATCCTGTTCTTTGCTATCATTAAATTGTATTTTGCAACAGCATAAAATGTCAATGCGCAAATTTGTGGAAACTAATATTAATAAAATTTTAGCAAACAAAACATCATTCAGAAGTGTCGACAGAGGATTTTCTCTTGATATCCCAAAACATGGATGTGAATGTTGCACAGCAACTTCAGTGGTTTGCATTCGTTATTGTCTGGCTATTTTTTGCAAGGTGTGGAGGTGAAAATTACTACTATATGAAAACGGCGGATTTCAAGTTCGATACAACGAATAGTGGACGCAAATATATCGGGATGGTGAATGATGAACTTACAAAAAGTCACAGACAGGACGATCCAGAAAAATCAAACGGTGGTTTAATTGTTGAAGTTGAAAATGCCGTGTGTCCTTATAAAACTTTTGAAAAATACACAAATAAATTACAATAATCTAATCCATACTTGTGTCAACGGCCAAAAAGTTCCTGTAGATCCGATGACGAGACATGGTTCACTAATCAAAAGTTGACACAATCAAAAATTTTATGACTCAAATAAGTACATTTTGTGATTTTACAAAATAATACACCAATCACTGTTTGAGAGTTTCAACATGTACACTATTGGGAGATAGTCACTCAGAAAATGAAATAAACTCAATTTCAGGGCATCAATCAAATTCGTCTCTGAGTATATATAAAAGAATAAAGGAATCAAAAAAAGAAAAGATGTCACTTGAATTGTCAAGTGCATTTTGTGAAGCCGGAAGCTCATCGAAATTGGATGAAAATGAAGACAAATTGCTCAGTGTAGAGGTTTTCAAATATGAAGAGCAAGCCAGAAGCAATATATATAATAAATGTAATGTTACCATTAACTATAATTACTGACATCTGTCTTACATGTAGGCCCTAAAGCATCACGTCGATTTTCAACGTTTGACTTCTGAGTCGTCATACGTTAAATATATGAAATTAAAGACAATTGTACACTTTTCAAATAATATTTAGTCAGTATAATTACTTCAAAATAAGAAAACATATGAAAAAGTCATGCCTCAAAATCTTCATATTTGCTACGGCGAGTTGAAATTATTCTAATACAAGCATTCATTATGTAATGTCTACTTAAATGTAAATATTGAAAATTTCATATTCATTGTATGAAGAAAATTGCCGTATGACAATTATTGAATAAACCTTATTAACGCAACGTTAGATACAAACGATTGTTAAATAAACGTGGAAGGTTTCTAGATAGCATTTAAAAATTTGTTGCTTGGTTGGATATAAATATTTTTCGTCGATTTCATCATGAATTGTATTTTTATCATTTTATTATTTAAAGCTTTGTATTATTTAGGTTGTTAATTATAATCGTTTTCTATTGCCGTTCTATATTACGGTTCTATACTGCTTCAAAAGATACCTTTCAATGTGTTTCATCGTTCTATATCACAAAATATGGCACTTTTCATTACCATGATCAACAAAGACAAGTGTTCGATAATACTGCATTTGTCTTCGAGCATGTATTATAGATATCCTATCTCTTTGTCCTTGATCATCATAGCACGTATTATGTAGCGTAATTTTTTGAAAGAAATAAGTACGACAAGTTTCCTAACGTTTCGCTCATAGTCTATTGAGAAGTCTGTACCCTTGAGAATGCTCAATAGACTATGAGCGAAACGTTGTGAAAAATTTCGTTCTTATTTGTTTCAAAAATGTCAACAGCAACAATGCAAAAATTGTAATACAAAGAGACCCTCTGAAAGAACAAAATAAATACGAAAATATAAAAGCACAAGGGATCAAAGTAAAAAGTGTGGAATATACAGGAAAAGAACGTCAATTCTCGACTGCTAAGATCGATTTAGCGTTCCCTCTGGTAATCGCCAGAGAAATGCGCTAAAACAGCCAATCAGTCTCCCGCGGTTCTTCTTTCGGCTGGGAAATCCGATGACCCAACCTGGATACAGTCTTTAACGTTCTTGGACCTAAGCAACCACTCGTTTCGAATGCTAGTGGTTAGAAACAGTACCGTTCAAGTAGAACGCGATATTTGGAGAGCATGCGATCTTCAGCTCTTTTGGCAGCGGCTCCAGGCATGATATCCGACTCAATGATGGCGTTTTGGGCAAACGTGTCAGCACACGTAACATCCCATACTAATGCGCGTCCCATTGAAGAAGGAAATATGGTCATCTCATCAGGTCTTTTGCTATCTCCTCGGTCAAGTCCAACAGGCTCAAAAAACTGGAGGAACTCCAGCTCTGTCGAAAGCTCGCTTAATGACATCATTCAGAGCGGAATGCCTATAAGTAGACGACAAGAGCTTTGTTTACACGAGAGCGGATGATGACCAAAAACATCAACAATGAAGCCACATTTGTATTTATGGGATTCGCAAACTTTTGCGCAAATGCGTAATGCCACCGATGTATGGAAAGTCTCGTCATCTAGCAATGTAGCTAGCAATGGATTTGGTATGGCATGAAGCCAAGCTCCACTGAGGTGTTGCACCAGCCATGAAAGCCGCTAAGCGACGTTAATTTAAACTTTTGCAGAGCAAACGAATGCGGTCTTCACATGCAACAGTGTCCCAACGTTTTCGAGATTCACAATTTTCAGGAATTCTAAGACAAATCGTTGTCCATTGATCAAAGCCATCAATTCTTCGGCGCTGTTAAAGCTCAATTGATTTGGACAGAATTGCTCCAACTAAAGAGTCGCAGGCAGATGTAGATGATCAGATACGCTGGCAAAGCAATGTCACTGAATTGACGAAGATCTAAACCACCAAGTTTGACCGGTAAAGTGGAATGTTTCCAATGTAAGTCGTCGAATTTTACATTGCAAATAGTACTGGTGCATAATTTCAAAGAGTCGTCGTAACAGGACAGTTCTAAAGGAAGCTTATAGCACGGAGCAGACCGGAGAGTATATGATAATTAAGGGACTGCAAGACCATTTTTCAACAAGAAAAATGCTGAGTGAGAATCCAAATGTTGAATGCGGCTTGTTAATCTATCAAAGACATCCCTTTTAGCAATCAAAAATTCTTTTAGAGCTGAAGACATAATTGGAGAACCCAGGAATTGTAAATTCTCAGTTTGCATAACTGCTATTGAAGGTAAAACACATTCAAGCTGTTCGAGAAAAGAACTGAAATGATCATTGAGTGACAGTGACATTCTAACCCAAAAATGATGAAATTCCTGTCGATTTCTACATCAATCAGCGGACACTAATGCCGTAGTTGGCATTATTGTCCGCTGATTGATATATGAATTTGCATTGAATTAAAACCCGCATTATTGTCCGGCAGAAAACTCTATGCCAAAAAATCTGAAGGAACATAGAACATAAACAAACTGTGCAAACATATAAATTACTCATATTACAAGTGCTGTCCATTCTAATACAAATAAAATTCTAGCACAAACCCATTCTTTCTCAGAATTGAGGTCGGGCGCCGAACAGTTCCAGACTCGCTTGATACAGTTGTCTTTGTTTCAGAAACAGAATAATGCGTTGAAAAAACCTGGGATGATGTCGATCCACTGTTGTCTTCAATACAAATATCCCTTTGTTGGGTTTCGGATCGGTGAATACTGCTCCTTAAATCATGTGATACCTTCATTTTCTTTGTTGGTGTTACACGTTTAATATAGCGCTGCACCGAATCATTCCTTTTATGACCAGTAACCGTTTGAATCTGGTCCGTTGTGTACCCTTATGAGAACATCTCCGAAACGACTGTTGCACGCACACAGTGATTGGTGTAAATTGCGTTTAGGTCTGCTTCCCTTGAAATGATTTTCATTGCATCATTCAACAAATGCTTCCCCACGACTTGTGTATCCGAGTACCATGTAGCATTACTCTCCCAACCGCCACTCTCCATTTCTGATTTCTGCAGCGGCTTCGGGAATAAGCATGTGCAATTATCGGGGATCTTGCTCAAATATAGTCGGATGGCTTCAGTAGGACATTCATCTTTCTTCTCTGGTTTTACATACATCACAATGTCTTTAATATTCTCGCAATTCCTTTTATTGAGTGTTGATCTCACATTTTTTTCTTCAAGAGTTTTATTACACACAATGAATTCACGATTGTCGTTATCCACTGAGAAGACAAGAGATTCCTTTTGGAGATTCCTCATCCACTCTCTTCCTCGATAGGCAAAGTGGTAAATGATTAGAAAAATTACCTCGTGTTGCAAAACTTGAGGATTTTTTCTTGAAAAATAGTCACCAAGCTTCAACAAATCAGTTGAATCAATTGCTCGCGCACTGTTTTGATTGTTGATCGTTTTCGTCGACTTAAGATATTTGGCACTCATGCATTTTATCATGTTATTTGCTTGATTAAATTCAACGTCTTTCAAAATATTGACCTGTCGTCCTATGTCTGCGCTCAAGTAAGAATTCCCGCCCGCATACATATTAGCGTAGATGGGCTGTAGAAATTCCCGTCTTGTCGGGACAATTTACTGTACCAGAAGCAAAGGTATTGTGACAGATATTTCACTGGCATTTCTTCAATGTTTGTTGGTAGCTTTTCATCACGAAGAAATGATTTAAACTTGCTAACGTACTGCTTCGTCTGGTCACTTGTGCGCTTGTTTTTCGCATCCTCCTCTGTTTTTGCAATTTCCCTCAATTTCATCACTCAGATCGGGATAAGAAGTGTCGTCAAAATCTGCTGTCGACTCAATTATCTCCGCAGTCTGCGAATCTGTTAAGCCCGTAAACTGATCATACACATAATTATTAGTGTCATTCTTTGATAACTTTATTGAAGTCAAGAAGGTATAAAATTACAACGAGATACAAAAGAGAGATAAAAAAAATCACAAGTTGAAAACTTCATCCAGCCCTACAGTCTTCGGCAATGTGCTAAGGATGGATATGGCATTTCCCTTCTGAACGGCGATGCTTAGTCTCTGGAAGAGGAAGGTTGTTGATCGCTCTTCTCCGGTCTTCTCCTCTATACGAGCGCCGATTTGTCTCGCAAATTTGATTGCAGATAGACCCCATGCTCCCATGGTTTCCATGCAGAAGGGGATGACATTATATGTAGATGTTAAGTCTGCATATTTAGACAACTTGCGGTCTTCTGCTTCAGATGCAGTTTTGTCTGCAACATGCGACGATGAAGCGATATAGCTCGGTGACATGGTATCTCGGCAATTGAAGTCCCAGACGGTTGATCGTCCGCCTTTCCATGGTATCATGGTAAGTCCATCGGGACGCTTACCATCTTGCCTGGAAATTCCTGGAGGTTCCAAGATGGCAGGAATTCCACTTGATACCAAGGCCCGTCGAATAAGGTCATTGGCTTCTTGGTAGCGCGCATTTCTTCCGGCGCTCTTCTTACATCGGAGGCCATGCAATCCACACTGATCCACAGTTTCTCCACAGACACAGACATGTTGTTGACAAAGAGGGAGACCTAAACGTAATGCACATGCGATCCGCAATTGGCTGTTATTCAACTTCAGGCCCAGTGATGGTATTGGGCATGCGTTCAACCATGCTCCTGCATACTTGAAAGAGACGGCAAGAATCCTCGCTTTCGATGCGGCTGATACTATCGAACCCGCCAACTGATCGAATGCTGACTTTAGAATCGGCTTATCCCATGCACGTTGACTGCTTGGATTGAGTGGGAGCTCGGCATTTGTGATTGCTTTCCAGTCTTTAATTGGCTTGCTTAGTGACATAACGAAATAATCGGCCGGCAAACTGCATTGTGACAAAAGTGAGGAACAGAGATCAACAGTACTGTGAGCTGAAGACAGATAAGTCGGTAGAGATAGCTGTACAGCGCTTCTAACACCAATTCCTCCTTTTGAGATTGATAGTATGGCTTGATTCCATGCTGTTTCATTGAGTTGGTAATTAAGGATATTACTGAGTGTCTCACGAATAGCCGCATCATATTCCTTTAAAATGCCATGGAAATAGAAACAAGGTGCAGTACGCAAAATGTACGTCAATTTAGGGATTGAAAAACAGTTTCTCAGTAGAAAAAGAGCATCATGCGCATCTAAACTTTGTAATGTGGAGCTGAGTCGAAGGAAGTCGTTCAACTTACGTTGCAGCGCAGGTCTGATTGCAGCCATGCCAATAGGTGATCCCAAAAGAACAGCATCTTTCGCTTCGATTACCTTCATTCCAGTTTCAGAAATAATGTGTGAAATATATGGAATATCTGTTGTCGAATTCAAATTTCTCACAATCAGCTCACATTTTTGGTGATTCACAGTCAAGCCAATTTCTCTTGCTTGTTCTGATATCAGTTGGAAATCATCGAAGACATCGGTGATATTACCGGCTATCGTGCCATCATCCAAATACCATAAATTTAATTCTGAACGAATATTTTTGGCAATGTCTTTAATTGCGAGACAAAATAGAGGAGGACAGAGTGGGTCGCCCTGCTGAATTCCCTCTGAAGAATGAATTATGTGATCACAATACCAAAGGTTAGATTCTTTCAAATATGTCTTACGAACAAAAGGAAAAATCTCAGGCAGATTTTCAATCACTTCTTTTAAAATCACATCACGCTTGACTGAGTTGAAAGCATTTTTAAAGTCAATCTTCAGAAATACTTTGTTTTCGGTCATTTCGTCAACGTATCTTCGAGCTGCGTGGACTGCTGCTTCAAGCTCCCAAGGAAGTACCAAATCCCAACTGCTGAGGCCACAGCAGTTTTCCCATCTTCTCCATTGCTGATGAGCTACACAGTTTCCCTACCAAACGACGGAGAGTAAATCCGACTGCGATTGGTCGAATTCCACCGGAGGATTTGCTCAATGCAAATAAGTTAGCTCCAAAGAAGATAGGACAGACCTCTTCAGGTATCTTTCCACTCAATAGCGTTGCAAAAACGAGAAAGAGCATCAAGAAGTTTTGTGCGATGTTCTCCGAGCCACTTAGCCATTAATTCTTTTAGGTGCTGTGGTCTCAAACCATCGGGGCCAGCAGCTGAACCATTAGGGAAACTCATGATTGCTTTCATAACTGATTCCGGGTAAACTTGCAGTGGAGAGGATTCTAATGTTCGATCTTCTAATGGCATATCACGGAATGCAGAAGCTACAGGATGCAGCTCACGGGGTTTTTTTAACAGTGTCTTCGTTATTACATGCCAGACACTCATTGGATGAAGCTATTCTGACTGCGCCTTTAACGTCATTCTCCGAAATTTTTCTGAAACTAGGACCGATAACTTCTTGTGAGGGCTTTTCTTTACCTTTGAGTTGTTGCGAAGTTCGTGTGCATTTTTTTTCATTCGCTCAAAAATCTGTTCGGCACTAATTGATTCGTTGAATTCAGTAATGTCATCGTTTGTTAGAATTTCAAGAAAATTCAAGTTCTCTGAGCTTAAACCACTGATTTGGTTGCCTTTGATTTTTGATAAATTGAGCATAGTTAAGTCTGCTGTCTACCGTGCGTGCTTCTTGTATGAGTGATTCGAGAAAAGTGATCAAGCTACGGTTTACAAGACTATCATCCATGGATTTTTTGAATTTTGAAGGTAGTCAACCTTTGCAATATCGTCAGATTATGCTAGTGAAGGAGATCTAGGAACTGTAGTCATAGACTTCTTGAGGCTATCATTCAAAGACTATGAAATGACCCATGGACTTCTTATTAAATAAACATGGATGTCAAGGATCCCTTTATGGATGTCTAGGCGCAAACTAAGATTTAGAAAAATAATGTACACATATCTAGGAGTTAGGTACTATGAGTATGAGTAATTTATGAAGCACTATCAGTACTATGAAGCAATGATAGAAAGCATTGATATAGATTTCATCTTTTTTGGGTTAGAATACCAATAATATCCACTTTTATCGGACATAAATGCAAAATTCCTCGGACAATAACGTGTCCTCGGAATCTATGCATTTATGTCCTCTAAAAGTGGATACTATTCCTATATTGCTAGTATATCTATTGACATCAATGGTAGACTACGGTGTCATAGTTCATTGTCAGTAGCTTTCCATGTTTGCATGCAAATACAATGATATCGATCGATGGTTTTAGATCTGCAAAGTTGATACATAGCCTTGAAAATGCCAAATTTGCAAATTTGCGATTTTGAATCTTGCAAACTTGAAAATCCCAAAAAAGTGACTGATTTTCTAAACGCATCATCAGATAAATCAGATCGTTATCATTCGCAGCAAATTTAAACCTTTGATGCTGTAAGATATCTAGTCAGGAGCGAGCTTAGAAAAAGAGTATACCAGGGATGCGTGACCTTTTACATTTTTCGGTCGCCATTTTAATTAGCTTTCCTTGATGAATGACGCAGTGAAAATCGCATAAAGGCCTACTTCGTAAAGAATGAGTTAGCAAGTTAACCCATGTACGACCGACGGTCATTTTTGACCCGAAAGATTTTAAGCTTAAGGTGTTAATAGCACTTGAAAAGTTGAAAGCATGTTTTTGTAAGGGCAACGAAAGGAGAAAGCACTTTACTAAGCTACTGTTATAATTCATAAAGGAATCACGAGCCTCACAAAATTCATTCATCACAGTGAGGGCCGGTGATCTGGCAGGCATCCTGATTCAGGCCATGGACTTGAAGCTTGCACGAGCGAACATTTTCAGCAAAACACAATAATTTATTTGCTCGACAATTATTGTCCCTTTTGTTTCTTTTAGCTGATGACTCTAGCCATGAATGCACATGAATACAACTTCCCTAAAATATTATATTCATGAGTTATCGAATTGCTTGAACGCCTTCATCGCGCCTGCGGGCGCGCATTTTTCCACGAAGCATGGGCGTAAAGGTGTTCGACAGTTACAAGGTGACTAATATGCTACTATAGTGACGATTGGTTTTCGATTGCCTTGAATTCCAGAAATATTTGCAACATGCATGTGCAATATCCTTTTTCATTTACTTCTCATTGTCACGGCCGCACTTTGCCTCTCCTACGGCCCCTGGAGTAGGGTAAACTCGGCTAATATGGACAATTTTACTTCCTCCTATTTTTCCCATATATTCTAACTCGGCTAATATGAACACCTAGTCCGGCTAATATGAACAGTACTTGGGGTAATATGGACATCAGTTTAAACCTCAATAATGGATACAATTCGATGTATTTAGACATCTTATGTGTTTTTACATACACAGTTTGATCAAATAAATGATTAAAAATATAAATTTCCAATAACTTGATATTAAGAATAATTAACTACAAATATCAAAGCAATCACTTGTTCCACGTGAATACACAAATGAAAAACAATCTACATGTACAACTTCGATGAAACATTTATGAAATCGATGAATAAGCAATAAGCATTTGTGTTATGTAACAACAGAGTCAAATATTATCATGAGTTCAAGAGTCCAATCACGCGATCCACACAGGTCATGCAGAAAAATACGCCGACTGTGCATTTTCCACAATCTTCATGGGTCCACGCTTTGCACTCCATGCATTGAAGCCATTCACGGTTTTTGCTTTCAGAATAAGTGACACCACACTCCCTGCACAACCATTGTCTTTTCACCGCTACTGATTTTGAATTCAACGGTTTGCTATTTTGGTGATGCTTGTTCGAACCTAATAGGCCGACTTTTGGTTTGGTCATCCGCTCAAAGGCAGCTAATGCTGCCTTCCTATTGGAGTTTATGCTAGGCACTAGTTCACTGAATGAGACACTTAATGATTTTGGAAATCTATCAGTAGGATTACTACTACTACACGGAATATTTGTGCAGTAACCTAAGCCACTAGATGACTCACCAATACATAAGTAAGAACTCCCATTTTCAAACACGATGCTATCATTGGGGTCTACCGATGATCTCTCTTTTTCGCTAGCCTCCTCATTATTTTCAATCACCTCACTAATGACTAGAATAGTCACTAATGAATAGAGCCATTGTTTCTGTTCGTGTCTTCCAACAGTGATGTGGATATCAAGAATGCATTTTCTGAAATCACGCCCATGACAAGTGGACACAGTCCCGATTTCTTGAATCCAGTCAATGCATTTTTTGGAGTAACAGCTACTTTCCATGCATCCGGAAAAAGTTCTTCGAACTCTGGCCTGGAAATGACTGCTACTGGATTTGAAATCATAAATTGATGGCATTTTTCACGCCATGATCTTTTAAATGTGCCAAAGACGCCAACGTCGAGGGGTTGAAGGTAATGTGATGTATGGGAGGGAAACGCAATGAGTTCTACGTTATGAGAGACTGCCTCTTTGAACAATTCTACGCTTTCATGGCTTCTATGGCCATCCATGAACAAAATGACTTTTTCCTCGTAGCTTCTTACAGATTTTAAGAACTGCAGAAAGTGTCTGAACCAAAGAAGAAAAATATCCTTGTCAATCCAACCTGACTTGGACATAGCAACAATAGTCCCAGCTGGTAGAGACCCTAGTGCCTTTGGATTCGGCTTTCTTTGCCTTTAAGTATTACTATTGGTGGTACAAAACTGCCATCTGCACTGCAGCATGCTACAATCGTATTATTTGATCCTCTCTATGCTGTAGTTAGTGCCTGTACTGATCTAGTGCCTTTCATTGCAATAACTTTCCCTCCCTGAGGAACAATTTGCAGGCCAGTTTCATCTACATTAAAAAGCCTACTCGGAACATCCTTTAAATTGTTAGAAGAGAGTAGTTCATCTACTTGTGAGAAGAATTCCTGAATTCTCGATTTTTCCATTCCAAGAGCCCTGGCTCGACTTAAGTTCTCTGGTATTCTTAAACACAGTTCGGGATGGCGGCGTCGGAAGGAGCACCACCAATCCCAACCAGCCCTCTGTGTATCATCATTAAAATTTTTTGGAATTTGATTAATTCTGCAGTAACTGTAAACAATTTGTCTCGCGTTCTCAACACTAAGAGGAAAACCTTGCTTCTGCCTATCTATCATCATATCAGATAGCTCACGCTCTTGTGAATCGCTGAGAGTAGTTGGCCGTCCCAATTTTTTCTTTGCTGTAAAACCATTCAGCCACAGGCGACGGAGAGTTGATCGGGGCAAGCTCGACTGCATGCCGCTTAGCGATTTTCAACAAATGTATTTTTCTTAAGCCTACAACGAAAGAAAGAAGATTAGATAGTGACTATGGTCAAAAGTTGTAGTTATGTGTGCTTACCCAGAGCAGTGATTTTTGTGTCACATTTAGAGTTGCGGAATTCCGCATCAGCGTCCATCATAGCACTTTTCATATTAGATTCATACCAGGTCTGTCGTTTTCGACCCATCTAAAATAGAATAATGACTTTTCATTACAAACAAAATAAAGAATGCAATTAGAAACTCTGAGTACTTCATTTTCTACATGTGTAGCCTATGACACTGATAACTCTTAATTAGACATGATACACTAGGAATATGTACATGTAGCATGTGCAGGTTATGATCCTACATAGGCCTAGTTGTATATTGATTCTTTTCCGTAATAGGCCTGATTGTAACATAGACCAAATTGCGAGTCTATCATACATTATGTGGTTATGTGGTATGATACTATTTAGCCAAGAATACTGGAAGTTATCATAGTTATTCTTTCAAGAAGAGAATACTTTCACTTGTTCAGGTTGCTCATATTGAACTACGTAGCTATATCGAACTATGCTCAACTGCAATTAAGGCGTGTAACGCACTATTCTGTATTTTAAAAAGCAAGAAGGTATTCTTTCATGACTGCAATGTTTACTTGCTTGTTTGCAAGCGTGATTTATTACTGTTCATATTATCCTGATGTAGTGTCCATATTTCCCAAGTACTGTGTTCTTATTACCCTGATGAACTGTTCATATTACCCAGTGAACGTATTTTGTGTTTACAAGAGAATAAGATCAAATTTCCTACAGATCTATCATGATATGCAATATAGAAACAATTTGCATTCTTTTGATATGATTTGCAAGATAAATCTGACTCACCTTCACTTCTGAACCGTCAGGTGAAAATAAGCGCTCTCAGTCACATTGTTAACGCGATTTTGCTGACACAGCAGGTTGGCAATCAAAGTCCTCGTGGGAACGCCCAATAGCCAATCAAAAGTGAGATTGAGATGGTCAATGTGTGAACCAACGTCAGCTCTAATATCCAACGAAGATAAATTGAGTATAGACCTTATCATCTGATCGCAAATTGCAGCTAAATTAAGAACTGTCCATATTGCCCTAATGTCCATATTAGCCGAGTTTACCCTACACGTTTTTACTAATTAGGACCCACCAGGCAGGGAAGCAGGTATTTTTGAAAATTCTAGTGACTGAGAGAAAGTTTCGGGCATGTGCTACAATTGTACCAAAGAGAAACCTCAAACTATTTCTAGAGCCTATGAAAATTCGCTTTAGAAAAACAGTCAAAAAATTGTACGAGGACTTCTTTTGAACAGTGTAATTCTGATCAAATTTAGATTCAAAAAGTCTTCTTTTGCAATTTTTATTAGCCATGTCTATTTGTAGTCCATGGATAGAAATATCATGCATTTCTAGTGTGGCCATAGGCTTCTTAATGTCATGGAATGGCCGACAAATAGGACAATAGGATATCTAACATAATTCATGGAAACTTATAACCAAAATCAGTAAATCTAGCATATAGAAATCTGTATATAAGCCGGGGATACCTATGATACATAGAGTCTTAGGGATTTTCAGCTCTCAATGTATGTAGAACAACATATGTATTTACAACTCTCAACCGGCTATGTAGGCCGGTTTGAGAAAATACTGATTGCAGAATTTTCATCAAAGATGTTGAGAAAGTTCAGTGTCGTAAATAGTAATTTCCAATCAGAAATGAAAAAACAGAGTCAAGTGGATTAACGCTATTCCCAACATCATTGATTACGAGAAAACAAAAAGAACTATGAGCATTTGTGCATGACACTGGTCTTACAATGCGCCAAAGAATTGAATAAGATGTGGACATCTAATAGCCATGCAATCTATTATTTTACGACTCTTGCATTAACACCACTAAAGGTATTCTGTCTTTCAGAAATCCACTGAACAAACAACAGCAAAAACAGCAAACATACAACTGGAAATCATGCCGGAATCCCGAAAAAGAAATGTGTCACAAAAAATGGCTGTACACGAAATAAAATGTAACAAATGCAAAGAACCCTACGTCGGAAGTACAATCAGAAACTGCATACCAAAATCACAGGACATCTCAAATCAAAAGACTCATCAATGTATAAACAAGATAATATGCCAAACCAATGACCGACAAATATCAGTGTCAATTATACCATGATAGAGATCTAATAAACCGTAGATTCCGCGAGGCCATGCAGATCAAGATTTTGAAGCCATCTATCAACAACAAAGATGAGCTATCAGATTTTTATACTCTGATTTTCTAATTCTTGTGTACATAGTATTTCAAATTTTGTACCATTTTTGTATTTAGCTAGCTTAGTCTTTTTATCTTGAATAACTTGAGAATGGAGTCATAACTCCGAAATATTGTTTAAAAAGTAATAAAATAAAATAATTCTATCAAACATCTTTTTCAACAATCAGCAGCAAGGCTTATAAGATAAATCATAAATAGTGTCAAGGCAGTCTTTATCCTAATGTATTTTGAAATTGTTGATAAAATTTGTTTAATCATGTGAAAACTAATAATAACTCCTCAAATGCAATTTCCATTTCAAAGAAATCAGACAGGAAGTTGCAATAATTTCAAATGTTAAGAGAACTGCGAACATCCTGTATATCAAATGGGTGAACAGAAACCGAGAACAGAAGTATGTAATAAGACAGAAATTCAGCACAGTCGTTAGCAATTAATCATGAATGAAGAAAGAATAAAGGAATACTTTTGTTTTAAGCTGTCACAGACATAAGACAATTTTCTACTTCTCGGTGATCATATGGAATCAAGTTTTTTTAAAAGTGATTAAAATTCTGCTTCATATAGTTTGAAAATGTCAGTTCTTGAGACTTGCGAAGGAATGAAATATCAGGAAGAAAGGAACAATGACACTGAACACCACAAATTATGCTGTAAGGTTATTGAAGGCAATAAATTGTCGAAGGCTAACAAATATAACGGTGCTTAGCCTTCACAGACCTGAGGGGGTTTGGTGGACTCGGGAGCCCCGTTTTTCTATTTTATTCTTTTGACAGATGATATATCAGCCGCTCATGTCCATGTGAAATCATCATTTTTGACAACGATTATGAATATGATATTTTATTTCAGTTGAAAATTGAAATGCTATCCTAGATAGTGAAAGGCGTTCCATGTACTCTTCAGGTCTCAGAGGGTGGAATTTCTTTTTCACAAAATATGCATTATCATACGAAGAATTATTTTGTGCATTATGTGTGAGGCTCAAAGATCTATTGTTAATGCTATGCCCAAGTATGGGTGCTGTGCTCGAAGACTGCAAATGCGAGTACGTTGCTTTCTCAGACCGCGCGTGACTGGTTGACTTTAATGAACAGTTCAGTAGAAATCAAGCCTCAACATGAAAGCTATCATTGTATTCACGTATTTACGCCAGCAATAGATCATTCCACTTATTGTTGAGTCCGAGATATTTTGAGCAAATGTTTTGAGAGTCAAAGACTTCTGGTAGTTAGGTATCGCTGCAATAGGCCTTTTTCCAATAGGAGTGGACAAAGCTGAGAAAATTGAACATGTAAAACATTTCAGCTACACGCAATCAGTCAGAAAATTCCAATATAATGAACTATTTGAGGTCTCATGGTATCAGAAAGCATCGTGAAACCGCTTCGTAATCTTGTGACATATGTCTTTGCGTTGTGTACATTATTATTATCGCGGGCTATATGTTTACTAGGGAAAAGTGTTGTATTGCGCATATAGTTAAAACTATCATAACACTATCATAATACAATAATAATAATATCATAATACCAATTTATTAGTTTATATTTGTGCACCTTACATTAATTCGAATGTCATCGGATTTGTCGATCACGTGATCACGCACATGCTGAAATGAATCGCAGTCATGTAAGTTACATGCAAGTGCATCATTGTGCATGTACATGAAACCAAATAATAGACAACACTTCACATTTTGTAGACATGTGTCGAAGGATAAATAAGCTTTGAATTCAAAATAATCAGATGAAAAACAAGTAACTTAACATGTAGAAAGCTCATCCAGAGTAGATCTAATGCATATTGAGCAAGATGTTGAAACCTTGGAATACCTCATTCTGCGGTGGGAGGGGATGAATCTCCACATTCCTCTGGGTCCGTCACTGAAAGGTAATATCATGCATGTAGATGTTATAATCAAAAGCCACGTCTCTGTAAATAATATTTTTTACTGTATAATTTGATACTGTCAATGATAGGAACTGTGACTATTGATGAGGTAACCGATTCGTGATAAGTGCTTCCATGGCTAGATACTAGCATTTTTCCTGATGACATTTCCATTAAAACTCATCCTTTCTCAAAACCGCCGTCATTAAACTCTCAATTAGCTGGTTAACATTTATAGAGCATCATTTTGAATTAAGATCAATAACTGATCGCATGTTGAGGTATAAAGTGATTAATCTATAACTAACTCTGATGTTAAAAAGTAGAAGTTAAGATGTACGAAGTAGGAAGCAAGAGAATGAGAATAGCATATATCTACTGGCAAGAGAAATTGAAGAGAATGACAGCAACTACAGAGTAAGATTTGGATTCCTTGTAAAAAAAGAGCTTAAAAGCTTAATGACTACGAGCTCAGTGGCATGAATTTGAAAAATTAAAATTCTTCTGTGCATGACATTGTTGATAAAGTTTGCAGACAGATGTTAAATTTTCACTTCACACGTACTGAACATAAAAACCGGTGCATATAGAAAACTCCTCTCCATGATTTATAGCTTGCGTTTTTATGCTTGGTTAAGGGTACATTTTAATATGATTCGTTCCTTGTGAGAGACGTTGTAAGAGATGAACTGGACTGCTCTTTCTGAATGGGTAGACAGGGTGTAGCGAGGGTGCAAATTCAGTGTTTGAGAAAACAATATTCATCTTACTGTGTTAAAGAAAGAGTTTTTATGGGTTCTTGAGCAAGCAGAAAATTTTCCATCTTTTGAGGCATAATGCATGCAGCATCTTTTTGGTGTGGTTAAAAAACATGCTGAATCTGTCATTTTGATGCGATGAGATGACTACGTAGAATTATTCTTCTTGCTGTTCGTGTCGAAGGAAGCAATAAGAAATAATATTTTCTATGACCTTTCAAAATGTTTTTCACTGAGATTCAGATTTTGGGTAGTTCTCATAATTTGGGTTTGGTTCTAGACAGCTGCAAGTCAAATTTCATGACTGCGTATGAAATTCAGATGTTTTCTGCCTTTCCTCATGTCAGCATGCATTCAACAAGCTGTTTTGTACTTCGGGTCAAGCTTATGTAAAGATTCACATTTGGGGGAGGGGTTCACAGAGATTAGGGCTGGTTCCCAGTGATTTCCATTGGTTCGAAAGTGCAAAGCATATTTTTTTGCAGGGAAATTTTTTTCCTACTTTAGAAGAAATGAAATGAATCAAATTTGTGCTTTAGTAGTATGTGCAGCCCTGCATGTGAGTTTTAAACATTTGGGTGGTTCGCAGTTTTCGGAACTGCTTCGTGACAGTTGTGGCAACTCAATGAAGTTGAAGAAACTTAGATGCAAATTTTCATTGTATTTTCATATTTCTTCATGTTGCCATGCAGTCAACCAATTATTTAACATCTAAGTGTGGTGTATTTATGCGCAGATTATTATTTTGCGAAAGAATTATGAGTTTGAAAACACGAAGTTTTCATCAAAATTTCAAATAACAATTCCGTTGGATACAGGATAGCTGCGTTGTCAAATACGATTCTGAAGATAGAATGCATCACGATTTTTTATAATTTGGTCAGCATTCAGCATTTGGATTTGGCTCTCAGTGATACATTTATGTTTAAAGAAAATCAGTGGAAAGTTGCCGTTTGTTTGTGTTTTCCTTCAAGTGTAAGTATGATTGATTTTCTAGTCTGCATTGATCTGGGACGTTAATTAACGCTTTTTAATATCTTGGGTGGTCCTCAGTTATTGAGGCTAGTTCGGAGTAACAGGATCAATTTTAAATTTCAAAAATTTCAGTTTCAATTTTTTCATTGGACTTTCTATTTTAGTAAATAAATTTCAGATGACAAGATAAAGCTACCTTTAATACTTTAGTATATGTTTGGTTATCGGCTTTGAGGATAGTTCTCTTTTTCGTTGTTACCTAACATATACCAGTAAAATAATATTTGTAATAACCCTTGCAAAATGCTTTCAGTCAAATCGTTGTTTTGAAATCGATCGGAGTTCTATTGTTTGTGTTAGGTTATGATTCTGACTTGAAAATAAGCCACCGGCTTCAGGGGATGACGGCGAGATGGAGTTCTTTCCTAAGGCGAACAAGAGGTGTGCTATATTATAGAAATATGTTTTTAAATTTGGACAAATTAAGCACGAAAATTCCTTGGCAGCCATAGACGCTGCGTTTCGCCCTACAATGGCTCGTCAGTACGGCTCGGAATGGCCCAAACTAGCTTAAAATATCCAGAATGGCTGAGCAAGCTGAAGGACTGTAAAACTGTTATGCGTTTGTATATCCTGGCTTAATACGATTGCAGATTGCCAGTTCGCCTGGCACAGAATAGAAGGGTTAGCTACAAATGATTTTATAACTTTTCATCTGTAACTGATCGCCTGTTATTGTTGGTGCAGAATAAGTACGGAACTAGCGCTAGTACTACTTCAAAATACATGCGTATTGCTTGCCTTGACAATTAATTGGTCTTTAGCCACATTAACAATGATTGCTTTATTTTGATGAACATTGTGCGGTCCTTTAACTAGGTTTTCTTTCTTAGAGAAAATTATTTCTTCAGAGAGACGTTTTGCAACATCTCTTCAAAGTCTCAAATATTTCATCCTCTTTGAACCCAGTTTGTTCTCTTCAAGTTTGATAGACAGCTTGTGTAAACATTTTACGATGATCGCAAATAAATAGCAAACATCATGCACCACATGGTGAGGTATTCTATTCCCTATAGGGATAAAAGTATTAGAACGGCCGCTTCTATTCCGATTATTTCCGAGTCAACTCCTTATCTGACTGCCATGCGATAGATCGTCATAACTGCAACTATTTGACTGAAAAGCAAATCTACGACATTCTTTCGGAATTATGGAATTTTCCCTTGATACATAGAAGTACACGTATCCCTCTCGACTTGGCAAGCAGCGGAAATTAATTGAAAGTCAATATCATGTGATAAAAAACTAGATTTTAGAGATGGATTGTTCTTTGCAAAAAATCCGACACTAAATATAATATCAAAGGACTAGAACGGACGAGTGCGCTACTAGCGAAATAACGCCATTGACATGATTCGCAGTGCAAAGTATGGCGACTACCAGTAGCTCGCATTTGATTAGTGTTTTGTTTACCTTGCAAGTTCCAATGTTCAGTTTCGGTACTTCAGCAGCATGCTAAGTAAAAATTAGTATTCTGGTCCCATTTCTCAAAATACTAAAATAGTTTTGAATGAAACAATTTACTTTTTATTTCAGGACAAGTATCTAGAGCTACAGCATGTTTGATACAACATGATCATGTAGATTTGATCCTTCTCAAGGGGTCAATTTCAATGTACAGTGAGGTTCCTAACCTTACTCAATTCAGGTTACTGTAGGTTATTCAGGTTATACCAGGTAGGCCTACCTAGTGTCATACCCACTAAAGGTGAATAAGCGTATTTCAATTTTAAGGCAGCACCCTTAAAAGTTACCTAACGGAATAATGAAGAATTCATTGTTTCTGACTGCCACGAGGTGGAATAGATATCTCACCTAATAATGAAAAGTACGAAAAATCTTAGGGTACTTAAGGCAGCACCGTAGGTACTTTAAGGGAACTTAAGGCAGTACCGTATCTTAGCTTCAATCTTAGGTTAGGTGGCAAATCTTAATGGGTTAGCATGCTCTACACCTACTCTACCAGCTACCTAACATATTTTCTGGCCATTATAAAGATGATATTTTCAATGTCAATGATTATCGAAAGCTGTATGATGCTAATCAGATTTTATGTGATGTTTAAATTGAATGCAAAGTGAGCTTTACTTAACATTGCGGTAGGTTTCATGAGGTTCAAGAAAATGATGAAGAAAACTGGCAAATAATGGCAATGAAGAAAATACAGACCGTTTCATAAATAATGGCACAAAAAGTAAATACATTTTCAAATGGAATTCTCGTTTTAAAAATTGTGGTTCAATTTCGATAAACTTTTTACATTGTAAAAACTTATGTTCTACAGAAAAGTTTAGCATATATGTGCATTTCAATTTCTCAAGTGGTTTGTTGTGGTTAGTCGGGGCCTACAGAATTGACTGCCTTCAAATATGATTGGAAACATGTGTTGATGATGACACCCATTTTGAGAAAACAACCGCTTTTACTTATCTTTTCGCTTCCAATCATTTTTCTGCTGTAAATGAGATGTAAATTGTCTCCACATTCATTCATGAATTAACTATGGTGTAGAGGATTGATTCTCAGTCGGGACTCGGGGCCCCGGGGACATGAGAACATTGGCTGTAGGCTACGAGAGGGCCTAGGTAAACATCCCGAAGCTCTGTATTTAGTCAGATGACCCATGGATAACAGCCAGCTTGTTTCATTCTCAGCCAGAGTGGATATCTGGATGAGCCAAATGATGGATGGATGTCGCTATCGGATGAACATCTCCAGATGAATGGTATCCAGTTACCTACTGTTGTCAGAGACAACATCATTAAAGTTCATCCAACAGTCCTTCCGATGAAATTTTCGAATTTCGGCTTTGCACCACCATCTTTTCCGTGGCTCGAGGGCCCGTTGAATGCGGAAATAGAACCATTTGTGTATTTCAAAGTTTTCCAATGAAACTGGTCATCAAAAATGGGGAGAACTTGTCCGGCTTCTGGTTGCCCACGCATGATTCATGAAAATCCGCAGCACCATGGAGATAGTGCATTTTCTCATGTTAAACAGGATTTCTTAATTTTGCAATGATCAAAACAATGTATGGAAGTCTCCTTGATGTTCGCAGCGAAATTCGTCTGTCCAATTTGAACACAGAATCGAACAAATCGTCGTATTGAATCTCTATCCGATCTTTCTTACTACAGTGCAAGTATTTGTTTTATCATGCTTCTTAATTCAACTTATTGTTCTTAAGATTTTGTATTTTTTATCTCCCTCTGTATAAAATGTTGCGAAGTTAAAGCTCTTTTGAATGTGAAATTTGTTACAGGAGATAAAATGAGTAATGTAAGCTTGGTGGACAGACTGAGGCTTCTCACCGCGGTTCTTAATGATTTTGATGGCGTATAGGCTTAAGTTGCATTTCTTAATTTGATTGTTGATATGAGTGTCCATTTTTAGACGATCGGTGAATGTGACTCCTAAAATTGTTAGTTCTTGATATCGCTTCATCTGAGGAATATTTATCTGATAAATATTCGAAATGCGAGTTGGCAGGGTAGTCTGATATAATGGATTGCAGACTTATCTGT
This sequence comes from Prostheceraeus crozeri, assembly GCA_907163375.1. Lineage (NCBI taxonomy): Eukaryota > Metazoa > Platyhelminthes > Polycladida > Euryleptidae > Prostheceraeus > Prostheceraeus crozeri. Next base: position 319,106 of record CAJQUW010010582.1, read on the forward strand.
AGAGCCCTTTGCTTTACATGATCTAATGACATGCGAAGTGGGTATAAGTATATATATATATATATATATATATATATAAGTATACTATGGGTATTAAGTTACAGAAAATGGACGTACTAAGAGGACCTGTTGTTGGTCTATCATGGATAGGGAATCTAGGCATCAGCTAGTGGTCGTCGTTTATCATGGCAAAAGCAAAATTACGGCAATAGGGCGATATTGCCATTTTGTTGGCTGTGCGATGCGCAATGCGACAGAAAACCTTAGGGAATGGCAAATCAATTCAAGTTTCATTCAAGAATTGCCATTTAGCTGCTCCTCTGGAAAAGATTGCACTGACTTGCAGCTAGCATTGGGGCTCAACCATGTCGACAACACTATCCGAACTATTCATACGTCTGATAGCGCAAGACTTATCCGTCTATCTTCGTATTGAAAATTAGCAGAATATACTTCAGGATTAATCTTCAAGTGGAATTGATTATGGCAAATCAAATCAGATTACAAAATACGAATAATTCGTTTAACTTATGCTATCGCCAATTTTTTTGTCAGTCTCAATAATGAGGTGCTAAATTTTCTCATAGCTCGTTTCTGATTTTTCTGATAATCATACATCATGTACTTACTTACCACAGATTATATATAAACTTGGAAAAATATCAGAATTGTCAAGCATCTGGCGTTAGTCATGGCATGACTGGGCGCTCGTAAGCCACTTGCTATTTTGCAAAGAAACAAGTTACTAATAGTAAGATCAGAAGTCGAGGCGTAGTTCCTTTTTCATGATCAGAATAGCAATTATGAATTTTTAAAAAATCATGCATTCATCCAGTCCTCTCAATTCTCTAATGCTTCTTTTGCTTCTTGCTGGTCGCTTATGTCGGATGCTTCTATATGTTTCTAAGGTTGAGATCACAGATGCAGATATAATAAGTTATTTGTTGCAGCACACAGTTTTTCCTATTCATCGTTCAAAGGACTACTTGATGTTTGATTTTTACTTGGCCTACATATGCTCAATTCACCGAAAAATGCAATTACTAAAAAGTGTTAACAAAAAGTAACTTTTATTGGTCGCTTACAAATATTATCAAAAGTTCATGCAATAGTAGTAAGCAAGTGACAAACACCAGATAGCGCAAGATGGCCGCCATCGCTGACGTCCCCCCCCTCTGGAACGACAGAGGTCTGTCGTGGTGTGCCGGCCAGGTGGGTCCACGTTCACAAACTGTTCGCTGACTCCCCCCCCCTCTGGAACGACAGAGTGTAGTGGTGGACTTGGGCGACCGCCAGGATTAGTCTTGAGACTATAGTGTGTGATGTTTTTCGTGCAATCTGCTGAATGTTGGGTTGTAAAATGGGCTGTTTCGAGTGGAAGGAGTGGTCGGATGAGAAAACGGAGGCCGGATTCGGATTCAGCGTGAAATTCTGCGTCGGTATGGTGAATTTGAACGCCATCGGAGAGAAAAAATTTTCGCTGACGTCCCCCCCCCCTCTGGACAGCTCGCTTCGATTTTGGCTTCCAGTGGACGGATTTAGTCGTGCCATAGCTCGTTTGAAAGCTAAGAGTGAGACAAATTCACTGAAAGAATCGGCTTGTTCCTATCTGTCTTCGTTTAGATGTGAGACGCCATTTAAGATTTTGGGACATTGGCGAAAAACGACAGAGTTAGAATTTGGGACGTTTTGGGCTGTAGTTTCAAAACGAAGCATCGGATTGGAAAACGGATTTCAGATTTGGAATCAGCGTGAAATTCTCTATCTGTATGGTGAGTTTCAAGGCAATCGGCGAGAAAAAATTTTCAACATTTTTCGAAAAAACGACAGAGTTAGAATTTGGGACGTTTTTGTGTGTAGCGCCCAAACGAAGCATCGGATGAGAAAACGGAGGCCAGATTCGGATTCAGCGTGAAATTCTGCATCGGTATGGTGAATTTGAACGCCATCGGAGAGAAAAAATTTTCGCTGACGTCCCCCCCCTCTGGACAGCTCGCTTCGATTTTGGCTTCCAGTGGACGGATTTAGTCGTGCCATAGCTCGTTTGAAAGCTAAGAGTGAGACAAATTCACTGAAAGAATCGGCTTGTTCATATCTGTCTTTGTTTAGATGTGAGACGCCATTTAAGATTTTGGGACATTGGCGAAAAACGACAGAGTTAGAATTTGGGACGTTTTGGGCTGTAGTTTCAAAACGAAGCATCGGATTGGAAAACGGATTTCAGATTTGGAATCAGCGTGAAATTCTCTATCTGTATGGTGAGTTTCATGTCAATCGGAGAGTTTCAAGTCAATCGGAGAGAAAAATTTTCAACATTTTTCGGAAAAACGAGTTAGAATTTTTGCGATGGCTGCCCACTGTAGAGCCAAAACGAAGCATCGGATGGGAAAACGGAGGCCAGATTCGGATTCAGCGTCAAATTCTACATGAAAATGGTGTATTTCCAGCTCAATCGGAGCACTAGAACCGGAGATAGACGGGTTTTTAGTGTTTGGATGATGGGTATTACGTCATCAGCTGATCGCCACACACTATATAAGCTGTGAACCGACAGAGACTTTTCATTTAGAGGAGAACGATTGTCAAAGGTAGGTCGTTTCTCTGAGCTCCGATGATAGCTTCGGACATTCCAAATTCCGAGTTTCTGTAAGAAACCGACTTAGAAAATTTCATTGCTGATATCAGCTAAGCCGTCAGACTTAGAGGTTAGCCAGGAGATGGCCTTCGTCTCCAGGCCATAAAAGACTCCAAAACTTTAAAGGCTTGTAACTTTGCTTCTACAAGTCCGTTTGACTTGATTCAAAAAAGGTTCGGTCGCTATTGACCTGCCCTAAGTGACAGACTACTTATAAAATTTCATAAGTAGTGCTAAAAAATTGAAAAATTTAAATTCGCTATTTTTTGACAATTTTCGGGGTTTTCAAACCTTCTGAATTCAACTAAGACATTTATAAAGTTGTGAGAGGCAAGCTTCGGCTTGGAATTTGCAACCTTTGTAAACAATCCACTGGATTTCATGTCAAAATCGGGGTCCGAATACCAACACAGTGATATGACGCACGCTCTGTCCGCGGGAGGTTGGATTTGTGGACCGAGGCCTTGGAGTTGGGATAAGATCCCCTCTGAGTAATGCCTGTAACGGATTCAAAGGTTCGACACTTTCTACCAATCTCTTAATTTAGCTGTATGATTATAAAAATGACTGTCAATGTCGCCTGTTAGTAATTCTATTTCATCCTTCCTTTACAGATACATAAGTTACAAAATGGGAGGAAATTCAAAGTTTCATTTTAAAAAGTGCCTATGTGGCGAAGTCAAGCGAGGTGGCGAGTTCAAGCGCCATTTAAATAAATTCCCCGACTCTCCCGAAGAGCATAAGGAGGTCGCTGTGGTGAGCGGATGCACATCATGTATGAAATTCGTCAGGGGAAACCTGAACGAGTTTTTCTATAAGACGCATTCAACATGTCTCATTAAGAAGGTGAAAAATTATACCACCTCAGAGGTTGGGTTAGCCATCACCCCACTTTTTGAAAAACCTAATCAAGATGAGAAGACAGAGACGCATGCCTCAGAGGTTGGGAAGGTCATCATCCCACCGGTTGAAAGACCACAAGTTGACCTAGATGCGGAGACAGAGCTGCAGATGGCAGTTCAAGCCATACAAGACTGCAAGAATGAGCAGCCAACGACATCTCACCTCAGCTCTTCTAGCTCTGAGTCGGAAATCTCCGAATCTGAATCGGAAACGGAAGAGGCGGTCGTCCTTAACAAACCCGAGGAGGCGATCATAGCTCCTAAACCCGATAAGACGATTGTGAAGAGTCGGGCAGTGCCAGCGCCAAAAATGCACTCCTCACCTAAAAAAGGGAGAGGTATCAAAGCCCAAGCCAAGCGGTGGGCTAAGGATGATGGTGTGGCGAGGGTTAGCCAAGAGTATGCCATTAAGAAGCTGAAGGATGAAATGACCCGTTATAAAAACGAATGCTCCGCATTAAGGGATGAGAATTTTGAACTCAAAAAGCAGGTGGCGGAAATTAGGAGTCTTAAGGCTCAAGTATTAAAGTTGGAAGGTTTCCAAAAGAGAGCTCTAGCGAGTGAGAGTCGCGTAGAGGATCAGGCCACATGCATTAAGAATATGAAGGCGAAGGAGGCGACGCTCAAACTCCAACATGAACAGGAGAAGATGGCTCTTCTTGAGGCGAAGAATAACGCTGTCAAGGAGAGAAGAACAACGCTCCACCTCCCCGTAGTCGGTAGCAAAATTATCGACGATGTAATAATGGAGTCGGAGGATTTGGATAAAACGAGCGAGTGCTATGAAGGAGCAATGCCAGATATTCGCTGTCTCCACATAAGCATTAAACACAATGGTGACATTCAGGAATTGCGCCATCGTAAGCGAAAGTTGCCGGCCAAGTACCTGCCTCAGCCACCACCATCGAAGGTTCAACGAACCGGTTGAATTGATTTATGGTAAGTTAATATCATCTCTATCACTTGAATATAATTTCATCTATTTTCTTTCTATTTTTCAGATGCGACGAGAACGAACCAACGGCTCTCATAAGGGCCACCATGGGGCAAGATTTGATAGAACCTCCTCGCGGTTTGCCCTGGGCAGTCTTCGGACTGGCGAATACTATCATTAAGTTGAATCTGCTATCAGTCAACTTGAACGTTATGCAGTCGATTGCTATCACTGAAGCATTCAGGATATTGTTGAAAATTAATTCATTGTTGAAAACCCTATATAAGCCAGAAGATTGTAGCGCTTCTCATTCAATTTCAAGTCACGATGGAAGCAACGTCTCCTGCCAACAGCATTCCCGTCTTCATCGATGAAGACAACGCCATTCCCGAGTTCGTCATCCTCGACGAGTGGGATGAAGAGGATGATAAGAAGGGGAAGATCGATAAGATCGTTTGGACGGATGGGGTGTGGACTCCAAATACCACTCGCATCCGAAAGGTTCCAGATGCACCAGCACGAGCTAGGCGGTATAGGGTCTATGACAACCTAACCGTCATACCCATTGACTATTCCAGCCAATAGTCAACTTAAATTCACACCCCGAGAATGAACCATCGGCTCTCTTAAGGGCCACCATGGGGCAAGACATGATAGAACCTCCACGCGGTTTGCCCTGGGCAGTCTTCGGACTGGCGAATACTATAATTAAGTTGAATCTGCTATCAGTCAACTTGAACGTTGCAAATGAAGTTCGGTGTAATACTTGCTTTCGACGGGCGTTCCTGTAAAGGGCGGCGGTAAAACCCGTAGCTATGTATACCGCAAGGGACATTCGGCAATGGTCAATCTTGTTAAACCTCTCTGCGTCATGTTTGCAAGTGATTGCCTCTGTCTCAACGTAGTATGCATTCGCGCCAGGGCGACATTTAGCCAACTGTCGAAGGTTGCCTAAAACTTTCCATTGCATATGTTATGAGAACCATGAGTTCTACCTGTCTCTATCAATGAGACGAATTGATGAATGGAATGAAATGGGAGGACACTCACGCGCCACACGCAACATAACACACTTCTCTCTTCCGCAGTCTAACAAGCTCTTTACACATGGATCTCAGTCGATTGCTATCCCTGTATCAGAAGTGTAAGCTATCTTAATTTTATTTAACACTATTTCATCTACCATCATCGCCCATATGAAATGTTATAAGATTTACAAGTTAGACTAAGCGTGCTACTATTTCCAAATGAAAAAGTATACATGGTTAAATCATCCACTGAAGTCCCATTCAAGTAAGTCAGTATGAAAGCAAAGATAATACGAAATAAAAATTTATTATGGCATGTATTTCAAAAGGTCTTCATCGTCAATATCGTCCCAGAGTCTGGCTTCACATAGATAACAAAAAAAGTTCAGTTGCTTTAATCGTTCTTCCACTGCGAGACTCACTTTGTCAATATACTCCCACTCCGCCATAGTTCGTGGCTGGGAGTTAGGGGTGTACCACTCCCATAATTGGTGGAGGAATTTCGTGCTGGTGATCTCCATCACATCGTCAGTATCGTACTGGAGATACTTCCACCTCACGCCTGTTAAGTCGGGACACTCCTTCTCACATACACTCTCCTCTTCCTCATCCGCTGGTAATGATAACTTTCTGATATTGTCGAGTCGGTACACCTTCTCTACCTTCCCCTTCGTTGGAGCGTTTGGTGCAACGAGCGCCTTTGGTGTTGTCGGAGGGCTTGTCATGTTGACTGTGAATAATGACTTTGAAATGTTTTCTAATTCTTAAGTATCAACAAGCAACCAATCAGAATGAACAGCCAATGAATGATGAATATGAAAGTATATATATGTAAAGTGACATCCGTATCATTTCACTCTGTCTTTGAGACGTATAAGTGAAGTGTTCTCTAGCGAATTCTGTTATTATTTGAGGTATACAAGTGAACTGCTATCTCGTGAATTCCAAATTTGAGTGAAGTCTCTATCTTGTTGAAGTATCAAGCTTAAACATAATTTCGTTCAAATGGTAAGTTGAAGATTTCCTCTCTCATGTCCCTCAAACGTGTGGCTAATAGCATCTTCCTCAATTTCAGGCATCAACTTCATCACCAACGCCCTCCCTTCTCGAGGAAAGTTTAGAGTTATTGAGTCAAGGTAGGTTGTAACACTACACTGAGGCTTGAACAGAGATGATAGAATGATTTCTCTTTCAGGTGATGTGAGTTCCACCTCAGAACTGTCGCGACATGGCAACGAGTGGGAATGTGCTGACTGTGGACACATCTTCACGAGGAAATGGGATCTCACCCGACACATCAAGCGAGGTGTTTGTCGACCTAAGCCGGCATCAATTTCCGAAGGTGGGGATGATTCTGTTAACGTCGTCTCCTTTTCTTGCGATTTGTGCGCTCAGTCTTTCGAGACACGTTTTGAACTATCTTCGCACAGACTTCAACATACACACACGAACGATACCTACACCAACGGTACCTCCTCTATCCGACTCACTGAAGTGTCCATAAATAATTTAGTGAGGAACTACCAGATGGACTCCTCAGAAACCATTGCTAACTTTGAGGAATGGTTTCATCAAAATTCATCATTGATAGAAGCGCTCTTCAACAATTTAGACAATTTTAGGATGAAGGCGCTCATCTATCTTAAAATAAAATATGTAAAAATCGACCACCATACTGGACAAATAATAGAGAGGTTGGAGTTTCACATACCCTCCTCTCCTGCAACCGAGGTTGTAGACTATGAGTCTTGGATAAATTTTCACATCCAAGGATTAAAATTAAATATTGATAAATTTAACGAGCGCGATAGCGGTCTCATTTTTGACGGCATTGAGTCCGCCTTATTTAAAATCAGTTTATTAGGAAATCATAGTGGTCGAGGCTCCTTTAAACTTCCAAAAAATTTAAAAAACAAAACAGCAGTCATCAATGTCGATTGCGAATCGCAATGTTATAAAAATGCTGTCCTCTCCATTCTCCACTATAATGACATCAATGCGAATCGAAATCGCACATGTAGCTATAGGCAGTGGGAGAATGAATTAAACTTCGATGACTGTAATAGTGACGATATGAAAATTAAAGATATAGAAAAATTTGAAAAATTGAACAACATTAAAATAGTTCTCCATGTTTGGGAAAAAGGATTGAAGGGTGTGCGCTACAACTCGCGTTCGAGTTGTTATGAACGTATAGTAAACCTGTTATTAGTAAAACAGAATGATAGTGAGGAATGGCACTACTGCGGTATTCCCAAAATCTCTCGCTTATACCACCACTTAGAAAACTCTAGTAGAGAGTTATATTACTGCGACAGATGTATTCGCCACTTTAGGAGGAAAACTAAATTTGAAACTCATTACGAATGGTGTAAGCGAGGTAAACTGCAAATGGAGCGCATGCCCAAAGATAAGGAGTTTTCATATAGAGAGAATGGCGATGAACTAAGTCCTTTTCGTGTCATCTATGCTGACATCGAATGTTATATCGATGATAACATCCATCGACCAGCAGCCATTTCCTGCTATGAAGTATGGCATGATCACTTTAGGGGTAGACAAAATAAAATGCGCGTCTGGCAAGGTGAGGATTGTATTTACCATTTCCTACAATTCCTCGAACAGGCTGTAAAATTTCAACAAAAACATGATGGTGAACTCTATCGCAGATCATTGCATATGACAGCAGATGATCAAGCTAAGTTTGATAGTTGCAACGTTTGCTCCAAATGTAGTAAAACATTTGATGATAAGATTAAGAAAGTGTGCGACCATGATCACATTACTGGTAAATTTAGAAACGCACTCTGTTCAAAATGTAATTTTTCGCTGAGGATGAAGCGACGTACATTACCCGTCATTTTCCATAATTTTAAGGGCTATGATAGCCATATGATAATAAAAGGAGGTTTAGGTCAAATGAAAGAGTGGAAGTTTGATGTAATAGCTCAAACGAGAGAAAAGTTTATGGCCATGACAGCAAAAGTACCCATCGATAAAACTAAAGAAAATAAGACGGTCTATTTTGATATAAAATTTTTAGATTCCTACCAATTTATGACTGCATCACTGGCCTCTCTCGTACAAAATCTAAAGTCTCTTCCACTAACACAAAATCTTAAGAAACAAAATCCAAATCTAACCGATGAAGTCATCACACGGAAAGGAGTCTTTCCATATGCATATCTTGATGCGATTAGTAAACTCGGTGAGACTTCTCTTCCATCCATAGATAAATTTAAAAATGATTTGACGGATCAAGATTGTCCAGTAGAGGACTATGAACATGCTCAAGAGGCATGGATAAAATTTGACTGCCATACATTTGGTGAATATATGATTGCCTATCTTAAGTTAGATGTGTTTTTGCTGGCTGACGTTTTCCAAGAGTTTCGACGAGTGGCATTAGAAGAAGATAAGTTAGATCCCGTCCACTTTGTCAGTCTACCAGCCATGTCATTTAAGTCTGCTTTTAAAATGACTGGTGAGACCATTCATCTCTTACAAGATCCAGAGATGTATAATTTATTTGAGCGAGGAATTCGCGGTGGTCTCACATTTGTAAATAAACATAGGTTAAAATCTGAAACAGTAGGTAATGATCATACCCATCTTAAGTATTATGACCAAAATCATTTGTATGGTAGTTCATTATCCAAACCGCTACCTCACTCTGAGTTTAGCTGGTTAGATGATAGTGAAATTCAACATTTCTCCAACCCTTCTAACATACTAGCAATTGCAGATGAAGGTGATTGGGGATATTATTTTGAGATAGATCTAATCTATCCAAATAATATTAAACATAAAACCGTAGATTTTCCACTCGCACCCGAATCAGGTGAAGTGAGTAAAGATATGTTTTCCAACTTTATGAAACAATTTCATAAAGATTTAGAATCATGTGGACAACCCAAGTATAAGCCTTGCCGCAAACTTTTGCTCACTCAATATGATAAAGAAAACTATCTAGTCCACTTTAGCATCTTAAAATTTTATTTATAAATGGGCATGATTTTAAAAAGAGTTCACCGCATTATTAAATTTAGACAGAAAGCCTTCCTCAAACCCTACATAGATAGTAACAGCCAGAAACGTGCACTAGCCCAAAATAATTTTGAAAAAGATTTTTATAAATATAAGAAAGACAGTCTATTTGGTAAGACGATGGAGGATGTTAGAAAGCGCGTAAACTACAAACTAGTTAATGATGATCAAAAGTATTACAAATTGACCTCATCACCTCTATTCATCGATAGAGACATAATCGATGAGGATCTTGTAGGTATTAAAATGATAAAATCTGAAGTTGAGTTGTGCAAACCCATCTATATTGGTCAAGCTGTTCTAGATTACTCCAAGCTTGAAATGTATCAACTCTTCTATAAAATACTAAAACCGTGTCCTCTCGTAAAAGAGGTTCGTTTGTTGGGTGGTGACACAGATAGTTTCTTTTTAGGTATTGCCACTCAAAAAGATTTAAATTTTAATGAAGTAGGAAAATCTTTAGAAAGATATTTTGATGCATCAAATTATCCTGCTGATCATCCACTATACTCCATCAAAAATAAGGCCAAACTTGGTTGTTTTAAGGATGAAACAGCAGGGAAGGAGATAGCTGAAATGATTCTCCTCCGCCCTAAAATGTATTCTATGAAATTAAAGGATAGTGATGATAGCATTAAGCGCGCTAAAGGCATATCAAAATCCATTGTGCAAAACATGAAACATAAGAATTTCAAGGGAGCCTATAGAAATAAAAGTATAACGTTTGTCAATATGACAATCTTAAAATCTAAGTCGCATGAGATCAAAACTTATACTTTTAAGAAACGGGCGCTTTCAGCATGGGAGCATAAGAGGTGTTGGATAGGACATAACATATCTCTTCCACATGGACATCCTGATACAGGCATACCACCACCCAAAAGAATTAAACCCACACTACCACATTCAGGAGACGTCTTAGCATAATCATCCTTAACTTAGTATTTTGATGTTGATTTCTGTAGATAAACATTGTTGTTTTATGTATCGCATGAGATTGTTTTTTCCTTGTGAATATGTGTCCACATCTGTACATTCCCCATGTGATGACTTTTCCACTGAAAGACATTTTTCCTATCCCAGTATATTTCCACCCTTCACGAAGTAAAAAGACTTTTTGTATATAGCAATGTTTATTGAAGTGCGCTCATGTATATATTTTCAGTGGATGTTGTATAAAGTCTATTGCTTCACATTCATGTACATATTTCAATAAATGTTGTATAAAGACTTCACTTTGTTTTCCGAAACACTAAAGTTACGAGGGATTTAGTATCTTTCACATGGATGCACTCTTGTAAACCATTGGTAATTTTGATAGCAATAGAGGGTATAGTTTGTTTGACGACGGGATGATAGAAAATAGATTCAAACATCTTCTCGACTATTCCATATGAAGCGTCCTTATCATGAATGAAATCACGTAAAATGTATTCTTTTTTCTCACCAACAGAAATAGGTAGAATCAAATCACTTTGAATGTAAAGGTGCTGTTCATGTTTATCAAGTGTCATTGGTGTTTCTATACCAATCGTATGCGCAGCAGTAAACACAGTTTGTAGCATTGAAAAACCAAAGAGTTTTTTCAAATTTTTACTCAATTGACATTGAATGTCATCACCCAGTTTCAGAACAACGCGTTGATTTTCAATTGAAAACGAAATGTGGTGTGTCTTTACATCATATTTACTTTTCATCACATGCTTCAACTTCTGTTGTATATAAGGATTTACTACATGAATGAAGCTTTCAACTGTATGATATAGACGCGGCATTATATTGATAGCAACTTTAGATTCTTCATAAGACTGGTAAATTTTCTTGATGCGATCGCCATAGATGTCCACCCACCATTCATCATTAACTGAATCAGCTTTAGTGTGATATTCATGAGAAGCATACACCACACCGCTTCCAATAATAGGTGTATAATGTCTTACAAAATGACGCAAGGTTGGAGAGAAATAAACTGTAAGTTTGTCATTATATTTCTGAATAACCAACTTATTTTTGTCCGCCATAATTTTCTCTCCATACTTCTTACCCACAGTCTCATTCCATCCTTTTACTAACTCAATAAGTGATAAAGGTTGAACACCACGCTTTTTCAAAATGATGCGTTCTTCGCATTCTACAACATCTTCATCAAATATTTTAAATCTATAATGAAATTTGTTGATTCGATTTGAATAAACTTTTTTAACATTTGCAGTAGCAATTGACGTTAGATGTAGTCCATGGCCAAAACCGAGATGTGGATAGAATTCATTATCCAACCTCAGCGTAAGACCTTTAGTAAAAGAATGAAAGCGGAGGAACTGTCTCCCACTCCAATGATAGATAGTAAACTCATAAGCTTTCTGATTTTTATTCTTCATGATGAAAGTATTACCACTGTTGAATGCCTTAATGATTTTCTCATTCCCAAATGGTTCATAAGAATCTGATTTTATCTGAATCCATTCATAGTTCCACTTTCCATCTGATGTTAAATTGTATGGGAACTGGAATGCATTATTCATCGTTATTCCATCATGGGTGCGAGGAGTCAATATCATTTCTTCCAAATCATTCACATTCTGAATATTGCTATCATAGCAAATACTAGAAACGCCAACCTCCCATTCACCTTCTAAATGTAGTGGGCGATTTAATTCTACTCGATAGTCTGATGGTTTATTTTTGGGAAATTTATTCATAGAAGCATTACTGGGTAAGTAGATTAGAAACGAGTCCTTATTTTCACTTTCCATATTATTCACATTGGAAAAATATATTAGCATACTTTTGCATTAACTCTTCATTCGGAAATGGAGTGTGATACTTGTCACAGCATCTTTATGAAAAGGAATCAACGCACCAGCATCGTCATAAATGGCAATATCAATTTGTGGGATGTAGTTTGATTTCAGCTTTGTATAATGCACTTTCTTGAAAGTATGCTCAGATAAAATACTGCAGCTTTTTGGCTGGTATGGTATCATTGCTAGCAATGGAGCTTCAACATCTCCCACACGTACATCTTCACCAATATTGGAATATATCTGAAAATAGTTAATACGACGCGATAGCGACATGTCTGCGCTAGCTTTGGTTACAGTACCACTTTTAAAGATATTTTGGTCAAAACCCAAAATGTCCATTAGAGTTTTATCCATAATTAGTTCAATACCTTTTCCACTTATAGTGAGAGACAAAACACCTTCTTTTTCAGAAAATGAAATATGTTGCTCATTAATCACTTCATTTAAATAATCTACAACCAATTTAACCGAAGTAATAATGCGAGGTATCAACACTCTTGTTTCATGTAAGATACCACCTAAAGGCTCTACACACTTTCTGTATAAAGATACGGTCCACTCTGTATCAAATTGATTTGACCTTTCACATGGTAAATGTTGCATATCAGATTTTCCATGAACAGCTGCAGAATGATGTCGTAAGAACTGATGAAAATCTTTTGAACAAACTAATACTAGATCATCATCATTTAATTTACTTATTGCAATATGATTAGATGATTTGATATAAGTCAATGTTGCCACTTGTTTACCATCAACTCGAGGGAGATAATTAAATTTCTTCAATAATGTTTCAGGAGTCATGTTTGTCTTTCTTGGCTTAATCACAATCTTCTTTACCAACGTCTTCTCATTTCTTGGAATAAGATCTACATAATAAGCTTCCTCTCGATATATTAACTGTTTATGACCACTTATGTGGTAATTAACGTTAAAATTATCATAGCTTGTTAAGGCGCTAGCGAGGTAACCTAAATCATTTCTTAAACTTGGACTTAAACCAACAATCCAATCTTTCTCAACTACATGATGTACATAATTATGATCATCATTGTGCGGAGTAAATTGGACAATATGTTTACACGCTTTATTCAAGAAATCATATATAAACTTTTTACATGATAAGAGATCTTTCTTTGACCACTGTGGAATGTATACTCGGCACCCCTTTTCACATTGGTAAGCAGCTGTACGTCTCATATTAATAGTCATAACCTCATGATCAAAAGTATAGACACAGTTGCTATAAACAAGTTGAGTGACACCCACTTCCCAATTTCCATTTAGCTGTTGTGCATGATCAATGGGAGTAGAAAAGAGTGCGGCTCGATTACTAGCAAATCTATTTGCGGCCGCATTGCTAAGCAAAATATGATGAAATGACATTTTTATATTGCTGATCTGCGGCTTTGCATAACATCATGAAGACTTGGATTTTTGACTCTCTACAATATATCAGAGTTGATCGTGATGGAAACGTACATTTCAAAAATTCTCATGGTCATACATCAAGAGGTATTACATTAACATGGCGACAATTTGTCAACCTCAATGATATCATGAGGGATTTGGTATATTTTGAAACATTAAGATTCATCTCCTTGGGTGATCAAGTTTGGCTTCAACATTACAGAAATGAAATTCAAATCTGCCATTCTCATTCCACAAACTGTTTCTCATTTCGCAAATACAATTGGGAGAAGTATAGAAGATACATACATCGCTCCATCATGACATTTATTCGTCGTGAGTTCATCACCCCACTATGCAAATCTTAATCAGACATGACTACCACGCACCATGAGTTGGAAATTAGATTCCCTACAACGTATTGAAACGGATCATGATCGAAACGTCTATTTCAAAGATTCAACTGGAAATGTGAGAAGAGAGTTTGCTTTATCTTATCGTCATTTTCAATCTCTACATCATATCATGAAGGATTTGAAATACTTCTATATGAAAAGACATTCACGTATTGGAAATCGCATCTGGTTGCGCGTCAACAATCGACGAATTCAACTCTATCATTCCCAACTTCATACTAACTTCACATTTCATCAAGGTAGTTGGGAAAAGAATAAAAGGAAGGTACATCGCTCAATTTACTCATTCTTTCATCATGAAGCGTCATCGCTACACTATCGTCAACATTCTCCGTCGCTTCAGACTCTACACCAAAATCGATCTCACAACATTACACCAACACCGTCCAAACAGCAAGTATTACCCGGGCCGACCTCAAATGTTAGTGGTGAAGATGAACAATTCACGGAATCTTCAACTCTTCCCAAATGGGACTGTACAGATTCTCGGCGCCCTTTCTCATTCATCGGCGCAGTCAATGCGCTTAGAGCTACAAAGACTACTACGTCGGATATGGAAGAGGGAGAGGTGTGTGATGTCGAATCTGACTGTGGACAATATGGTGATCTCTACTCAATTGAGTGACAGTCTATCATTTTTGAAGATTCGTACCAGCAGTTACAATTTGTGTTATGAACCCGAACTTTTTCCTGCAACTCTCATTAGTTGTTGGTTACCTGTGCATGTGGCAATCTTTCATAATAGTAAAGTGATCATTACTGGACTAAAATCTCATGTACAAGCAAATGTGATCCTAGACTATCTCATTGAGTATGTACGTAGCCAGCGGATTGTAAAATAAAAAACAATTTTTCCAACATGATGTTTTTATTTCAAATCATGATAGAACTTACAAATCATTTTTTCATTAGAGGATGGTGGATTACATGAAAAGTTTTGAATAATAGATGCAAATCCAGATACATGTAAACGTTTTAAGATGAAGTACAGTACAAAAGCACCACACGTTGATGAAAGTGGATTTTGTAGTATGCGTTCATTTCGCTGATATTGACGCGTATGTTTTCTCAACCACTGCTGTGTTGGTATATTTGGAGGTTGAGCAAGAGAGTCAAATAGTTCACCACGTCGGTCTTCTCCAATAAAGATCGCTTTCCAATGCTCACCGCCTAAATTCTGCGAATGAGTGTTTAGCACAATAAAGATGGGATAGTGATTTACTGCAGGTGGTAAGGTATCGAGTGAATAGACATTATCGAAAGCTTTCAACGTCGCTTCGTCTGCATTACGCTGCACTTTAGTCTTAATATCGTCAGCAGTCAACCAACTCATTAACGATTATACTGAAGATTCACGTCACGATACTTTGTAATTTCAATATTTGAATCGAAGACTGCATAAATTAATACATTGATCGTCTCAGGTAGTGTTCTTTTGAACATCAAATCCAAACGAATATTATGAGGCACGTTCGCTTGACGATAGGGGGCACTAATATCGCTGTCAGCAGTCAAATCAAATGCATAAATAGTATATCCACTCTTAAACTCTTTCATAGTCAGTCCGTTGGTGTCATCCGTATTGTAAAAGCCAAAAACATCCATAAAATCAACAACTGCGCATAAATTGATCCGCAGCAAAATCTGGTTTGTAGGGTGGACCAGGATGACTCACACCATTTACACGTAAAGCAATTTCACTTAACTGATTGTGTTTAAAATTGAAAGGATTCTTCTTTATATTACCATTAAATGCATCATTTTCAACCATTGCCACCATGAGGAGCTTCGGTGCTTCCGATGGAAAGAGGCCATCTTTCATGAAACTCTTTTGATCTTTCGGAATTGTAAAGGTGAGAAGCTTTGTATGCTGAATAGGGTAAATGGCATTTTGGCGGTTAAGGCCTTCAGCATGTCCTCTAATGACACTTAGATTCGGTACTACTGGACGAATGTAAAGTGCAATATCTTCCACATGAATTCTAAAATTGTCAACTTTAGCAAATGCATTCAGCGCAAATTCAGGCTTATTCAATGTCAGCTTGAGTCGCATGCTGGTATTACACAGTAAAAACTTTGACTGTCTAAAGAAGCCTAAATTCAGCGGACCATATAGCTGACATACTTTACTATCTTTAATCATAGCAGATCGCTTTACAAAGCCACTGTTTGTTTCAACATCAAATTTTGCTGCTTCATCTCTATACTATCCCATGGCTTCCATATGACTTTTTTGTGCTGCTGGATGAAACTGTGATACATGATTGGAATATGATTTATAGGGATAATCGCTTTGACCACCTTCCACCTGCTGCTCTCCAATCGTTAGAGAAACATCGCGAAGTAATGTAGTCAATGGTAAATTGTTCAGTCCAACTTTATGTGTATCGTCAATAGCAGTTCCATCTGCTTGCTGAATTCTAAACCTCAAATCAAGCATCGCATAACTCAAATCTATGTAGTCATCACTACCACCAGGAATAACAAATTCAATGGGGCCAGCATTCTCAGCTGTTCGAGGATGATAATCTACAATACTTGAACTAAGAATATCTGTCTGTATGGCTTGTTGATCGAACAAACAAAAACCGGAAGTTTTACACTCCATGATTAGAAGTTATAGCAGCGTCGTCGTTTAGCGCCTGATGAATGATTAGAGCCTCTGCGACGTTTGCGTGAATGCCTTTTGACTGAAGATCGCACCTTACCAGCTCCGCGATGTTTCCTCCTCCTTCCTTTATTCATTCGTTTAGGTGATTTCTTTCCTTGAGTAACACCAGCAAAGGTCTGCTTCAATGTTTTTAAACCGCGTTCCTTCCCACGATTCAACAAACTGCTCTTAAAACTTCTACCTCTGGAAAGATCACTAGCAACATCACCAGCAAAGCCAACGGCATTACTTAAAACATTTCGTTTTAAAGATCTACCGACATTGGATATGAGAGGTGCTACAACAGATTTCAGTGCACCAAGTATGCTACCTCCACGTTGGCGGCGAGCGCCGATGTAAATTTGTCCTCCACCACTTACATAGGAGGGTCGTGAATAAAATGAGGCAGTTGGATTCATAGCTCAAACCCTAAACATTGTTAGTTCCAACTTTGCATGAATCACTGTCGATCACTTAGATGAAAGATGTCGGCACGACGCATCCAAGAGTTCATACTTGAAGGATAACCAGTCCATTTGACAAGACACCATTCTTCACCTTGCCGTTTTTTACATCGAATGATTTTCTCTACCAAATATTTTTCACTTTCAGTGACTACCTCAATCTCATCGCGGTAAAAGCTACCCTCAATTTCTTCATTATCGTAATCTTTCAACTTGTAGGTGGTTGGAGAGTCTTTTTGATTAATCCTTGATACTGTAAATATCTCTTCTGTCCAATTCGGAAGGTACCCATTAGCAAAAACACTTTTCACTTTTGAGATACGAACTTTATCACCAATTTTCACATCACTTTTCACATGAGTGCGTTTACGTTGGAATGATTCGCGCACTTTATCTACATTGTCAGCATTTACATCTACTGGTCTGAGTCCAATAGAACGATGGATAGAGTGATTGTAGGCATGGAGTGTATCTTGTAGAACCTTTGTCCAATTTTGTGTCAAGTTGGCAGTAAAATGTCGCCACAAGCGATTTTTTAATGTGCGATTAAAACGTTCAACGAGTGCAGCTTTATAAGCACTCTTTACACTAAACAACTCAATGTCATGCCTCTCAAATAATCTTCTCACATGCTAATTTTCAAACTCTTTTCCTTGATTACTCTGAATTCTTTTTGGAATGCGACCTTCTTGAAAATTGTTTGGAATGCTTTTGCTACTCCTTTCCTTTCTTTAGTTTTTAAAGGTTGAGCCCACGCATAATGCGAGAAAATATCAATGACGGTTAAAATAAAGTTATTGCCCGAGTTATGTTTTGAAATGGAGGCGACATCGCACAAATCTGCTTGCCACTGTTCATCGATGTCATGAACAATATAATGGCGGGTGCGGTACTTCTTTTTCGCTTGTTTGTGGAGTGTATAGGTAGCCTGACCCTTTAACCATCGTTTCACTTGTGATTGTGGAAGACCACTCGCTTTTGATAATTTCTTGATAGATGCAAATCCTGCCGGATGTTTTACATCATAATAGATTGACTTCAAACGTTCAGTCGATGACGACTGACTCTTTTTCCTCCTTCTCATCTTTTTGTTTTCTTGCCTTTCTACATTTACAACAACTGCAGCATTTAGCTTTAGCGGTTTTGCGATCGTGTTCACATTGCTTAGGGGTTTCATTAAGAGAGCTGGCGCAGCAAGTGCAAGTGACAACGACATTCACCTCTGGCGGCTCATTACATGGCAAGCAACCCATCTGCTTCATATTAATAGTCTGAGAACATGTATTTCCTGGGAGGAGCTGTTTTACGTTTTCCTTTTACTAGTTTTAGTGGCGATGTAGATCTACGTCGAGTTCTTCCTCTTGTTTGCTTAGTGAGTGTGGGAGGGGATGTAGCAGGTGACGTCTTAAACCAATTTGTTGGCATTTTCATCGTCTGAAGCATTGGAGCAGTAGCCACTGTTGAATCAAGTTCTTTCAATGTCTCATTATTCAAAGCAAATTTTGGTACATTATGCTTTTTCAATAGTTTAAGAAAGTATGTCCAACCAGGTGGAACATAGCCCTGACGGCGCTTTCTACGTGTCGCATACTGAATCAAGTCTTCATAACGTGAAGCATCAATCACTTTATTTTCATCTGTAATGATTTCTCCTCTATCATTTACATTGAGATGGGGTTCAATACTGTTGAAAAGAGATATGGCATGTGCGCGAGATGCTAAAGGTGTTGCAGTCGAAACAGAGTCACGCATCTTATTCTTCAAGTTTTCAATTGCTCAACAGTTTCCGATTGTAATAATACAGCACGATGTGGATCTTTGATGTGAACATTTTGCTGATAATCTATTTCTTTCCTATACATTTGATTTGCAAGAGGTTGCTTTATTTGCTGCATGGCAGTCAATTGTACATATTCATCCTGAGGAATAACAATCATGCGAGAATAAGAACTCATAGTTTGTAGATAATCATGGGAGTTTTCAAAATATCACTTCGAAATCTAAATTCTTCCGGACACTCTTGCGTAAAGTCAATGAATAAGTAACCGTATGGTCTTTCAGTAGCTGCTTGAAAAATTTCAATTAAGGCTTTTGATCCTCTGGGTGCAACTTGTCGCGCTAAAATTTCAAATTGACTTTTATCTCGCGGATTCTTGAAAATAGCATAATAGTGTGTATTCAGGTTTCGTGTACGAGCTTCTTTTCCATCAGGAAACAAATTTTGTGTGATATAGATGATAAAGCACCTTTTATGATGTGCTGCGCGAGTGAACATATCTGTAACATCTTTTGAATTCTTACTTTCTTTTAATAAATCATCCAATACAACAACATCATTAGACTGAAGTTTATCCACTGGAATAATTCCTTCATGTCGAATAAAGTTGCGACTTTGCAATTCCTGAAACAGCGACGGTTGATAAATACCATAACACCAAATCACTCGATTGATAGGTTCCTTAAACAACTCCCTTCTTTTATCCAATAAATTCTGCGTGAAAACAGTTTTACCTGCATGAGATGGACCTGATACAGTCAGAACTTTATCACATTGAAGTCTGAAATCCATTTTAATACTTTGAGATTCAACATTTGCATAATTAACGCTTAGAGCCAAAGATATTACCCAATAGGTTGCCCACGGCAGGAGCTATCATTGGAAGTATTGCTGAAAGGAAACCGCCCTTTTGTGTTAGAGTTCTCCTCTTTCTTTGAAGGGTGACTTTAGGATTGGAGATGAAACGCAATTTCGTAGCATATCGCTTAAGTAACTTTCGTTGTTTTGGCGCTAATTTCTTCGTCCTCAACTTCCTCACATGAGAAATAATTTCACAAATGAATTTATCGTTAGCATGTTGTATAGCATTGTATCGCTGATTTGCTTTCATTCGTCGGAGAGCTTGAATGGCTGAAGAAAACTTTTGACTTTTACGTTTCGTCATTTTACGTTTCGCCATTTTCCGCGTTAGTCTTTGCTAAAACCTATCTTTACCACATTTGCATAGGTACTAACTATTGCGACAGAAGTGACACTCGAAATGAGCAATATCACAGTGGTTACATTGGCAAAGTTGAATGCAATTACGTATGAAACAGCGTTGACAAAAAGCATGCTTACATCTCTTGAAGATGCGCTTTTCATTTCCATCCTTTCGCTTACATACATCGCAACACATAGTTTCACCGTTACTGATGTCTATAGCAAGTCTTTTTGAAGATATGAATTTGCTAGCCTTTTCTAAATAATAGACGCATGTACAGAAGGAATATACTTCGAGAGTGAGCAGACATAGCTCGAAAACCAGTTGTGCTACAATCAAGTACCACTGCATTTTCAATTTTTCTTTATGGAAAGTTGAATGTGAATATCTGAAATCGCTTCAATCACTAGACTGCTACCATGATGGTTAAATGCGTTAAGACGTTCAGCAATTTTTATCATATGTCTTTTATAAAATTCTTCGGGGTGATCTACCACTTCCATTGAATAAGAAGCAAAATGGAAAGAGCGACTTTCCACCTCTTCCTTTCCAAAATGACTAAACTTAATTTTCGCAACTAATCGCGCCATGATAATGCTATCAGAGAATGTATTCATTAACTCTAGAAATAGAGTGCTAGCATCATCGACCACTGCTTCGATGTCGGTCTCATCTTTATGAAAATTTATCACATAATCTTGAACAGCTCCTTTTAAACTTTGCCTATGAAAATGTAATGTTCCGCAGTCGTTTGAGAAAGGCATGATCGCCTTTTATCGAACCCATCCATTGCATGAAAACAACAACTCTTCTCATAGTAACATTTATTGAATAACGGTAACAAGCATGCATTATAAATCAATGGTTTGAAAAAGATAAAATAGATACAGCTGGTAACTATCATACAGCGAGCAATGATAACCATACAGGACTTTGGCAGTGTTGAGGTAAGGAGGAAAGAAGCATTGGTTATGAACGTAGCTACTACAACGAATAGACAAAATAGGAACAGACAAATCCTTAAAACGTTTCGTGACTTCATGATAATGTTGATTCACTCTACTATCCCAAGGCGGGAGCAAAATATCATCAATGATTAGATTGGGAAATACTTTCCTCTCCTTACAAGGATTATTACAAAAGATGCGTATAACATTGAAAGCAGCTAACCATCGTTTAAAGTCAATAAGAAGAGCACTCTCACAAGAAAAGCCATAGTCTTGCAAATATTTCAGATTAAGTCCATGAATGTGTTTTCTCGCCCATTGATCAACATTGGGATCTCAGTTGTCATGTTGATGATAGACACTAACAATCTGATATGTCCAATTGTTCATAGCAATAGCACTGAGCTCCTGTACAGGTTCACCCTCACAATCCATAAAAATGATGATAGAAGCCTAAAACGGAAATTACACATCTAAGGAAACGTTCTATAACATATTACAAAATGAAGAATTACATCGATGCTTTTCACGACAAAATACACAAATGATATGATGGCAACGAAGAAGTAAAATGTATCTAATAAGACCACGTCTACGACACTCAAAGCACATAAGCGAATTGTCATAGGGTAGAGTTAGGAAAGGACTAGTAATTCTCCTTCTTTGATTTGCGTTTTGATGCAGCATTCTTCTCCGACTTGCGCTTCGTACCACTGCTGTTAAGGATTTGATCAATTATGTCATCCACGTTGGGTGGTTTTGGAATATATAGGATGGATTCCATATGCATGGAGAGAGAGGCTATTTTATTATCCTTGTGTCGACCATAATATAGCCCATTCACTTTGAAAAGGATATCCCAAGTACCTTCTCCGAGCTCATCACATCTGATGGGTATTGAATGATCTCCATCCTTCTTATAGTAAGTACACCAATGTGATACCGGTAGGCAAATGTGATTACCATCCCAAATCTTTCTATAGGGAGTATCCTTGTCATCTGTCGCCTTCCACTCTTGAGCAAGAGGAGTAGGAATGTCCATATTTAATGTCACGTACTCCTCAATAATATCAAGTTGGTGGCGAATGTACGGACTCACGGGGATCAGTATGTAGTCCCCATACTGATTGCGCATTATCTTGACATCCGTGGAAGGGAGCATTCCCGTTTGGAGTACTACGCTATGATCGTCATAACGCAAGACTTGTTTAAATTTACGCTGTAGCGGTGTAGGATTATGTACCTTGGTTGTTTCTTCCACTGGCCTCAGTTGTAGATGATCTGACCATAGCGAACCTTGTAACGTTTGACCGCCATTTTGTCCTACTAGTGCAGCAGATGGAGTAGATGCCTGAAAATGAAAAAGATTGTATTAAGTTTACGTTCAAGGGAGGAGAGGGAGGAAAGTAGCGACTTACCATTTTAGTTGGATAATAGAATAGGGAACTAGAGAGAGAAAATGTGCGTCCGTCACTCGTATGATTCAACGATGGAATGATTCTCACTGTGGAAGGCTCGCTATTCATATAGAAATGCTTGATTCTCATTGGATGATGATCCTCATTGGACAATAACATCAAGCTGATTCCAAATCTGAAATCCGTTTTCCAATCCGATGCTTCGTTTTGAAGCTACAGCCCAAAACGTCCCAAATTCTAACTCTGTCGTTTTTCGCCAATGTCCCAAAATCTTAAATGGCGTCTCACATCTAAACGAAGACAGCTATGAACAAGCCGATTCTTTCAGTGAATTTGTCTCACTCTTAGCTTTCAAACGAGCTATGGCACGACTAAATCCGTCCACTGGAAGCCAAAATCGAAGCGAGCTGTCCAGAGGGGGGGGGACGTCAGCGAAAATTTTTTCTCTCCGATGGCGTTCAAATTCACCATACCGATGCAGAATTTCACGCTGAATCCGAATCCGGCCTCCGTTTTCTCATCCGATGCTTCGTTTTGGCGCTACACACCAAAACGTCCCAAATTCTAACTCTGTCGTTTTTTCGAAAAATGTTGAAAATTTTTTCTCGTCGATTGCCTTGAAACTCACCATACAGATAGAGAATTTCACGCTGATTCCAAATCTGAAATCCGTTTTCCAATCCGATGCTTCGTTTTGAAACTACAGCCCAAAACGTCCCAAATTCTAACTCTGTCGTTTTTCGCCAATGTCCCAAAATCTTAAATGGCGTCTCACATCTAAACGAAGACAGCTATGAACAAGCCGATTCTTTCAGTGAATTTGTCTCACTCTTAGCTTTCAAACGAGCTATGGCACGACTAAATCCGTCCACTGGAAGCCAAAATCGAAGCGAGCTGTCCAGAGGGGGGGACGTCAGCGAAAATTTTTTCTCTCCGATTGCGTTCAAATTCACCATACCGATGCAGAATTTCACGCTGAATCCGAATCCGGCCTCCGTTTTCTCATCCGACCACTCCTTCCACTCGAAACAGCCCATTTTACAACCCAACATTCAGCAGATTGCACGAAAACATCACACACTATAGCCTCAAGACTAATCCTGGCGGTCGCCCAAGTCCACCACGACACTCTGTCGTTCCAGAGGGGGGGGAGTCAGCGAACAGTTTGTGAACGTGGACCCACCTGGCCGGCACACCACGACAGACCTCTGTCGTTCCAGAGGGGGGGGACGTCAGCGATGGCGGCCATCTTGCGCTATCTGGTGTCTGTCACTTGCTTACTACTTGCAATGTCAGATGATTCCTCTGATGCCGTTTAATTCAAGATAAAATGACATCTATTTCCTATCTAGTCCTTTATATGGATGTGTGTTACATATCTTTGGACGAATTTTTGTTTGATGTGCATGAAACGTTGCTCCATGCATTATTGAAAATTAGATTAAAATGAATATTTCAGAACATCAAAAATTAATATATGATTTGAACTCAAAGATGTCTTTTATTTTAGAGGAACACATAATTGATGCAGCGGATCTGGAAAGAGTGATATTGTGAAGTGAATAAATGATGACTCTGAATTCAAAGATTCTGCTTTTTCCTTTTATGTTCTAAACAATGTTCGTGATGCCCTCAACGCAGATTAATAACATGTATAATTTAAATAGAAGCTTTGGGTATAGTGTTCAAGATGTGACTTAAAACTACCTTCGACATTTATCATTGTGATAAATTTATAACACGAAGGAAGTGAATTGCGCTGCATTTTTTCATATTTGCAGAAAATTGTGCGAATTAGTTTCATATGCTTACTCACCTTAGTGAAGATTTATAGATATTTAGATGAAACCTATCCATACTACGAGTAGTATGTGACAAGTAACTTGCGCAATTTTCCTGACAACAATCTCCATTCAAAAGTCTTTGCTGCGAACACAATGTATGGCTGATGAATTCTTTCTTATGATACTGGTAGATTCATGTCTCCCAAACAATCAATTAGAATTTAAAAATTAAAATGGAAAATCACTTTTTCGTGAAAATTGAAGAGAAAAACATTTTTGTCGTGCTTCTTCGCATTTTTTCTTAATAAACGATTTACATACTTCAAGCACGAAATTCTTCAGCAACCGTAGACCTTGGGAATGTAGCAACTCAGCAAAGTAAGTCGCTGAAATTAGCATCAACATCAGCATTAAATTTTTCAAAATAATTTGCCCACATCTAGAATTTCACCAGAAACCATTTATAAACACGAGGAATTTGCTCATTGCTATCTGAAAGCCTATAAGATATTGTAAATAGGTCAAAAGGTAATCTAAAAGAATAACTTAATGCTAACTTACCGGGTAAGAGAGCGAATTTGCCCGCTCAAATAAACAACTCAGCATTCACAAATCAGCCATTCCCGAATTTGCCCACATACTTTCAATACTCTCCGACCTCTCAAGTAGCCTAAATACTCATAGCCTGAATGCTGAGTTGTTTATTTGAGCGGGCAAATTCGCTCTCTTACCTGGTAAAGTTATCATTAAGCTTTTCTTTCAGATTACCTTTTGACCTATTTACAATATCTTATAGGCTTTCAGATAGCAATGAGAAAATTCCTCGTGTTTATAAATGGTGAATTCTAGATGTGGGCAAATTATTTTGAAAAATTAATGTTGATGCTAACTTCAACGACTTCAGCAAAGTAGCTTTTGAGATCGAGAATGGCTGAACAGGCTTGAACATATGGACAACAGACTGCTCTATATCATCTATGGCGTCTGCATATATCTACATATGTGCATGTATCTTCATCTCCTACCGAAAACTGTTGACAGAGAGAGATCTAGAAAGTATAGGCTTATCCAACTTATGATTTGCATCTGCATCAATCAACCAAACACACTCAGATGACAATCTTGCTGTCATACTGTTACTGCAGGATTATAAACTTATCATCCACAGGATTATAAAATCATCCACTTGGAAACACCACATCCACTCAGTGAACAGCAAAACATTATCTAAAAATTAGGCCTACAGCATAAAAATAATAAATCTTTAATGAGCTTTTGAAGCCGGTGCACATAAAACGTGAATGCAGTGGGTTATCTGCAAATGTTAGCAAAACGATCTCGAACAATGAAAGTGTGTCATATACTTGCAATTCGTGTAAGTCTATTATTGATATCCATGGTTTATTACAACGCTTCGAAGTTGAATACGAACTGCAATGTATGCGTGAACAATTGAACACAAAATTTTTCATGGATTTTACTTCCATTATCAATAGCACCCTGAACGAATTTACTGAAAGGCAAAATAAAAGGAACAATATAATTGTCTTTGGTTTGGAAGAAAGCTGGAATGAATCTGACGACACCGGTGAGCATGACAGGAGAAAATTAGAAAACTACCTGAATCTGTGAGACACTGTACTCCCAAAGACAGTGTGACAGTATATTGTTGCCTTGGTAAACGTGGTCGTAAAAGTAGACCTTTGAGGGTTTGTTTTCGGAACTATGAAGACAAAATGCGTTTCTTCAACCAAAGGCATACGATGAAGGAATAAAACGAAAGAAACAGCTGTCGCGTGTCTATCCATCATGATAAAACAAGAACTCAGATTGAGCAGCATCACAAACTCTTATTCGAGGAATTTCTGGAAAGAAAGAAACAAGGTCATAATGTAATAATTCCACGTGGTAAAATTATTGAAAGAGATGACTGACAAACGCCAATCCCCAAGACCTGCTTACCATCTCTGTGCTTCTTGAGATCGAGATCACTCATGAATAAAATGGACGAACTCTCAATTTTCGTTAATACTCGTTCGCTGGATATTCTGTGCGTCGTCCAGACGTGGTTGGGTTCGCAAGACTATGACGATTTATTCGCGTTGATAGAAATACTGGAGCCAATGGTGGAGTTATAGTTTGTTGGATTCATAATTCCTTTATCTCTGAAATGCTTTTTTACCGGTCGGAATTTCTTGAAATTAAAATTGTAGTCATCCGACTTCGGAAACAGCACTTTCGCTGTTTGCTAATCATTCTGTTTTTTCCACATGGAAGTCGCCTGAGCGCATGTGTTTCTTGTATGTTGAGTAAATACATCGCACCGATTATGGACGATTTTTTGGTGAAATATGCTGATTATGCAGTTTATGTGACTGGAGACTTTAATCATTTCGATTCTTCATACTTCCAATCATCATTTGGTATCGGCGATATCATTCAAGAACCTACAAGAAATGAAAGTATTTTAGATCTCATACTTATTCCTGAAGAGTGGAGATTACACAGTACATCAGTTTGTACAATAAACCGCAGATTTTGCCACCTATTTTGACAAGTGATCACAATGTATTATTTCTGAGATCGCATTCATCTTTCCCTATTGATAAAACTTACATCAAAGTACTTGATTTTCGAGAATCTTTTATACATCGTACATCACATCTACTGGAAGTTTACTGGAAATATCTACTTAATGAATTGGAACTAAATGAAGCTTGTGACTTGTTCTATGCATATTTATACGATGCCATAAATTACTCACCGTTTGAATTAGTCAAAAGGAAATCTACTGAAAAGTCATAAATCACCAATGTGATAAAAGCCAATGTAAATAAGCGGTATCAAGCTTAAAGGGAAAATAACTGGATATAGTTCTCCCACTATAAAGACAAAGTCAGGCGAATGATATATGCCGCAAAAAAGGAATGGAGCAGGCAATACCTTTCTACGAGATCTATTTGGGATATTAAGAAAATCCTCAGTGGCTGAGCAACAATAAATTCTAAGTGACTATCTCAATGTAACCCTGACATGACAATTCATGGCATTTTACAGATTGCAGACGATAATTTGTGTGCCGAGTTCGTGCGTGATTTACCTGACAAGGTCCAGCGACCATTTACTGCTCCATTTCAGTTTACCGAAAGTCATGTGGAATCACTTTTGACACGTGTCCGACCGAGCACAAGTCCCGATCTGATGAAATCTTTTCCATGGTGTGATCTAAATCCGCTCCATTGATTTCTAGACCTTCAATAATCATTTATAATAAATGTCTCTTTTCTGCTAATCTTCCAAGTATGTGGAAAAAGGCCGATGTAATTTCGTTTCCGAAATCAAACCCCCAGATTTGAATCGAATTCGTCCTATCTCCGTATTGCCCATACCAGAACGTTTGCTTGAGAAAGAACTTCTAAAAGCATGCTGACATAACATCAAACAACATTGATGCGCACCAGTTTGGTTACCGTAAAAAGTCGTCGACTACTTGTGTCTTATCAAATATAGAAGATCTTGTCACAAATAATCTTCAAATGCCTGACATTATTGCCTGTTATCTATTGTCATTAGACTTGGCAAAAGGATTTGACAAAATTTCACATCGCTTATTAATAAACAACATGTACCGAGATCGTCTCAAAACATTTCTTGTGTCATTTTTCATGAATTACTTAGCCTCAAGGTACCAAAGGACACGATGGAAAAATCTTCATAGTGAATATTTGCCAGTCACCGGTGGATTACCACAAGGTTCATCTATCGGCCCCTCTGCATACTTCGCAGCTGATCTAATTGTAGAAAATAATCATGAAATATCACTAACAAAATATGCGGACGACATAGTGATCGTTGGAACAGAACGGAAAGGTTGCTTACAAAGTCCTGTACTTGATATGTTTTCTGATGCTATCACCAGATGGATTGCAGAGAATCAAATGAAAATTAAAACGGAAAAATGCTCTCAGTTGTTCTTCTGTCTTTCCAAAGCTCACGCTTACGAAGAACCATTTAGGTATGAATATTTCGGCCGCCATGCGGCCTCGGCTGTACGTCTCATTGATGCTTTCAAAATCTAGGTATGATTGATATATGGTTTAGACTTTAGACCCATAGACATAAGGTGCGACTAGGTAGGCCCAGGCCGAAAAAGTT
The DNA here is from genome assembly GCA_907163375.1 of Prostheceraeus crozeri. Taxonomy (NCBI): domain Eukaryota; kingdom Metazoa; phylum Platyhelminthes; order Polycladida; family Euryleptidae; genus Prostheceraeus; species Prostheceraeus crozeri. The sequence goes on from CAJQUW010010582.1 coordinate 347,681, forward strand.
TCGAAATCGTCAAAACCAAGGCAAGAAACATCAACAATTCGATTTGCTTGACAAACAAGGGAGGTTCCGATGTATTCAAATCCACATAATTACGACTGAGACCACTGACTTATATCAATTTAAGGTTTACATGAATGGCGGGAACAATTTTAGGCAATGCCTGTTAAGGTCCATACTGATAAGTCCATGTCCTGTTCAACATTCCCAATATGTAGTAATGTACTACAAAATACCAATAAAAATCAGTCAATAAATTCAACCTAAAAGGGGACTGGAGAAATTGTTTTATTACACTTTCAACTTAAGTGTTCTTTGTTATAAGAACGACGGAAGCATTTTGCGTGACAACGAATAGGTCTTGATTGCTGTATGAAATCGACACCATTAAAATTAGAGGAGATGGTTACTCAGGCTTCATCAAGATTATGATAACTGCAAGATAAGAGTCCAAAGTCCAAAAGTGCTCGGAGTTGGAAGCTTGACCATTTTAGAAGACCCTGAGTCGGAGTCCTTCAAAAGCCCTTAGACACCGAAGCACTGATTAAAATCGTGGTCTATGAGCATGGCTTCATCATCGAATAATAACGGAAACCTCAAGAGTCTGAATATGATATTGTCATTATGACAACAAAGGTCTGTCGTAATTCATTGAATATCGAAAGAGAATGACAGCTACTAAGTCAATACAAGACACCAACACCCTTGATTCCCCGACCGCACTCGCCTGACCTAGGAATCGAACCGAAGTCCGCGGTGGAGACGAGCTCGCACCTTCTTCACTAGGCCACGCTGACGGTTCAAAAGGAATGCGAGTGAAGGCAGAAGTCATCTCTAAGTGACATCGACAGCATATTGTCCTATTATTATTGACAGAACGCTAACAGCGTTCATATTGTAGCGAGACAGCATATCAGCATGTCATACGACTACGTCACAGTGTAGATTGACAACAAAGGTCTGTCGTAATTCATTGAATATCGAAAGAGAATGACAGCTATTAAGTCATTCTATTCAGCTATTAAGTCATTAAGTAGAATGACTTAATAGCTGTCATTCTCTTTCGATATTCAATGAATTACGACAGACCTTTGTTGTCAATCTACACTGTGACGTAGTCGTATGACATGCTGATATGCTGTCTCGCTACAATATGAACGCTGTTAGCGTTCTGTCAATAATAATAGGACAATATGCTGTCGATGTCACTTAGAGATGACTTCTGCCTTCACTCGCATTCCTTTTGAACCGTCAGCGTGGCCTAGTGAAGAAGGTGCGAGCTCGTCTCCACCGCGGACTTCGGTTCGATTCCTAGGTCAGGCGAGTGCGGTCGGGGAATCAAGGGTGTTGGTGTCTTGTATTGACTTAGTAGCTGTCATTCTCTTTCGATATTGTCATTATGATACTGGCCGACAAACGCAAAACTCATACTTGTGAGAAACTGCATGTTTCAGTACGACTTCATCAAATTCTGAGAAGTCTTCCAAGAACTGAAATGTTCTGTCAATAAATCATGACATTTTTAAATCAATTAGTTTAGGCAAAATCTCCAAACATTCGACGCGTGTTTGAAGAGGAATATGAAAAATAATGGCTATATTAATAGAATAAATATTTTACAGGTCTGACCGTTTCAGCTGTTTATCAAAAATCAAAAAAATCATAATTCAAAAATTCAAAGAAGCTTATTTCCAAGTAATTGGACAAAACTCATGATACAAAAAAGTAAAATAGAAAAAATGCATTTCCGGAACAACTTGGAAGTCACTTTGGAGGAGTGTCGGTCAGCATAACAATTTTATGAAATGAAGGGAGAGAACATAAGTATAAGTCATCATAGTCATGTATGTGGATGGCTTATATCAATGGTTATCAGACATTTGCACTGTACGGGTTATTGTTTTACGGGGTTTAGTATACATCTTTTTATATTACACGCCCCAATTACTTAATTCAAGCATTTATGACCTATTATCAATTATTTATTGAGAAGACCGGTCGGACATGCATGGAAAGATAAATATTCATGATATAATCGTTCATTATGATCATTAAATGAAAAATATGTTAAGTAATCTCACCTGTAATAAGCAACCACAATAAGGGATTTCTGCAAGTAGCTAAAATCGACCGGTCTAAATTATCATTTAACACTGCTCAAATTTGCTGTGCTCCAGCCTATACTATTTTAGAATACAAAATATATAGACGAATGGTGACCATATTTTGATGACAAATAGCTGAAGCGGCCAAAACGGTGAAGCAGTCGTTGTGTCAATGTTACCATTATTTTTCTTTATTCCGTCACAACCGCGTATCAAATTGTTCTCAGAATATTTCACAATTTTAATTTAGTAAATTATCATGCAGTTATCACTTTAATTTGAAGTTTTGCTCAATTTACTTTGAAATTTGAAATAAAGATAATTTAGCAAAATTCGACAAATTTGAAGAACCAATTCATATTGGGAAATAAAGAGATAAATTGGATATGATTTTTTTTAGAAGTGTATGTCTTCCGTCCTCGTAAATAAAACATGCGATAGAAAGATGCTAACGGCAGAAGCGATGATCAAGAAAACTGTGGTGGGAAATGAGTTATCATTAGGCAATAACTGTGTGGCAATTCTGCATCAACTTACAACTTGCCTCGGGTTAAAACCATGTTGAACTATTGTCATGAAATGTGTAGGCATTGAATTTCCATTTTGAATGAATAAAAACTTTTCTGTTAACTATTCTTCATATAATTGGGAGATATGGAATTCAAACTCAGAACATGTTACTTTATTTTGAAAGTGCATGTCACTAAATTTTCCAACTATTTTGGATTAATTGGAGTAACCTCAAGGCTAAGCAATCTAGAAAATATATGCTTAGAAATATACTCGCAATAATTACTAACTTAAAATTCGAAAACAGCTTGAACATTGAATGGTTGACTTCTAGTTTTTGATTTTTTCACAGCATGAGCATCAAAGTAAAAAATGAAGTTATAATTTAGGGTCTTTATTGACTTTTCTAATACTAAAAATAAAAAGGAATTCTTGGTCAATCAACATGAAACTAAAATTCTTTATATATCCAAATTCCCAAGTCGATGAACCTTTCAGAAATTTAGAAAAGTTTTAGTTATTACTCGCACACAGAGTGGAGACTGGGTCTTGGCCTAGAGCGGGCCGTTCCAACGCTTAGATGACTGGACTTTTCCGCAAATCATTTCCTGTCTACATTTCAGACTTTTTCAGAGACTTGAACGAATTATAAAAATTCTCGACCCATTTCGAGCTTCACTTACGAGCACATCGTCTGCAGCCTAGAAACAAAGTGTGGAAACTCCCCATTACTCTAATGTATTTTTAGTGGTTTTAGTGTTTAGTAAACACGTTCAGATACAGTACATGAATACAGTCATAAATGCCCCCTTAAATCGTATAGAGTGGTTTGTAGTCGTCTGTTAAGTACCTTAATAATCAATTAATTTCTATGCCAAATCAAATCTAGCATATTAACCATAGAAATGGATCTTCATCTCATGTTTTTGTCTTCTAGATGTCTACGGATAACTATGTAATTTTTCACTACTTTGACATAGCTACTCAGTCCCTTCCATTTACAAAGTTCTAGGGACAACCTTCTCTTCCAGACATCGCCGAAGGAACCTAGTCCGTTCCTTATTCGCTAACACTTTATATGAAGCACGCTCGTAGTTGCGGAAAATATTAATTAGTGATGGATAGAGATAGAAGAAAAAATCCAAAAATCCCGTGGTTTGATTCATGATTAGAATGAAAAAATAGCTTTTTCTGGTAAATGATGCAGGAAAACCACACTTTATAATAAGAATGTTTATTATCGACGCGTTTCGGTCGACAGCACTGCGACCATTATCAAAACAAACTGGATGTGAAACATGATTGTATTGACACTGTAACATACAAAAATTCAAAATTCAAGGTCGCATACAGAAGTAAAAAACAGACGCACATGAGGGCATAGAGATAAGAGAGAACGAAACAAAGAAATAGAATTAGCCAGAAAACCACAGAACTAAGAATAAGGTGCAAATTAAATAGACGACAAAACTCTGATTGAGGGGAGAGGATCAACGAAAGAAAAACCGGAATTAAAATTCATACAGTTAGGGTCAGAACTAATAAAAGCGGATTCAAAAACACGACGAAGGCTAACATCAGAACTCCTTTTTAAAACAGCAAAATTATCAAAATCAGGGTAGTGGTTATTACTAAAAGAATGAACTGAAAGGGCATTATTAGTGTCGAAGGACCTGACTGCATGACGGTGCTCCTTCATCCGAACATCAAAACTCCTACCAGTTTCTCCTATATACGACTTAGAACAATCCTTACAAGAAATACGATACACACCTTTACTATTATTGCACTTTCGGGACGAGTTATTAATTAATGTAGATTTCAAGCTATTAGGGTAAGTGAAGGCAATACGGGTATTATTTAAGTGCGCTAAGCGACGATTAACCGGGTTATCTAAAGATGGGACAAACGGCATGGAATAAAACTTCTTAGGAAGCTCCCTAAAGTGCATAAAGAGAATGTTCTCCTTAGACCAATAGTTTCATTTTGCATTTCTCCTGCCTATAATCTCTCGAAAGAGTTAGCTAAGATGTTGTCTCCTGCTCCTGGTTCTTTCTCAGATTCTCATCTGAGGAATTCTGGTGAATTTATTGATAGGTTGCAATCTTTGACTCTTCCACCTAATACCAAGTTTTTGTCCTTTGATGCCGTTTCTTTGTTTACTAATGTTCCCCTAGATCCCACTATTGATTTTGACTATTTTGATACTTTGACTATTGATTGACTATTTTCTTGTTCGAAAATTATCGTCAGTTAGTGATAAGGTCAAATATTGGAGAAAACTTGATTGAACCTGAGGATGTGAAAAACAGATGGGAAGAGTATATTGATGAATTATATGGGGACCCAAATTGCAGTCCGAGACCTATCTCCGAGAATGCAGTACAGGAAGTTAACTCAATTCTCAATTCCGAAGTAGAGATGGCGATAAAAAGACTGAAAGTCGGAAAAAGCCCTGGAGTTGACGAGATCCCAGCTGAATTGATTAAAGGGCTTGAGCAAGTTGGGACGATAACGATAACTCAAATGTGCAACAAAATCATTGAATCTGGAATCTGGCCCGAAGATTTCACGAAAATCATTTTGATCCCCATTCCCAAAACTGTGCGTGCTACCGACTGCAAGAACTATAGAACAATCAGTCTGATTTCACATACATCAAAAGTACTTCTTGCCATTATCGAAAGAAGAATCACAACCAGAATAGAAGAACATCTTACTGAAGAGCAGTTTGGCTTCAGATCGAAACGAGGAACGAGAGATGCAATAACAGCAATCAGAACGCTAAGTGAAAGATATATCGAAGCCAATCGATCATTATTTGTTGACATGATAGATTTTGAGAAAGCGTTTGACCGAGTCAATTGGAGTACCCTGTGGCACATTCTCGTCAGCATTGGAATAAATGAAACTGAAGTAAACATTATAGCACAGTTATACCAGCATCAGAAAGCAGTCATAAAAGTAGGTAATGATGTTACTGGAGAAGTCCCTATTCTGCGTGGAGTACGTCAAGGATGCATCATATCACCAATGCTCTTTAATGTGTATATACAATTCTTAGCTAACGAAGTAAATTCAAAAGTGGCAAATCGCGGAGTCAATTTGTGTGGAAAAAGAACAACAGCGATTAGATATGCAGACGACCAGGCCATGTTATCTTCGAGCCTCAGAGGACTTCAAATCATAATGAACAGCTTAAATGACACTGCAGAAAAGTACGGCATGAAGATCAACACTAAGAAAACTAAAGTTATGATATCTTCGAAAACAAATTCGCCTTCTCCTTTCACATTGCGAGTGGGAAATGAAGTTCTGGAAAAATTCGACAATTTCAAGTATTTAGGCTCAATTCTAACAAGTGACGGACGATATACGAAAGAAATAAGGTCAAGAATCTCTCAAGCGAAACAGTCCTATTTCAAGAAAGTACAAGAAGTGACCACGACATCCAACAGCATTGAATTCAAGAAGCGTATGGTAAAGACCTACTGTTGGAGCACCCTTCTTTACGGTTGCGAGAGCTGGACACTCAGACATCGTGACGTCAAATACCTGGAGGCAGCAGAGATGTGGTTTTGGAGAAGAATTATGAACATCAAGTGGACTGACAGAGTAACAAATGATGAAATTTTGATGAAAGCAAATGAAAAACGATGCCTACTGAACACCATCACAAGTCGAAAAGGCAACTATGTGGGCCACCAACTCCGACACGATGGCATTCTCACCAAAATCCTTGAAACGAAGATCAACGGGAAGAGAACAAGAGGAAGAAAACGAGCGAGGTGGCTGGACGATCTCAAGTGGAAGGCCGGGGTGAATTCATATGGAGAATTGAAACGTCTGTGTGAAGATTGAGAAAAATGGAAGAAGTTTGTGACGAACATTTAAGCAATGACTTTGCAGTTATCTTTGACTTTGTTTCTTTCTTTCCTATTGTTGTATTGTGTGTGACCTACCACATGGTAGACTACAAATATATATAGTGATAAGGTCTGTTTTCCATTTAGTATAGATTGCTTTATTGAATTGTTAAAGCTCTGTTTTAATGATAAATATTTTTCTTATGGTGATTGTTTTTATGAACAGGTTCTTGGTTTTGCGATGGGAAATCCTCTTTCGCTTGTTCTAGCCAACCTTTTCCTCGAGCACATAGAATCTGAGCTTCTGCTCACTTTTTCTGGTCATCAGCCGCTATGTTGGCTACGTTACGTAGATGATGTTTTTACTATTGTCGATTCTAGTTTTGATTTACGGTAGCACGCACAGTTTTGGGAATGGGGATCAAAATGATTTTCGTGAAATCTTCGGGCCAGATTCCAGATTCAATGATTTTGTTGCACATTTGAGTTATCGTTATCGTCCCAACTTGCTCAAGCCCTTTAATCAATTCAGCTGGGATCTCGTCAACTCCAGGGCTTTTTCCGACTTTCAGTCTTTTTATCGCCATCTCTACTTCGGAATTGAGAATTGAGTTAACTTCCTGTACTGCATTCTCGGAGATAGGTCTCGGACTGCAATTTGGGTCCCCATATAATTCACCAATATACTCTTCCCATCTGTTTTTCACATCCTCAGGTTCAATCAAGTTTTCTCCAATATTTGACCTTATCACTAACTGACGATAATTTTCGAACAAGAAAATAGTCAATCAATAGTCAAAGTATCAAAATAGTCAAAATCAATAGTGGGATCTAGGGGAACATTAGTAAACAAAGAAACGGCATCAAAGGACAAAAACTTGGTATTAGGTGGAAGAGTCAAAGATTGCAACCTATCAATAAATTCACCAGAATTCCTCAGATGAGAATCTGAGAAAGAACCAGGAGCAGGAGACAACATCTTAGCTAACTCTTTCGAGAGATTATAGGCAGGAGAATTGCAAAATGAAACTATTGGTCTAAGGAGAACATTCTCTTTATGCACTTTAGGGAGCTTCCTAAGAAGTTTTATTCCATGCCGTTTGTCCCATCTTTAGATAACCCGGTTAATCGTCGCTTAGCGCACTTAAATAATACCCGTATTGCCTTCACTTATCCTAATAGCTTGAAATCTACATTAATTAATAACTCGTCCCGAAAGTGCAATAATAGTAAAGGTGTGTATCGTATTTCTTGTAAGGATTGTTCTAAGTCGTATATAGGAGAAACTGGTAGGAGTTTTGATGTTCGGATGAAGGAGCACCGTCATGCAGTCAGGTCCTTCGACACTAATAATGCCCTTTCAGTTCATTCTTTTAGTAATAACCACTACCCTGATTTTGATAATTTTGCTGTTTTAAAAAGGAGTTCTGATGTTAGCCTTCGTCGTGTTTTTGAATCCGCTTTTATTAGTTCTGACCCTAACTGTATGAATTTTAATTCCGGTTTTTCTTTCGTTGATCCTCTCCCCTCAATCAGAGTTTTGTCGTCTATTTAATTTGCACCTTATTCTTAGTTCTGTGGTTTTCTGGCTAATTCTATTTCTTTGTTTCGTTCTCTCTTATCTCTATGCCCTCATGTGCGTCTGTTTTTTACTTCTGTATGCGACCTTGAATTTTGAATTTTTGTATGTTACAGTGTCAATACAATCATGTTTCACATCCAGTTTGTTTTGATAATGGTCGCAGTGCTGTCGACCGAAACGCGTCGATAATAAACATTCTTATTATAAAGTGTGGTTTTCCTGCATCATTTACCAGAAAAAGCTATTTTTTCATTCTAATCATCAACCTATCTGTTCTCAAATAACATTTTCCCAGATATGCAACCAGCATATCAAAGACACCATTCCGCCGAGACGTCGATTCTAAATTTGTCATCTGATATCCTATCTGTCTTTGACAAAGGTGAGCTGTGTCTTTTGACTTTCATGGACCTCACTGCTGCATTTGATTCAATTGACCATGAAATCCTAGTGAAACGCCATTATGTCATCCTAGTGAAACACTTACAGTCAGTCATTATTCGGTTTCTCCGGTTTCGTAATTGCATGGATAGAATCTTTTATAAGTGATCGCCAGTGTCCGTATGTGTGGAAGTTTCATCTTCTTTTGTCCACAATTCTAAAATGCGGTGTGCCTCAAGGCTCAGTCAGTGATGGGGCTACTATTATTTTGTCTTGTATATGGCGGAAATTACTCGAATCGTTCGCAGTCATAATTTCAAGATCCACCTTTATGCTGACGATGTGCAAATTTATGGGTCTTGTACTCAGAATTCGACTGATCATCTTGCTACCAGACTGGTATGTTGATTAAATGGCGTCATCGAGTAGTATAAAGCAAATCGTCTCCTACTGAAAACGGAGAAAACTGAATTTCTTTGGTGTCATTCAAATAAACGTCGTCCATATGTTCCCTTGACTCCTGTGAGAATAGGACCCTCTCAGATTGTGCCATCAACTTCTGTGCGTAATCTTGGAGATGTCTTGGACTCAGAATTATCCTTTAGATAACATATCTCAAAAAGCGTGTCATCGTGTTTTGGAATGATGCGTCAAATATGCAGCATCATTCCCTGCATCCCACATGATCAACTGAAAACATTATTTTCTGCCATGGTTATTCAAAAGTTAGACTATTGCAACTGAATCTTACATGGTACCCCGGATCAACAGCTAAAATGTCTACAGTCGGTTTTAAATGCAGCAGCTCATCTTATATATGGATCTCATCGCTTTCCCTCGATCACACATTTGCTAAAAGATCTTAAATGATATCCTATCCGACAAAGGATTGCATATTGGCTGTCGGTACTGATATTTTGCTGCCGGAAAAATGATGTCCCTGATTATCTTGTTGAACATCTGAAGGATGTTGCCTCCATGCCTGAACGATCCGGATTACGATCTGCGGTTTCCTCTTCGCTTGTGGTTCCAGCTTACTTTCTTTGGGAGGTAGAGCTTTTCCAGTCGCTGCTACACAAGCATAAATCGAAGCCTCGTAGCATGATGCCACTTAATTACAGTGCATATTTGAATTGAATTGAATATATACATTAAAAAAATGAATGAAGGAACTTCAAACTATCAATCTACACGAGCGCTTTCTGAAATATATTTCCTTCTTCAGGTGCACAACCAACAGCGACATGTGGGAAAAGATTTGAATTACAATGCACATGCATGCATAGAAAACTGACAACAAAGAAATATGCATTCAGTAGTAGATCATCAAAATTGAAACAATGGATATATAGATATGAAAAAGCATAATGTAGATATACAATATAGATTATGCAGAATTGAGAGTAGGACAGAAAATATTTATTAAGTATTTTTCCTTGTTCTTACATGTATTTATATCATCATCAAAAATATTATATAAGGGAAATATATGAAATGGGATTTACCACAGTTACTTTTTATTGTGTTTCTCTTTCATCATTTGTTATATATGTATGATTTCCTATATATGTAGGTAAATACGGGAACATGAATTTCTACATGAAGCAGATTCCTCCCTAATTTCTCCAGGATTAATCACATTTATAATAAACGTACTCAGTTATAAATATCACACACACACACGCATCTCCAAGAAGTTGCAGGGAAGTGTGACCTCTCTAAGAAAGTGAAAATTCGACAACTGACAATAAAAATTCCTCATTTTCCCGGCAAGCAAATTTTTTGCGAAGTATGGGGGTCAAATACTCTCATCAAATCAACTCTCACACAGGATGGCTTGTGGAAAATCTTGCAGTTGTACTGCCTTCATTCCTTTGTCTGTAAGACTTGATGACAGGGCTTTAAAAGAATTTAAGAAACTGATGCAACCTTGTAGTCCTTTGAATTTTTTGTGGCCTGAGACTATGAGAGGCTCTTGTTATCTACGTTTACCTGTCATTAGAACAAAGAGAAGAATATCATCATTTATTCCGTATTGTACACTTTTGTATAATAAGATTCATAGCATTTGATACGATATGAAACTTTTCCATGTCGCTTCGACTTATTGCCATTATTGTGATCTTAAATGTGTCGCATGATTTTCATTTTCTTTGAATAAAGACACATTATTATTATATTATTTTACAATCAGAAGCAAAACTTTTTTCTAAAATGAATTAAAAAAACCGCAGTTGAAATGAGTTCATACCCATTTGAGAGCTCGGCAACCGAGCTGTGTGTGAACGCCGTCTGCGTTTCTGTACTGAGTTTAATGATGGAAATCGAGAAGCCATTTAGCTCGGCAGAAAATAGCCGTAATTAGATAATTTCTACACTTCAATAATTACAGTGTTGCAGATTCGACATGATCGCTCAGGGCGGTAGACAATCATGTTTAACAAAATCATCTTCAAATTTTCGCTGCAACAAAAGCGGAAATATCGCATGCTTATAACCACACACATTTACTTGAAATTGCAAATTTTGCGTTGAATTCATGAACTGCGCTTGATTTATTATATGCTGAGATTTTTAGCGTTTCTTTATATCATTGCTTATAAAAAATATGTTGGGCAAAGAAGCGATAGCAATAGAGCGCTAGTTTTGACTGAAATTAAAAATCAAATTTCAAGGATGACAATGGTTATAAGCGACATTTTTTCACATACCCATGACGCTTAACTCGACTTCTGTCTTTTGCAACATACAGTATGATGATGTATTTCACTCTTTGTGTCATTGATTACACGCTGCAAACATTATATTGCTCCCCGAAGAATTCTTCGAATGTCGTTCCAATATTCTAACGCAGACAGTAATTTTAAATTTCGTGAGTTTTTGAGAATCCGGTTGACTTGTAAACAATTCTGCACTTGATTGACTCGGTCAACCTCTCTCTCTTCTCTCCCCTTCTCATTTTAGTTGTCGAGTAGTTTCTGTTTAGAAAGCATGAGTTATACAGTTGAAAATGGATTTGACAGCAACAAAGCTCAATGATCGTTGGATTGCTTTATCTGAAAATTTAAAATGTTTCGCATTTCTTTACGTCGCGCAAAATTTGAAGTTCAACGTTAATTCTCTAGAGACTGAACTCTTTCTCGTGATCCTGCATGGAATCTGAATTGTTGAACCATCATTAAAGATAAATTTATTGTCTATTTTGTATTAAAGTGCATAACTCATTGTTGGCATTAATTAGCATCATGTTGGCAACAACGAGAGAGCACTTTCACTTTTTGATTGAAATTGCACAATCCAGAATTGCAACTACACTCAAATTCAAGGAACACTTGGAAAATATTTTTAATTGATGTTTCTCTTTACTTCTGCTCTAAAATTGCACGCGAATCAAATCAAAATTTTCTTATGGAGACTTTTAGGGGTTTCTATTTAATTGGCAAAGAGGAACTTCACAAATAATTTTTTAAATTTAATTATCGCGATTGACAACCCGAGATAGGTGAAGTACACATTCCAATATTTCATTTTAGAACGGTTAAATAATATATTCATTGAGTAAATTGCATTTAGATCTAATGATAATAATTCAGTTAAAGCACATTTGTATTTTAAGCAGTACAAGTAATGTTTGTGTGTCGAAAGATTAGAAAGCATTTTTCATTTATTCTGAGTCGCAAAAAGGATTTATAAAATATATTTCGTATGAAATGACCGAATTTATCATTTTCTATGTTGTAAATAGGCCTCTGAATATGTCCGAAAAACTTTGGAATGTTCAGTAGTTTGATTGTTAAAACTATGAATTGTAGAATTTTATCTCAATTTAATGTTGACCATGTCATATGTATGGCATCCTGGCATTTGCAGCAATGAGCACGTTTTCTCGAAAGTTTTGAGATCATTGATCGTGTACACAAGCAAGTATATCAGAAACATTTCTATTCAAATCTAGCTATTCCAAAAACGAGAACATAGACTAATCTGAAGTACTGGAACTAGGGTTTAACGGGAAATGCGTTTTCGGGAAATCCCGGGTGACGGTAGTTTTATATCAATTTCCCGGGAAATTCTCGGGAATTTGTACTGACAAGATTCTAAGCTATGCAATTGTCTAGACCGAAGTACGTCGGTATGTAGAAAAGTCTAAACAACATTGTGAAAGCCGAAACAGATCAACTAGATGGATGTTTCTGCAGAATGCCAAACATTCTTTGAACTTTCACATGTCAATGAAGGGATCGCACATGATTTCATGTTTTTGAGCCGTTATTGAAAGCCGTTGTTGAAAGTCGTTTGTTGATCACCTGTAGAGCATCCCTCCATAGATTGAATTTCTTGCAGTGATTGTAGATAGTCTTTTCTTCTCCGGCTTTTGTGAAAGGTATCTACCACGAGATTTTGACATCGCAATATCCAAGCGCATCAACTTGAGGTGTATGGGTATAGAAAGACGTATGAATGAACTTTCCTTTACACCAAACTTCCAATAAATGAGTAGCTCTTAAATTTACTGCTCACGGGAACTGTTAGATTATGCCCTCTACGTTTTCAAGTTTGTCTGAAGCAGTTCAACATTATACAATTACCACAAAAAATCTTGGACGAAGAGCGGACGAAAAATCGTGGAGTGGGTGAATGAGTGTGATGAAGATACACGAAGCTGATGGCAGTTTCTATTGGAAAATAAAGTTCTACGCAATTTGAAAAAGTACCTTATGAATTAGAGGCGGTAGTTAGAAGCGTAAGCGATATCCTAAGAATGCATGTATCTTTCCATTATATCCATTATATCTTTAGTGTGTGAATGCATTTATTAAGCTCTGTATTAAGCTGTTGAAATTATCCCACGATTTCTCAGGACCGCATCCTCTCTCTTTATCAAGATCACTGAATTGACGTATAAATGCTGTATTGATTTTACTGGGTCATTTTCAGTCTCGAAATCGTGGTTAATAACAAGTTGAAGAGAAGTCGTTTAACTCACTCAGACTAGACCTGACAAGCAGAGATCAAGTTGGGAACAAATACAAATATTTTTTAATGTCAAAATGCAGTACATTAATACAAACAGTATTTAAAAAATTCAAAAGTGCAGATATACTTTATTCAAAAGGTCCAAAGTACAATTATGGGAGTAAGTATTTAGGTGCATTTCTAATACAAATGCAATTAAACATTTGTTCAAAACTTGGCAGAGATCGCTTGAGCACTTCACTCCTATGAAGTCTCTGATCTGCTTCTCTAATTCAATTTGCATGAAATCCGCTTGGAATTTACATAGAAATAGAAACTACACGCATAGACTAGTATGCGAAGCTTTTTCGGCGATTGGTCAAAATTTGCGGGTTATAGACAAATCTGAAAACTAGGGGAAGATAGCCTTCAAGTATCTCTCATTGGAAGACTGCATCGTTTGTAAGTAGGAGGATACAGCGAATGCTATTTAATATAAAAACTATTTTGTAAGAATAGGCCTAATAAGATGCCTTAATCGTCTTTTCTCACTTTTTCAGTGAGTTTAACTTTTCTCGAAATTTCTCGGGAATCGCCCTTGGGAATCGAAACTCAAAATTATCAGGGATTCCCTGGAAATTCTCAGCCTTTCCCAGAAAAGGAAAGGAATATCCAGTCTTAGACCTTACCTGCAACGAAATATTTATCCCCATTCAGAAGCAACGCCGTAAAAAAGAAAAGGTTTTCCCGTAGCATGTTTCTGCTACCCTTATGATGGCAAAAAATCAGTCATCTTCAAATCAATCATGGCCGAGAAATCTGGGGTTTAATGCAAGTGGCACATTATTACTTATTACATTTTATTACGTCCACTGTGACTAGAATACTCTGAATTTGTTTACTAGAATGTATTTATCAGCTTTCTCAACACCTTCGGTCCGCGTACAGGTTTGATATTCTATCAAGGCATACGATTATCTGTAGTAATTGGGATATTTAGGATTATTTGTTGGGATCATTCCTCCCAAATAGCTGTAAATATAGTGAGCAAAATTTGCTTCATAATCTGCCAGAATTATTCAATTTTGACATGAAGCGCAAATGTCTAGAGAATTCTTTCCGAAAATATTTAGAAAATTCTTGCGAAGCTGAAAGAAGAACTATATTAAATTATATATAAAAAAAATTAGAAAGTAGCTTTTTCTGTCCTAGTTTGGAATCATAAATTTTTGTCACTCCAACCTTTGAAAACGATAATTTGTAGTGGGCCTACACTTCTTTACAAGCTATACATAAAAAAAGCTCCAGAAGAAGTTGATAAATACAATGTGGAAATTCGTTTCTGACAAATCAGAAAATAGACTATCAAATCAGATTATTCTTGCTCCGATGCTTTTTGCGAGCGAGAACTCACAGTCATTTAATTATGTTTTAGCATTCCCAAACCCTAAACAGCAAGCTTCCTATTTCGATACAGGAAAATGATGTTCCATTTTTCCATTTATATTTCCATTTCACGTCGAATATTTAACACATTTCAATAATTGAATATCGCGCATTTGTCTCTTTCAATCTGTCAAAAGTCAATGTTTATTGAGGTTGACATATCAGGTACTTCATGTCAAAACAAACTCGAGACAATAATTTTATTCAACCCCCCAACATGTATACTAGTACATTGTTAATGCATACATGACACTATGCAACACTTGATAGCTTATTTCTTGCAGAATGAAATCGAAATCATCTACACTCAAGTAATGTACATTTGTGCCAAAAGATTTAGAGATGTCCACACAGATGAATTTGTCAAGTAACTTAGGTCTAGCTGTGTCACTTTGACATTTAAGAGAGCTAGTGAACTTAGGTTACTATAATTATACAAGCTATTAACCAGATTTTTATCTACCAAAACCAGGACTGCCAATAAAGTAGGTATGTCAATCATGGAATCTTTGTTTCCTTTCAGTTCATATTTTTGCAGTCTCTTTTGTACGTGCAATCTGAGTTTCTTTTTGCGTTTTGTGTTTTTTTGTTTTCTTAACTTTCTTTGTTTTCGTATGATTTTGGCAAATGTCTCATGTTTATATCTGCATGAATTTTTGCCGATTACTTTTGCCTTTTTCAGCATGTTTTTGCATTTTCTTTCAATCTGCTTCCTATCATTAATTGTTTCCATCCTTTTTACTTCTACGCATATACTATATATAGTACTTCATATTCATCCATACGAACATGGATATGCACAATTATTTCTGTTACTGTTTATTGCCAGCCGTAGAAAGAGCTCGTATGTTGCCAGTAGAACAAAACAGTTTTCTGATCATGTCATTTACAAAGAATATGTACAGAAATAACTACTTAACGGTGTTGTCCTGACTGTCAAAGCAATTCATCAAGGATGAAAACTGAAAACACCTAGTGTTGATTGTCTTATTTACTGACTCACGAAGAATGTTCACTTAGCGATTGGTCAATGATCATTTCAACATCAGCAATCAACAACATGCACACAATGCATAAATGCCGATATTAACGCAAAGGCACACTTGCACACAGACAATCAAGCATATAAAGAATCGAGAATTATTAATCATCAATTTCATGTATGCCTATTTTATTATTAGGCTTCTCTGAACTATATGACAATGCTTATTGACAATATTCAGTAAATTTTTCTGTATTGCTTTCCGCGACTCAGAAAACAAGTGTCCTACTTCATGATACTTTGCCAAATTTACATTGCATTTTCCCGACAAAGATTTCCCCTACGTGGAGATCTATGAATATGCACTAATGCTTGATATTTAGCTAAAGACGATGATAAAAACCTAAACTGAATTTTAGCGCTGAGATGCTGCAAACCCAGGAGCATTGATTCTCTAGAGAGACACATTTAGGACCCCGGGGCAAATGCGTCCTAACCGGGACGTCGGGTCAAGCTGCATTGCCAGTCTAGTGATGAGTTCCTGTAGCTCTGTTGCGCTATTTCCCATTACAAGAGGTAGAACAGGAGTGTTATTACGAAGTGATTATGAATATATTATTTCTCTTCGAAAAGCTTTCTGCTAAACATAATTGCACTTGACTTCAAATCTCCTGATGCCTCAAAAATTTTCATAAATTAATGAAAAGTCAAAAATGATAAATAGCAGTGAGGTGGGTACTTTGGCCGGTTGTTTCAAATAAGATCCATGTATTCTTTCTTTTCTCAGACAGAATTTTATTATTGCAATTCCTTATGATGATGAGATTTTATTAAGGTGGATCCATGCCTTAACTTCCTTGTCTATTAGCTTTTCCGTTAATGAAAGTCATTTTGCATTTTTTCATTCACGAAAGTGGCCCTTAATTGGTCTGAGGGCAAATGTTTCTGTTAGGAACCTGCTTGTCCCCCTACCCACCGCTATCATAGTCATGAATTGCAAAGTTGCGAACTTTCGTGGACAATCCGTGTTTAAATTACAGTTATTTCTAAGAGAACCGAGAAATAATGCGTTGATTTGCACCAGCTTCTTAAACAGCTGAGAATAAATGTAGCCTACATTGCTGATGCATTGTATTTCATTCATATGGCTTTAGACTGCTATCACAGTAGTGTGTACAAGTTTGCAAACTGAATTAATTAAATGCTCATATTGAGAACAAGTAACTTGAACTCCTAAAAATGATTTGTGTCATTGAAGCTGTAATGATAATGGTTTGCTTCAAAGCGTTGCTACTCTCCTTCCGTCTATATTAATAAACACAAGAGTAACTGCCTCATTCAATTTCCTGAATTGAATCTCTCAACTCATCCATCAATCAATGACTCAAAGAGATTGTATATTTCTGCAGCAATAATACAGCTTTTCCGCGCAATGTTGATCAAATAATTCGTAAAGCAGTATGCATTATCTGAAATAATGTAAGTCTAGATGTTGCTTCTAACAGAGTGCGCGACAGCAAGTTTGCTGGTTTGAAAAAGTTTTGATTCTTATCGAATGATATTGTCAATGAAAAATTTAACTATATAATTTCATGACTCACATGTATTATAAATGGACAATGTGTGGCCATTCATGTGTAAATTTGACCTTTGCATATTAGAACCATTAGTGCTTCCGCGTGTTGTCCTTTATTAATGATCTTGCATGTCTTTGCTGTGCGAGCTCTCGGCTAGTGAGTAAGTCCCTGATAATGTGGAGGATTGCTTACAGGGTTGTATTCGTTGAAAGTCAGCATTTCACTGGTGCGAAAAAACCAGAGTTAAGGAGCTTGATGGGGACCTTCCCATAAGAGCAGGTATGTCCCTGGTCGGCTTAATGGAGTGTACCTGTATGCCTGCATCCCTTTGTAACATATCAGGGCTTGCAAGGGTAGTACCACCTGTTCTGTTTCAGCGAAATTTAGCCGTCTGATAATACACATGTAATTTATGTAGGATTTAGAGTCAGTGAACCCCTCATCTAATGTCATTTCTTTGTTTCTATCCACTTAACTGATTTGAAATTAATGACTTTTGTTGGATCAGTGGCGGATCTAGCAAATTCCGGTTGGGTCCCCCGGGGATTCCCGGGAGGTGGAATGTCGTTGAATACAGGAGGCGGTCATGTGCACACCGACTTTGAGCAACACCTTCCTGAGATGATCCAAACTGGAGTGCGGGTTGCCAAAAACTTCAGTCTGAGCGCGCCCAACTCTGATGAATGCACATGATGCAGGCCTGGTTCGCTCATAAAAGAAGTTAAATTCATTATTTAATTTTTTCTGTAATCAATGAACAGAAACTTAATTACAGACCTTAGTAAACACTAAGATAGTTCTTCAAAAAATAAAACGTCTGTAAAAACCTTCAATGATTGTCAACAAATTGTTAGGATAGAAGCCGGGTACGCGGGGACAGGATAGGGAGATGGCAGGGATGGCTGCTCCCTCCCTATACATTGCACTTTCTCACAGCAACTCCGAAATCTTCAGCCAGACACCCTGATTACAGAACATAGGCTAATTTATTGATGGCTATATCAAGCAATACAAAGCAAATATTTCCAAGACATTTCAGAATGATTTCTTTTTAATTACCAGTCACGTGTATGCTATGTGTCTCTTGTCACGTAACTCTTGATTGTGCATGAATGAGACAAACTTTTCAGGCAATATTTTAACTCTTAAAGAAATCTTCCTTCGCATTCAACGAGACTTTTCAACGAGGCATTCCGGAGAAATGCACTTTCAGGACAAAATCGTCAAGTCTAACAGTCTCAACTGTAGAACGTAGTTTTGGTCAACCCATTTGTAAATTCTGCGCGTACAGAAATACGGTTAGAAGCTAAATATCTATAAGACTGATTAATGGGATTGAACATTAAAGAAGGAATAACATGATGTGATATTCGGGTACGAACTCTGCAGACAGCAAAACATTAATTCAAATCCGCTCTCAGAGGATTTGCTTATATTCTATCTACCATCAATATTTTTTGTTGGAAAGCAAAAATACCACTCGCAAATGCCAGTTAACGTAATTATTATCTCTCACATCAGAAGATAAGTTGATGACATTAAGGCGAATCCATGCTAAATAAATCTCCTGCGTTGAATGAAATACCAGTTTATAGAACTGAGACATAGCTAAAATTCCGGCTGATGAAATAAATTTGTAGTTTCTATAAACCATGGAAACTTGAAAATTTTGAAAATGAGCATTTTCTTCAGCTTGCTTTATTGATCTCTCTGATATGCTGGCCACAATGTTGACAACACCTGCTGTAATAGGCGAAACATCATATTGTACTCACCTCTTAAGGAAATAAAGCCATAATCGACGTTGATTCATAAGTTTAGTGAAATCATTATGACACTATAGGAAATCATATCATTCGACAGATCCTTGCCACAGCTATCTTTTGCAGGAAAAGTTGCTAATCATGCTAAGAGCTGGGAAATCATTGAGTAATCAATTTTATTCTTATATCAAGAATCCTGTATATTTTCCAAATTCAATTTTTACTTACAAACTATGATGAAATTAGATAGCCTTATTTGCATGAACAAAATTGTCGATATTCGATATAATCACTTTATTTGATTTATTCACGCGTGATGGCGTCCCAACTTACTTTGTAGAGGGAAACTCGCTAAAAGCACGCATTCGGCAAAAGTACATCTCATAACTTTGAGCGTCATGAATGCACACCAAGAATTCAAGAATACAATTTTATACTCGTACATGACATTTACCGACAGACAACATATGACGCAAATAATAATGCTATACAGGATGACAAGGAAGATTTTTCTGGAATGGCCTCTCAAACTCAAATGAAATGTCAAAGATATTCGTCGAATGCTCCCTTTCCTTGACGAGTGGTCTCTGCCCCTGCACCTGAGTTACCAATATTAAAGTTGTCAACTTTCCCTCCAATACAGCAACATTGCATGCTGCAAGCATACGGAGTCTGAGGACCGACTACTGCAGGTTGTTGATCGTGATCAGTCAGACATCTAGATTGTGGTTTAGACAAAACCCTAGCGAAGACTGTCGGATCATCAGTCATCGTATTCGACGCCCTGATTATGGTGAAAATAGTGTGGCGTAGTGTCCAGACAAGCCTCTACATTAAAACTATGATCGGCAATGACATCATTTTATTTTTGAAATTATACAAAATAATATTATTTTATTAATTTTAAGACTAGCAATTATATTTGAAAAAAGCGGGTAAAATTACACCTTAAACTGCTGACGAAATAGTTTAGTCGAGCCTCGAAATTCGGCTTCGGTTTTTCTGTCCGGATTTTGAATTTTCGTCATTTTCTCGAAAAAGGCTAATCGTGCGATTTTTAAAACATGTGAGTATGCATATCATTTATTGATATCAATCGTTTAACCTAATACACTAGCCACATACAATCTGCAGACGAGCAACAGCTCGCTTTTCTACAGACTGTTCGGCTTTTGTGCAATCTGAAGTTCTCAATAAGCATCTTATGTTCGCATCTGTAAACCATTGATGAAGTTAGTATTTTGATTGTTGCGTCTTGGATATAGGCCAAGAATGATGAACGAAGAAAAAATTGTAGAATTAAATTTTCAAAATTGCTTAAGCAATCCGCGGCTAAAAGAATACTTCACCTCGCTTTTGTGGCCTAATCTTGCGTTGATTTACGTCATCGCTTACCAAACAAATTAGGCTTGTCAAAACAACAAGCACATACATTTTAGAGTTAGCAGCATTTAAGTAGTGATAAGAGAAAAGCGGACACGTACAACCCAGAATCCACAAAGAGGTGCGTCACTCATTCGCTACAAAGTAATTCGAGGGAATATGCAAAAAATAAGCATTGTTATTAGTCGTTCTTAGGAGGCTGCATACTGCTGCATAGAATAGAATAGAAAGTGCATTAATTTATGAATGAAAATCAGTCATTAGACAAGTCATGTAGTAATCCAAATATGATCAAAAAATCATTATAACAGTGAGCAATGATTGTCGTCGATTGAGTATGCATCACCTGTGTTCCAGTCAATTGGAGCTTCGTATAGACGACGAGAATTTGGTGAATAATATCGCTCACGTCCAGGAATGAATTCTTTGGCTTCTCCTGCTCTGACACGAGCAGGTGATGGAGATTCCCTCAGCAACGATCGTAATGGACTGCTTGCTCGATTTTGTGAACGAGATGAAGAATATGGCGAATATCGACGTGATTGAGACTTATCTTGTCGAAATAAAGTATCACACAAACGTTCTCTGGTTCGACTGCCTTGAACTCTATTGTAAGGCATGTAATTCCCACCTCTTGGAATTTCTACCCAACATTGTTTGATCAAAAAATCAAACACTCAAATAATCGACTGTGCGGTCTGAAATGGCGGTTCAAGGAAAGAAAATACTACAAAAATACTAGTGTCAATTTAAACATGAAGACGAAAATACTACAAAAATACTACAGTGTCAATTTAAACATGAAGACGATTGTACAAAATGTTACAAGCTAATTAGTGCGACGTATAGTTTTGGACAAAGGCTGTTGAAAACTAAAGGAGTTCCTGATTCCTTTTGTACAGAGCTTGTAGAGGATATTCTCAGGATTTGAAAAATTACGAATTTCATTGCTGACGCCGGTTGAAAAGAGGAGTGAATTTATCCATGGACTCCTAGATATATAACACCTGGACTGAAAGGTTGATTGACCAAGTGTACGACACAAGGCTGATATCACTGCATATACAGTACTTCGACTCGAGGTAATGAAAGACACCCGTCTCAAGGCATAAAAACTGATTATGTGTCAAATCAAGCATATAGCCTTTTTTCAGCATTCAATACTTACTGAGTACGATAATGAGTAGGGAAGAACAAAGCAAGTTGAAAGATAATGCCAGAGCAATTAGACATACACGTACAATTAAGAAGGATATCATCATCGATATTCATCTATTAAAGTTTGTGAAATGATTTCCTTTTTTGCTATATATCCTAGTTATCAATTGCACATGTAGGCCCCCTGTTTATATGTTATATATTTACTTGTCATCGTTTTTGATAATTAATTAACATTTTCTCAAATGCACGCTAGTATTGGAAAACTATTCAATTACCCATAAAATCGGAAATTGTAATCAAACAGTTCAATGACTACTTAACTTGGCTATCTTCATCTTTGAAGCAATCGCTTTGTTCTTTACATTTGATGTACAAATAGACAAATTTCTTGTCAAACCCTTCATAAAGGTATTGAAGAAGTGATGAATCACGTACATGAATAAATTGTGTCCATGTGTGCACAAGTCCTGCCCGATAACTGAATTCGTATACGTCGTCTCGTCGATCACTCGTTCGACTATTCGTCGAAACAGTTGTCTTTGTTCGCAGCATTTGTTCCATTTCATCAGAAGCCGCATCACTCCTCCATCTTTGAAGTAGATCTATAATCTCTTCAGCATAATTTATGGTAATGTCAGTCTCCTTCGAGTCTGCAAGAAATTTTGTCCTTGCCATCAAGTTTAACACTTGTGAAAACGAAGAAATCTTAGAATTGGCTGTAATATCAGAATAGTTAGACTTTGGTATCAGCTTGTTATCGATGAGGATAGAAACACTCAAATCGCACTGAATGATCAAAGTGGCCTTTAACTGTGGAATGTCGTTATCTGTTTCAATGTAAAATACTCGTAGGTAGATCGAATTATCAACAGTTTTTGACAGAAATCCCAAAGATACACAATTATCATAAGAAAGTCTCATTTCGATGTCATCTAAATCAGTTACTTCATCACTTGATAAAAAGTCCTTCGATTTACTCTCAAGAATAGCAGGAGAGCGTTCAAGCCTTTTCGCTGAGGTAGCGGATGTCATTCTCGCGGTCGTGGATTTTGAGGAAAGATATGCAGGAGCATTGGGGAAGACACTAGGGATCGCAGTTGTTTTTTAGTTTCCTTCTTTTTAACTTCTGGTGCAAACTTTTCGATCGCCGTTTGTTCGAATCGTGTCGTTCCTCGATGAAATCGGAATCTACGAAATGCAACGAGCACATTCTTGAATGTTTAGTCACTTTAAAATTTTTAATTGGGTTCCGAGAGATCCATTTATTTAGTCTTTCTTTGTCATATATTGGGTATTGATGGAAAGTGATGTATTCGTCTCTTCTTTGAGAATCGTAGCCACTGCGACAACCATACGCGGAGCACTTATTTGGCATTTTATGCTTCTCTACCAGAAGTGTGATGCTCTGTCGACGTCAGCCTTGTATCGTACACTGCAGTCAGCAGTTTTATGCTACCTTTCAGTCCAGGTGTTGTATATATCTAGGAGTCCATGATTTATCGCAGCTACAGATGATGCGATGGGACCATTGATGTATCTTATCTAATTTTCCGGAAATCGTCTCATTCAGCCCGACAAACACATGGGAGTTGCACTCCAGGATCCCTAGAATATGCGCGTGGTAAACTTTAACCAAATCAGCTTTCTTCAAAAAAGGAAATTTCTTGACATCTGTTCATGTATATATGGCATCACTTTTTACTTTCTATGGCCGGCAGACATGCACTATTTATGCTGCTAGAGGCGAACTCTTAGAGACTCGGAGGTATATTAAAGACTTCACAGTAAGTAGGCTCGTATGGTTCAATTTGCATTACACAGTTCAAACTGACGTTGAAGTTCTCATTTCTTTCATGACAATCTTATAATGATTATAGAAGCATGCAGAATATCAAGTCTTTTACCATTATTTAGTCAAATGCCCAAAGATCTGTTATTGACAATACTTTAAGTATATTACACAATATGCATGATGTGCTATGTTAATCAGCATTCAATAGTAGCGTGTTTCAATTTCACTACAAGTTTAATAACAATTTAAACAACCAAATTATGACTTATAATGCCTTCTAATACAAAACTGTTCTAGCTGTGAGCGCACACCAACACTAAACTGTTTTTCTCTTTATGGCATATCTCACAAGTGGCATACTACAAACTTCATGTAGTCTATATACTAACTGGGAAAAATCAATTAAGTGTTGGAAAATACTCTTAAAATTTTAACAGTTATTACTTGCTAAGCTGATTTAAATGAATTATAAAAATTGATCTAGAAGGTGCACAAACATACATATGATTTCTACTCGAAATATCAGCATATTGCAATGTGACTTGAAATGTGAAAATTCATAATTCCTAATTTGGAACAGAATGTAAGTTTTGATGTCGAAAGAAATCTGAATATATGAATGGGTAATAGATGTGTTGAAAGTGCTACAATCAGTGGCGTCTTCTCCGTACGTGCGAGGCCTTCGGTGCATCCTAAATAATAATAACCAGCATTTATAAAAATGAAAAGTGTCATCATTCACTATATTTCATTTAAATTCGATAGCTTCTCGTGGTAGCTGTCCGTCTCAAAATCAGACGCTCAACCTTAGAGTGAACAGTTTTGCTGCGCGTGCACGAACGCGTGCGAGTGCTGTTTTCTTCTAACGATCAGACACACATGCTATTCGTGTGTTCAGACGGAGCGAAAGAGAGTTGTATGCGCGTGAGGCAGTAAGCGCACGCGCCCTCGTCAATATTGGCTTTCCCGATAGACATAATGCCTCGCCTTCTCCAATTTTTACAATGAAATTCTTCGTTATACTTGATCGAGGCTTGGTACCTAAATATAGAAAGGGAAACGCAACCCAGTTGTTCCTGTCCTTCGTTTCTCGTCGGAGAGGCCAGTACGTCAACAATAGTAGCTGACTGACTTTCAGATAAGACTGTGATCAGATGATGAGCGTTCGCCAATGAGTGCAGAGTAATCTGACTCGAACACCCAGATTCGGTAGAATTCCATGACTTGTTTTTAGGTGATTGATGTCACGCTATGTTTAGTACTGTAGATGAGCTCATAATCACGGTTTTCGTCCGAAGGGAATATACTGAAAAGATGACAGTCTGCAAGCCAGGTAGGCCAACACCTGATATGAAAATTGAAAGTACTCACAGAGAAAGAAATAAGAAATACACAAGACATTTTATTGCATCAAAGTTCAAACACATGAGTGGCTGACCAGCCGTGAGAAACGCAAGGAACTGTTTCCCTTCCTCCTTTTTTCTCTAGAAAATGTGGTCTAGACAGAGAGGGGATATAGTAATCTCAGCTCCTTGAGTAAGGCGGTTAGGCAACATGAGCAATCAACTTCTCATGTTCACATTCACTTGCCATTAAAAAATGTTCGGGAAATTGTTATCAAAAATTCATCTTTTATGAAAATTAATGTTATAACATAAAAAAAGTCTGGCATAGAAATAGTATTCCAATGCCGAGCGAAGGCCTGTGGTCTGGGAGCACGCGACGCCACTGGCTACAATCATTACATATACAGAGAGGCCTGATGGAAACTTGACGTAATGTTGTTAATTAAGATGAATATGTATAACGTACTCGTATCCAGAAGTGCCAATTGCCTTTGATCACGCTATCTGGGATGACGACTAGTGGAGCAATGTCGTTTTCAATTACAAAACTGAGAGTGGGCTACACGACAATTGTCTGCAAATTGAAGGAATTGTGAAAAGTTGTCATTTGAGCGAGGAAACTTTAATGTGACTGTGAAAGTTCTAATAAAATAGTTGATCTAGGTCTGTTTTTAGGGCGGAGGTGAAGGAAGGAGACACGGGTCCATTCACACCGGACGCGGCGCGGCGCGTTCTCACGCGTCAGAATTATGGTTCAGAACCCTGACAGTTCACACCGGGGCGCGGCGCGTCCTCACGCGCCTATGTGTGAACCAAGGTTGGACCTTGGATTTTGGGTCAAACTTGGGTTTTGGATCGACCTTGGGTAAGTGATACAAAACTTGGGTTTTCTATTAATGCTGAATATATACAGATCAAGTTACAAAAATTAATATTTTGATTTGAATCTTAAGAGAGCAACAGGATAAGAGCATAAAGTTTTGATATTTTATCAAATTTCCACTGGATTCACAGAATATTTCAAAAATGAAATACTTGTGATTATTAGCTATTTCATTCTGGATTTGACAATACCGCGCAATTAAAGTTCATACATATTGCATCTCCTGTAAGCTTACATGTATTTTGGTGCATTTGTGCATATTGATTTTTTATGTATTCCGTATATTTTATATCTTCACACCCTTGACTTTCTGCGATGCCCGACAAAAATTCATTTCTCCAAAAATAAATTCATTCCGGTTTCGTATTCTAAATATGTTTAACCATACACTTACTGTGCAGCTATAATATTCATCAAATTTGTTTATATTTCGAATGATAAAATGAAAACAATTGTTTTGCTATCAGCAATGTGTAACTCAATCATAATTAAATCAAAGATCTTCAATTAGTCAGTATATTAGTGTAGGTTAAATTGAAAGAAAACTTTGTAACCTAATACATGTACTTAGGCTACTAATTACAATTATGCAATAATAAATCATTTCCCACTAATACCACACTTCTCATGGGCCCAATAGGAATTTTGGTCTATAGAAGAATATTTATGCCAGCACAAAATACAAAGAATGCACTTCGTTTACTTGATTTCATTCATTTATTTAAACTTGGGCTTGGGTTTTGGGCTTTGACCCCAAGTTTTGGCCCAAAACTTGTATTGGGTATACCTAATACAAGTTTTTGCCCAAACTTGTGTGAACAGCCTCATAGGTTTATTTTGTTCTGAACGAAAATTCTGACGCGTGAGGACGTGCCATGAGATTTGCACGACATTATAATGGAGGGCGCAAGATCTAAACTCGATGAACCTTTCAGAACTTCCGCTAAGAAATTAACCTTTCCGATCAAAGAAGTATTCACCAGTATGAACGTTAGGGAATACTCTATCTAATTGCGCTATAAAAGCCAGTGATTATTGTTAGCTCTTGCACTTTCATGAACATGTTCTGATAATGATGTAACCAGAGGTCTAAATCAGAAATAATCCGTGTGCAAATGGAGTCCGACGGCTGCGAATGATGTCCTCACCGGCGGTATACGACTGAAACTTTCGAGCCCCTCGATTAACCGTCGAATAATTTCCTTAACCGCAATTTCCCCCTATTCCATAATACTTATGAATCTGAATGACATTATCGCAGCTGTTGACTCTTGTTGTCTGATCGCAGCTAAACACCTTACCTTGGTTAGATGTTCCCAAATACATGGAACTGACTGTGAAAAAGCATTTTTGACATTTTGACACTTCAATTGGTATTTACAATATTGACTTACATGTGTATTAACTCCACGATGTTTAGATTGTACGATGAGAGAGTTCAGAGTTGCGGTCAGTAGACATTTGTTAATGGTATATCCAAAGAGGGGAGGGATATTTCTCTGGCTGATGTAGATTACATTGCGAACTGTTTTGTCATTCGTATTTCCTGTGTATAGCATCAATCATAGCAGATTATAAACATATCAAAATTAGGTTACGAGAGCCTTCATAAATCTTCATTAAGATTCTGAAGTTAGACATATAGGTCACGGGATAATTGCAGGATTCTTCTTGATTAGAAAATGCATCGGAAATGAAGATCAAAATATTCACATATCGCAGCCCGACAGGAACTGCAAGTACCCGGATATTTTTAATAAACCGAATCCCAGATCCTGTTATCAATACTCAACTTTCACTTAGCTGAATTTTTGTGAATGATATATATGTAAACATCACGAGATGACCTGATATTCAAGATTCGTGGTTATTCTTTAATTACGGGAGTGAATTTTTGCATTTACGAATCAGCGTACCGGCACTAAAACTCTTAACGTCCGTTACTCACAATTAAGACCATTCATTCGTCAACTTTAATAAGTAATTAGCACTGAACAAGGAATTCGGACAGCTATGAATACATTAAGCAATTTTGCAAATGGTAAACAATTTTGTTAGGCAATAAGCAAGACAATTTAGCCATGATGAATTCTACGTAATGTTCTCATGCTTACTCTTGTCTAAGTGTCTGATTTGCTCTGATAGCTAATTAAGACAGCACACTCAGCCACCATTTCTGCATCTTTGTGAAAGCGAAACAAATCGTTCTAATCAGCGTCAAACCTCGCACAAACACAAGACAACGAAATGACAATTTTGATGTGAGTTAAATACTCGTATATTACATCAAGTCACATTACCATGAAGATGATACGTGTCTTGAAAGTCGGTCCCACGACCAGCTTACTTCTCAACAATCCTAGAGAAACGCCTACCGGAAACATCAGAAAGTGCACAGTTTCTTCAATTGTCAATTCGGGATGCATGTCAATGAAAATTCTCAGTTTTGTTTTCTTAATTCAGGAAAGCAGGTCATTCCGTTATTTATTCAACTCCTACTATCTTCTGTATTTCCTTTGATTCCTAGCACAACATTAGTTTTTCTTTCTCTTTGATGAAAAGTGAGATCAGGATTTATGAAACCCTGTCTGAAATCCTCAGCATCTCGCAAGCATCTTTATTTTCGATGAAATTTAATCTCGGTTTGATGTACCCTCAATAGAAACACGTAAAAGTTCGTCTCCGTCACATAGATTCTTTCTAATTCTAGTAGCGTTTTTGATTTCATAAGTCGTAACACAAGCTCAGTCGCTATGTCAACGATAATGTCTTGTTCTTTTGATTTTCTCAATCTTCTAGGTGGCTGCTCGTCTTCTGTCGAATGACGCAAATCACAAAAAGTTCATTTGGACATTTTCATCTACAACTTATGAGTAAACACTGGACATTTTCTTAACCGGTTGACCGCGCAAGATGATATTATTATATGACTATGGCGTATAGAAAATGGCATAATCGGATAGATAGGAAATTCAATAAAGATTTCCTCGATCTGTTGCGTCTAATATTGATAACGATCTGAGTAATTAATAATTTTGAGTAATGTTCAGAAGTCTGCAAAATTGGAAGAAAGTTGCATTTATGCTACCAGAAAAAGTAAAGAAGATAAAAAGTAATATTTCATTTTTTCAGAATTTTAATTTTATTCATCCCTTTCGGATTTAGGCCTACCAAAGCCATAACAATTTCAGTTTCAGACTTCAACGCACCTGTGAAATTCTCAAGCTCAAACTCCGTGAATAGTTGCTACAGCATTAATCTTGTGGTCATGACTATGATTTAATGCCACATAATACATTCATAAATCACTTGATTTGAACTTTCACAACAATTTAATAGCAAATGAATTTAATTGTTATTTTTAGTAATATCAATAGTAGCAATTAGTAATGGGATTATTACAGGTATAAGTAAATTATTCCAAACTTGTACTGGTGTCATCAGATCAATATAAATTGTATGTATTCCCGTCATCGTGCGACCTCCCTGACAGGCGCTTCAGGATAGTAGGAGAACATGCCAACTTTCCCACCATTTTTTATCAATTCGACGGCAAGTTTCGTAAACTCTCATACGTCCAAAAGCAAGTTGACCATCCCATAGTCTGAGTGAACTGTTTACGGCTAGAACAGAACGTGCACCCGAAGTTCCAGATCCGTGAGTAATGATTGTAAATGATATACGGACATACATGTACAGTCATGATAAATATGATGTCAATCACAACGATTTCATAAAGACGAACGCATATCAAACGCAACAATCAAAGTTCGATAATCGTGAGTCATGTTGGCATTCCACCAGATACATTACTCTTGTTAAAAACACAACTTCCTAATTAACTTTGAGCTTCTCTTCCCATAGAGTAATTAATCCACAAGAGACTTGAAGGGGGTTCAGAGGTCCTCTCTGCAATTTATTAGTTTACTTCATTAAAACTTAAGGTAAGCAGATTATAAGTAAAACAGTACTGCTTACATATAACTGATCGATCTGTTTACTCTTTTGAGTGATATTCAGAATATATAATAAACAAATACAAAAATATGTCCTTTTTTATGAATCAACGACATGAGGCACAAGGGAAATTGTATCGGCTTCACCACATTTACTGCTCCAGAAAAACCTCAAATAGTTGATTTTATTAACATTGATGTGTTTCGTGTAGTAGACTCCTTGCATTTTTTACAATTTCAATTTTATCCATCCCGTTCGGATTTAGGCCTACCGAAGCCATAACAGCTTCAGCCTCAGACTTCAACGCACCTGTGGAATTCTCAAGCTTAAACTCTGTGAAAAGTTGGTCAACTGTCTATTTTTGGTGTCGAAATGATGACAGTTTTCACCAGGGGCATTCATATATAAGCCATCCATAGTCACACACGATTATGTGCGAAAGCAATACTCGCATTCTATCATCGCATTTGCGGTCTTCTGACACAACACGTGTCAGCATGATGCAAGCAATGGAGATGTTAATTTCATCCATTCTCTGCCATCATGGGCATGCACAAAATCATTTCTTGTATGACATTGAAAATATTTTGAAGAGAATTTCCACACGCTCTGAAACCTGAGTGTCCAATGGATCCATATTTCTATTATAATTCAACTGAAATGAAAGATGAGATGTAGAATCTTTGTCAAAAATGATGATTTTACATGGACATGAACGGTTGGTTATGCATCATCAACCAAAAAGTGATCATGTAAAAAAAAGAATCATGTAGCTCCGAAGTCCACTGAACCCCTTCAGGTCCCTGAGGGTCAAATATGATTGATAAGTATGCATTAATTCTATAATTTTCAAAATGATTCTATATTTCACATTATGACTATCTGACTTCGACTTGAAATTGTGAATTTGTCGGATTTATAGTCGTACAAAATCAATTGAATATCTCAAAGATATTTGATTACCTTTCGCATCTTAGTGTGCAGCAGGTATACATCGTGTTGCAGGTATTCATACAACAGGTATATACAGTGTACCTGCAAGTAAAAAATATACTACTGGGGCAGACACTCAATCGGTACATGGAACGTCAGAACTTTGTACGCTGTGGGAAAGAGAGAGGAACTTTGTCGAGAATTTAATCGATACAGATGGGACGCAGTTGGACTGTGCGAAATGAGATGGACAAGAACTGGAGAGGTAAATATAGAAGGTGCAAAGCAAAATTTGGTTTTCTGGAGAACAAAGCAAGCATGAGAAAGGCGTAGGTTTCATTGTAAATGAGAGAGAGAGAGAGCCGTGAAATCGGTGATTGAATTCATCTCCGCATCATTCAGGATTGCAGCAATCAGATTACGCGAGCAACCGTTCAACGTTTCTATCATTCAAGTTTATGCACCTAAAACTGATCACTCAGGTGAGGAGATAGAGGACTTTTATGACGAGATACAAAGTTTGTTGTTTACCCGAATTCCACAAAGGCCATAAAAATCATACAAGGAGATTGGAATGTTAAAACAGCCACAGATGCTTACGATGAGTAGACGGGCACTGTTGGTAGAAACAGCATTGGAGAAACCAACGCGCGCGGACTACGACTCCTAGAATTCGCAAAGAACAACAATTTCGTCCTTGCAAACACTTTACACAGACGTAAGGTGTCAAGGAAAGTCACATGGCATTCCCCAGATGGAGGACACACAATCAGATAGATTTCATCTTTTTTGATAAACGCTTTCAATCAGGTATTCATCAAGCAAGCACTCGATTTTTCCCAGGAGCCGATATTTGCAGTATGAACTGCTAATGATGACTATGAGAATCAAGCTAAAAAAAGAAACACAGGTCAACAAAACTCAACGTGAAATATGACACAGATAAACTCCAATTACCGGATATCGAAAGAGGGTTTCAAGCGACGATTGGAGGAAGATTCCGACAACTACTTCAGATACATGATGTTCAACAGCTTACAGACCAATTTACAAAGCGGACGAATGAGGCAGCTGAGAATGTACTCGGTAAGAAAATAAGGCAGAAACACAAATGGGTTACGAACAAAGTGTCAGACATTTGTGAAGAATACGAAGATGAACAGGATCAAAGATGAAGACAGCTTGAAAGCATATAGGAAAGCATGCAAAGAAGTGAAAAAAGTTACAAAAGAAGCAAAGAATCCATAGGTTGAAAATGCAGCTAAGGATATGGAAATGCATTTCAAGCATGAAAGAATAATGACAGCATACAATACTGTAAAAATGCTTACCAGAAATTAGCAAGCACGCAGTAGACATATCAAAGACAAAGATGAAAAATTGATTACAGACAAAAATGCGATCGTTAATTGATAGACAGAATATTTGGAGGATTTTTTTAGGAAAAATATATTGACAAGTCTATTCTCCAGAGAATAACTTCTGAAGATACAGGTGGCATTGAATAGAAGCGCATGCCAGTTTTAGAGTCCGAGGTCATCGAAGCTGTTCACAAACTTAAGAACAACAAGTATCCTGGCGGTGATAGTATAACAGGCGAACTGAAAATATGGTGGTGAACATATGGTAAAGGTTCTGCACAAAATTTGCAATGAGGTCTTACTCAACGGTCAATGGCCTACGCAGTGAACTGAAACCATCATCATTATTATCCGCAAGAAAAGTAACGCTCTTACTTGTGACGATTACCGTACGATCAGCATCATGTGCCATGCAAGTAACGTTTAATTCATCAACGCATTCGCAACACGATTGACTCGGTTCTGAGAGAGGAACAAGCTGGCTTTCAAAAGGGTAGAAGCACCTCTGAACAAATATGTAATTTAAGAATTATTTGTGAAAAATGCTTCGAGCATCAAAAACAATTCCTTCATAATTTCACTGATTTCAGAAAAGCTTTCGATAGCATATGGCATGATGCACTGTACTGAAAGATCATGAGTAAGCATGACATACAACAAAACTTGATCCAAGCCATACGAATTCTCTACGAAAAGACCAATAACAAAATTAAGATAGATGTTGTATATAGTACCAGCTTTAGACCAGTGGTAGGAGTTAGACAAGGATTCATGCTCTCGCCAACCCTCTTCAACCTATTCCTTGAAGAAATCATGTCTGAGGCCGAAGTGGATGAAGAAGAACAAGGTGGCATAAGGAGTGGTGGCAGAAATATAAATAACTTGAGATGTGCTGATAACATATATATAATTACAGAGAGTGAAGACGAATTGAGACGACTAACCAACGCAGTAGACATGACGGTGACTCGGTTTGGAATGGAGATTAATGCCCAAAAATGCAAAATGATGGTGACTTCGAAACACAGCATTGACTTAAAAGATTTCATAATGCTGCGAGGAGAACCACTTCAAGAAGTCAAACATTTCAACTATCTCGGAAGCATGGTCACTCATGACAGCAACTCGATGACTGAAGTTAAAAGCAGAACTGTTTTAGCCAGCAATGACTAAGTTGAATAATATCTGGAAAGACAAGCACGTGAAACTCATCAACAAAATCAAATTCCTAAGATCAATGGATCCACTCTTCTAGATGATTGCGAATCATGGACATACAGCAAGACGGTAGTTGGAGGAATCAATGCCTTTGAGATGAGATGTTATCGCAGACTGCTACAAATCAGTTACCATAAACACAGAACAAACATCTCAGTGCTGGAAGAAATAACAAGAACTGCAGGGGAACAGATGAGATTTGTAGAAGCGCCGATAAGACGCAAAATGCAGTGGTTTGGACATGTGCATCGGCACACAAACGATCTTAACCTAGCACACACTGTCATTCAAGGAAGAGTTCCCGGTTTAAGAGGTAGTGGAAAACCGCGATCCACATGGGCGAACGACATTGTTAAATGGACAGGAGGAAGTAAAGCGGAAGCTGGTAGACGATCCCTAAACTGGAATAAATGAAGACAAGAGACGCAAGCGGTTGCAATGAGTCAAAGCCCCTCCCCCCCTCCTAAGCTGCGACATCGAAGAAGAAGAGGTATGCATTCATATTTGAAGACAATTACACATAAGCTTACGCTAGTGTAGACAAACGAAGTCTACTCTGCACTCAATCGGCATTAAAGAATCCTCCATAACCCTGGATCAAATTGCCCTGAAGCTGGGCTAAAATTGTTCTGAATTTTGCACTACATCGACCTGAAATCGGCCTGTCAGATGCTGTAGCAGGCCGCCGGACCAACCGTTTTTTTAAGACGCTTTGCATTTCTCGTATAGCCTTCAGTATATCGAATAGAACTACAGTCCGTTTCATAAAAAGTGGATCATCCTAAAATTTGACTAAATAAAACATAAGTATGATACAGAAAGCATTTTCATGTTATTTCATGTCCCTGATATATTTAAATGTCCTTATATAATCTGATAAGCTATGATACAGTAACGGTTCTTAAGAAGCTAATATTTTGTGGCCCTACCCCTATTGTCAATGACATCACCAATTCGTCTAGGCATTGATTCGATGATATCGTTGATTTTTGACTGATCTAACTTTCTCCACTCTCTTTTTAACAGTGACGTAAGTTGTGATACGCCATCTGTAGGTAGCAGTGAACGACGAACGTTACGTTTTAGAATACTCCATACATTTTCTATGGGATTCAGATCAGGAGAACGAGCTGGCCAAGATAATGTCCTAAGCCCTAATTGAGACTTGCATAAGTTGACTCTACTACTCGGGTGACACGTAGCATTATCATCCATAAATAACCAAGTCGATGGATCACCAAGTTGATCTGTCATTTGGCCAATGTTCATTCGTAAAACATTCACATAGCGTTCAGAATTCATGGTTCCTTGCTGTATGTGAAGTTCAGAGCGGCCATTGGTCCAAATGCCAGCCCAAATCAGTAGAGTCGCACCACCTTGTACCCGGGGACGATATAAATGTCTCGGAATTTCCTGATCAGATTTTATCCATAATCTCAATCGACCATCACTATCATTCAGACGGACTGATGCCTCATCAGACCACACAACCCGATCCCATTGATTTCGCCAGTGACAATGACTCATTGCCCATCTGAGACGTCTTTTTGTATGCTGATCTGATAATTCGATCTGAGAGGGCCTCTTACAGCTCTTGAAATTCGACTCAATAAGTCTTCTACGAATAGTGGACTTAAAAATAGACGAGTCTAGTGCAGCCATCTCAGTTAACGAGAGACTTGGATCAACTTTAACAAATCTCAAAATTAGGCGGTTTCTACGTTTGGATGTTTTGCGTGGACGGCCAGAGCCCTCTTTACGACAGAGTCGAAAATCATCATTATGCCATCGATGCACATTTGTGTAAGGGACATTTAGTCGCTTGCTTGTAGCTCGCAAAGAAAACCCTAGTTTTAGCAAGGCTAACACTTTGCCTTTTGTGAATGCGATCTCGTTATTGTTCATTTGTGCTTTGTATTGTTTTCAACCGGTAAGAGATAGATTTCCAGCTGAAAGCAATCAAGAGTGCTGCCAACACCACCACAACGAAGTCAGGAAGCTATGGAACATGAAGTCCAGTTAATCACATATAGCAGTTACATTATTGTTGATGAATAATGGTGCTATACTGGCTCTGATTGACCGATTTTCTTTATTTTTGTTTTGCTTGATAGCTTTTGGCTTGTAGAACAACATATTACATAACAAAGGAAACAAATGTAATTTTATAAGAGTGAGGTATGATTTTGTGTAACATTGCTAAATGAAGATCAAATTATCTACTACTTTTTTATCTATAACAGGAAAACAACTCAACATTCATGCTTGAAATTTCCAACAATGACAATAGTAAGCACAATTGACATATCTTCCAAATTTCAGAGAAATTCGTTCAAGTTTGGCGGAGTTAGACAAAGTTGAAGTTAAGGCGATGTTTAAGGGTGATCCACTTTTTATGAAACAATCTGTACATGCCAGTATACCGATTAAATAGACTGCCGCGAACGGGAGGCAATTATACTCTTTTGAAAGTTTCAAAAAGCAATAATTTCCGTTAAAAGAGATATTAGCTGATATATGAAATGCGGCTATGAAGTTGAAGTCCTCACTAAGCACCCACAGCCAGCAAACGATTGCTCATAAAGCAAAATCATGTGGGTTTCAAGCTTTCGCGTGACCTCTCGCATCTTCAAGGCTTGCCAAACGAGTGCATTGTCTTTTATTATTAAATGCAATTTCGGTCGTAGACTATATCCTTTGAATTCGTTCAAATCTCATCATAATCATCCCGACCGATGACCTCATCTCTTATTTCTTACTAAACGAGACATTGATGAAGCTTCATGTGAAGCTTTTTTGTGTGAGACTATTTCATGCTTCCTAATGTGATCAGACATATGAATCCATCTCAAAGTAAAAATCATTGATCGTCAAAGAATTATTGTGATCGTTCGAAGCATGATCTGACAAGCGCTATTACATGCATTACTATTCATTCTCAGACTGCTTTGTTAATATTGAGCACATCCTCATGACATTTTCCTTATCAGTATTTTCTGGATGTGAATAAGTTTTCGATGACAAATGGGAGAAGCAGTGATAGTAGTGAAAACTGTGCCCTACTTGCGAGGGATAGGTACATGGATAGGTACATGTAAAATTTAGTGTTATCAATAGGTACATGGATAGGTACATGGATAGGTACATGGATAATTTAGTTATCAAGAGGTACATGTATAATTCAGTGTTATGAATAGGAACTTGTATGAGATCTGTTTTACTGGATAGGTACATGTGTTTGGTACACTCAGTTGAGTACACTGTGTTTCGGAACGTCTATGATCGAACTTGTGTGGTTTGGTTCTGAGCACTTGGGTACGTACCGATAGACGTCCGTTGTTTGATTTTGAATGGGTTTGCTCAATTGCGACTATTGTGACTATTGCAACCATTGTAATCAAGATGACACATTGATTTTCCTTTTACGTAGACAAACTATGCTATAAATATGAGTTAGTTTTTTGATGACATACATAATGATGACTAGTATCCCAACGTCGTGGGTTGTCGCAAGAGACCTTGGATATTCGTTCAAAGCCATAGAAACTGTAACAAATCTCAGTGAAAATATCATCGCTGGTGATTTAGTTGATCGACTAATGGATCTAGATGAGCATGCTATGAATCACAATTTGGATCGTAGGTGGATAGAGGATTTCTCCATGCTACACTGCAATGATAGTGAAATTAGGAGGATCAAATTGGAACGATATGGAAAGAAGGAGACATCTGACAGTGTTTTAATAAAAAGTTCTCCCAATAAAAGTGACTTCAGAAGGAAATTAGAAGAAGAGACATTTAAATTATTATGTGAACGGAACTGCGTTAAATGTTTTAAACAGGAACGATCCCTTCTCTTTTTACCATGTCCTCATAGCGTTATGTGTTCTACATGTTATGTACCCTTTGAAACTTCATCTTGTCCCCTTTGCGATGAAGAAATATCTTCAACAGTCACTGTATATCGTGCATGATGAGTCATCATGCAGGTCTGTGATTGGTCACTATTGTGTCTTTGTTTGACTTTTCGATATAAGGAGGACATTGTACCGTTCTATTTCAAGCATAATTTGAGGCTAATACAATGTCAATCAGCATGTCGTTCACTACCAACATTCCCATTTCAATAATTTACCGAAGTCAACTCTTCACCGGCAATATATTTTATTCTGCCGTGAATATAACTGGCTATAAAGCGGATTTGGTGGATCTGATGGAGGAAATAGTGAAGTATTTCCGCTGCGGAGAGGACGTTGTGGTGCAGAGAATGTTAATGAGAGTCGTGAACAACGCTCTTACACGAGTTGCAAGATTTTGGCTCAATGAAGTATTTCGCCCACTAGCTCAAACGGAGATTGTACCGGAATACTGTCGCTGTTGGTGCAGCAGTATCCAACGGAAACTCAACACATGTCTCCATGACATTATCACCTCCAGCTACTATGACGAGAAGGGTGAGAAATGCAAACTGGACTTGTTCAGTGGACCGCCATCAGTAAGCATCAATGTGGCTGCTCAAGGACATTCTGAGGTAATCAGTTTGCGGGCATACTATGCCAATATTTTAAAGACTTTCCATTCAAAGCCCTGCTGTATGTGCTGTCCAATTTCAAAACATCTAATGAAAGACATTGAGCAGCTCATAACTGCTACAAATCAGACTCTAGCCGATGTGAGTGTATATCAGTTTCCCTCTACAACTTGTTAAGTGTTTTATGTAATTTTACAAGTACCAGCAACAAACTCTGTGTGAATGCTTGTAAACTTTTGTATATAATGTTGTAAGTACTAAGCAAAAATTGTAATTGTATTATCTATTTCCATATTAGAATAAAAATGACTGTAAAACGGAAGGCATCTTCTCGTCAATCGAAACGGTCCTTCAAACCTTCAAGTCAGTTTAAAAAGGCGTTGCGAAAGTTAAACAGGATACATGATAATAAGAAGAAGTGTAAATTGATTCAAAATTCAAGTGATGATTTCATTCGTGATTTAGCTTTTGCAATACACAAATGTCTACCTATTTACAAGCCTCTGTTGAATGCTGGCTCTTTGAATAGCATAAAAAAGTTTTCAAATCCAAGGAGTAGTGATAAGAAAAGGCGAAACTTAATTCAGCGCGGTGGTGGTGGGTTTCTAAGTATGTTAAATGATATTGGAAACAGTATTAATGGTGTAATCAATAGTCCGCTTGGAAGGATTGCAGCAACTGCTGCAATGTTAATATAAGGTTAGCGAATCATAAAGTGACACGTCATCACTTTGATTGATGAGTCATATATAGGTGTATATAAGGAAGTCGCTTTAATGATATTTTACCACTTTCAAGTGACAATTCATTTGCGCTGGTTGAAAGCTCCGAATTAGTACTTGTTGAAACATGACTCAGAAAATGTATACAATCAGAGAGGAAGGTGACGCTTTTGAGAAAGATCTCTTGAAGCTTCGTCCGACACGAAAGGTGCAAGGGATTGGAAATACATTCTACTTTCAAACCTTGAATTATGGTGATGATGGCTTTTATCTTCAAGTTTCATTCTTCCACAGTAATGGTATGTCTACATCAGGGTATAGCAATATGAGACAAATGCGAGTGACTTTTCCAAAATGGCAACAGGTGATTCTTAAAACTATTGACTCTTTCGCGAAAGAATGTGTTGAGCTGCCTGAAAGTGCTCCCACTCATTGGAGAAAGGCATTAGAGGAAGGAGTTGGTTATAAGGAATTGCCGGAATTCGATACACTGTTTTTAAAACTATCGGATCATTTTCAAGCATTCGATCTCTTTACAAACGCGATGGAATGTGAGGATCTCAAACGGGTACGCTATATGGGCTTAGTGCACGTTACCGGACTTTATATTGGTTCACATGGTTCGACTGGTAGAGTCGCATCTTTACAAATGAAGGTTCTTCAACTAGTCTATGAACCACTACCAATTGATAAATGCTTAATTAACATTGATAAGACTGCTTCAAGTGATGGGAAGGAAGAGAGCAAAAAGCGAGGGCGGAAATCTAAAGATGGGAATCCTAAATTGAAGTTGAAGCGCCAAGATGCTGACTTGAAAACTTTTTATAATCCTAATTGTGATGAGGAAACACAAATGTTTTAATTTGTAAATGTTTTAATTTGTAAATGTAACTTGAAAGTTTCTATTCTGAATGTAAATAAACTTGATCTGGAACATGTGTCTGTTTTGTTGTTCTAAGCAAAATTAGCGGGATGATGAGTTTAATGTTAATGGAATTATAAGATGACAGATTTTCGTCTATTCACTGATCGCACAATGTGTGTGGCCGGACCAAGTCAGTCCGGTAAAACTACATTTGTAACTGAATTGCTACAATATAGAAATGAAATGTTTAACAAGGAAATTAAGAGAGTCTAATGGTATTATGGAATATTTCAACCACAACTACATTCTGCACTTCGCCAGAAAGGTTATGAGGTGAAGCAAGGGTTGCCATCAACTGAGGATATCAAAGCAGGTGACTTACTAGTATTAGATGATCTATTACGAGAAAGCAAATCTTCAAAGGATGTAACTGAAATGTTCATTCAAACTGCACATCATAGGGAAGCTTTTATTATCTACATCACCCAAAACATCTTCGATGGAGGGAAAGAGCAAAGAACTAGAAGTTTGAATACACATTATTTGGCAATATTTAAAAATCCAAGAGATAGCAGTCAGATACATCATCTCAGTAGACAGATATTACCTCAACAACCTAAAGTACTTTCAAAAATATATGAAGATGTAACAAAGAAACCACATGGTTATCTATTTATTGATCTAACCCAGGAATGTCCGGAACGACTTCGATTTCGAACAAATATCATACCTAATTCCGCTGAACCAATGACAGTTTTCTCGGTTCACAGTCAGTTTTAAGCAATGTACTTTGTTGCCTTATTATTTTCAAACATGTCGTATTCAAAGATGGTAGTCATTCCTCAAGAGGAGTATGTACAATTGACTACATTGCAAAGTGCACAGGAAGTCAAAAATATAGATCAACCTATTACGAATCAACTTAAGGAACTAACACAAAAGGATATGGAAATTCAGAAGATTAAGGATCCCTATCGACGAATGCAGTTAGCAGCTGAAAACATTGACGAGAGGCGACAGATTCGTGACAAGTTGCGACGATTTATAACCTTGTCAACACCTCGACCATATCGTGTGCGCGCTGAGCGATTATTTGACTTCATTGATCCACATGTGAAGTTCAATGAGAGAGGGGAGATAATAGATGAAACAACTGGTGATGTTATTAGAAATAGTCACATAGATGACCTTCTACAATATGCTGTCAGAGATGTAAGGCGAAAACTAGGTGCACCACAAGGGTGGACATATTTTCAGAAAATTTTATCTGATCAAAATGTACCTCACAATATTATTGGAGGACCGACTGTGAATGAATTGGATAGGGGTCACTTACAAGATGGATCAAAGAGTAAAACACCCACGATGGCGGTCAAGCGAGAGCTTCATGATCCCGATGATCTGCAACCAAAAAGAGCTACTAGGCGCTCAATGCGTGTTGCGAAGGAGTATAGTAAATATTAAGCAAATATGAATTAAGCCTTGCCTCTCTCATATCATGTCGTTACAAAAATTTTGCTATTTTTTGAAATCTGCGCTCGAAGGTAAAGGAGAAGAGGGCATAGAGGTTGATATCAATTGTGTTAGCAGTTGCTGTGCGAGTAATACGCGTGCAAATCAGAACAAAGACGATGAGTACAGCAGTGAAACTCAGAAAGATTTATTACGACTTAAATCATCCCGCAAGTTTCAGTCGTCCGGAGGTTCTAGCTCGTGCAGCAGGTGTGGGAATAGAGAAAGTCAAGAAGTGGTTGAGGAGTCAACCGACTTACACTCTTCACAAAAATGCGAGAAAGCGGTTTCCAACAAGAAAATATGTTGTTAACAATATAGATAGTCAATGGCAAGCGGACTTGGCTGACATGCAACAGATATCACAGTACAATGATGGCTATAAATACATCTTAACCATAATAGATAGTTTATCTCGCTATGCTTGGGCACGTGCGCTGAAATGTAAACGAGGACCAGAAGTTGAAGCGGCTTTTCAGAGCATTTTCGATGAGGGGCGTGTTCCGCAAAGAATACAGACCGATCAAGGGAAGGAATTCGAAAACTCTCATGTTCGAAGTCTCCTTAAAAGTCATAATGTGGAATTGTTTAGTGTCAAAAGTGCTTATAAAGCTGCCATGGTTGAGAGGTTCAATCGCACACTGAAGACAAAAATATGGCGATATTTCACCGCAAAAAATACACATGTTTGGGTACGTGAGCTGCAGAAATTTGTTAAGAATTACAATGAAAGCTACCATCGAATCATTAAGATGAAACCAGTTGATGTTACCCCAGATAATGCGATGGATGTATGGCTTCGATTGTATAATAAGAAAGCGAAAAACATTTCCAATGAAAAGAAAATTAATGTTGATGATAGAGTTCGGATTTCAAAGGTTAAATCTACATTTGAGAAGGGGCATCTACCCAATTGGACTGAAGAAGAGTTTTTTGTGGATTAAGTAAATACAAAATTTAGACCCACCATGTATAAATTAATAGATTACCATGGCAATCCAATTGAAGGAAAACTTTACTCTTATGAATTGCAAGTAGTAGACAGAAGTGAAGACGTGTATATGATTGACAAAATAATTAGGAAGAAAGGTCATGGCAATCAAAGGAAATATCTAGTTAAATGGAAAGGATATCCTGATTCATTCAATAGCTGGATAACGCACCAGGATCTACAAAATGTGGAGGTGGGAGACATTCGTAACTTTTAAGCTAACATAGCATGTGCCTTCTTCCATGTATGAGTTTAACATGTCTACTAACTTCAGCATCATTCTTCCAAGCAATAGCAACCCCAAGATATTCCCAAGTAACAAACCATCTCTATACTCTGTTGAATTCGCTAATCCAATTACTCTGCATGGACCCCATGAAGTTGCTCTAACTG
Source organism: Prostheceraeus crozeri (assembly GCA_907163375.1). Lineage (NCBI taxonomy): Eukaryota > Metazoa > Platyhelminthes > Polycladida > Euryleptidae > Prostheceraeus > Prostheceraeus crozeri. The sequence continues at coordinate 389,894 of CAJQUW010010582.1, forward strand.
AAATTACTTATTACAACGATATCAGTTTGCTAAAGAACAACTATTTTGAATTACATAAAGAAGTGCGAGAGAAGGATGATTGCTTTCGCATATTTCAAAATAGTCTACATGGTACATGGGCTTTTCATCATCTAACTTTACATCCTTTTTCAACATCTTTACCATCTGTCCAAAACATGATTAAAATTCAAAAGGCATTTGCAACGTCAACTTTTGATTCTAAGGTTCCCACAATGAGCTTGCAAGATACAGAAAAGGAAATCGGTAGAATGTTTGAACGAATAAATGATCTCTTCAAGCTGACTTTGAATAAATTCTACAGACCAGTCATAAAGGGGTCAACAAAATTGATGAAGGAAGGGAAGCATGTTCTTCTTGTATTAGGTAAGGATTTGAGTCATACTTTTGGGTATTCCAGAACAACTTTCTCATCAAGGTTTTGGTACAATGGACGTGGGTGGAATTCGGAGAGGAAAGTCACTGATTTTAAATGTAGAATTGTGCCATTGTATGCATTACAAAAAAGGAGCATCCGAGTAAAAAATAAATTTGAGGTCATTAGAAGTGTTGAAGACTTTGCAAGAAAGTTTCAAGGATCAGTGCCAGAAACGTTAATGATTTGTGAATATAAGAAAGAGAAAGTAACTTTATTTACTGTTGAAACGGAGGCAGAATTTATTGTTTTTACTAAAAAGACACCATTGGAAAAGTCTGAGTCCGCTGTTATTGAATTCGGATCTGAAATGATTGGGATGTTTAAGGGCCTTGAAAGCGCACCTTGGTTGACAGAATTATATGATACATTCAAGGTTCAATTGTCCTCTTCTAAACTCAAAGCATCAACAAATGCTTCATGGGATATCCACGTATACAGCGAAGACATATTGGGTGATGAATTGTCTACTTCCAGTGAACTTGTAAAAAGAGTTAATTTGAACATTGAAAGCTTGAAAACGCCATCTGAATTGTGTACAAAGTTAAATGAGTTTGGTGTAGATTACCTTGATGCAGATGAATATCACTTTTCTTATGACCCACATAAGAAACGCATGATTCTAAAGGTAGGGAAGAACTCTCTTATCAAGCTGGATAGCGTGTTAACGACCACATTGGGATTCTCAAAATCAACTATTTATGAAGGCACATCAATAGGCGATACAGCCCCATCACTAGAGCGTGATATAAGTAACTTTTACGTCTATTGTAACATTATTGAATATACAAGGGTTGGCGACATTGAGGCCCCACTTCTGTGCACATTTCCTCTCTCATCCGTAAGGAAGCAACTAATCAATCGAGAATTTTTTAACACAATGTATCTACCAATCAGCCGAAATTTCATCAATAGAATTGACATATCAATTCATGATGACGCAGGAGAAGTAGTACCGTTCTGTGGTGGTGTTACTGTTTTGACCCTACATATTAGGTCACGAGAATAAGGCTTTACGCTATTGTGACTTCCATAGTTATTCAATAGTCATAATGACAGGCATTTACAGTAGACCATCATATCAGAGCGGTTATCCCGTGTTTGTTGGAGGTAGACGACAAGTTGGAGGAGGCATATTTGGTGCACTAAGACGTATGGTTCTTCCAACACTCAAAAAGTATGGCGTACCAATCATGAATCGTGTTGGAAGCAGGGCTTTAGATTTTGGTGCAAATGTTGCAGCTGATGCGCTTCAAGGTGAGGATATCGGTGAATCTATGAAAATGCGCGCGCAGCAATCTGCCATAGACGCATTAGATGATTTAACAAAGACGAGACGTACAGTTCGGAAGAAGCGTAGGAAGTCAAGACAAGTTGGATCCGGTCGAGTTACTAAGCAAAGACGCAGGAAAAGTAAAAAGCCGACTAGAGCAGCACGTTCTAAATCTAGACGTCGAGTGAAAACAAGAAAGCGCAAGCGAAATTCCACAGCGACTAGAAACAAGTCAAAACGAAGGAAGACAACATATTTGTAGAGCTAATACGATGCAGAGTATCAATTCGGCTTTGTGTTTCTTCGATTCTCCCCCTCATCAGACAGACATCATCTCCTCAACAATTGTAGACATAGTCCCCACAAGAAATATCGATGGTAACCAGCAGCCTATTCAGTTTGATATACCTGCCAATCCTCAAGATTATATTGACTGTCAATCCATTGATTTAGAGTTGTGTATACAAATTAAGAAGACTGATGGTACAAATATCGATTCATCCAAGGATAAAGTGGGATTAGCAAATCTTCCTATTGCCAGTCTGTTCTCAGATGTGTATCTAATATTGAATGACAAACAGATTGAAGGAGGGGATCGAGCATATCCATATGGAGCATATATACATACAATGACTCAATTTCAAAAGCAAGCTAAACAGTCACACTTGCAAGTTTCTTGGTGGTATGATGATCAGCAAGGGAAATTTGATGATGTCTCAAATACAGGGTTGAAAAGACGAATGGATTTAACAGCGGATTCAAAGGAATTATACTTGAAAGGACCCGTCTATCTTGATTTCCTTCGTCAATCTAGATATCTGCTATCACAGGTTAAAATGCAAATAAAATTTATTCGTGCAAATCCTGAGTTCGCGTTAATGGCTTTTGGAGCTACAAACTATCAAGTCAACATAAATAATGCCGTGCTCAATGTAAGGCGAGTAACAATGAACCCGTCAGTCATCAACGAGCATGCGACAGGATTGAGGAAAAACAATGCAATATATCCAGTTAATCACAGTGTGTTGACAAACTTCACAATTGGTGCGGGATCATCCTCACATGCCTACCCAAATCTTTTTCCCACTGCAATGCCAAAGGCGGTGTATATCACATTTGTGGAAAATGAGGCATTCATTGGTGCTTTTGAAAAGAATCCATTCAATTTCCAACACTTTAATGTTAGCAAACTAGCACTCTATCAGGATGGGAAATTTGTATCTTGCAAAGCATATGAGCCTAATTTCAAAGATGGCAAATTCGCACGTGAATATGGTTCTATTTTCACCGCCCTCAACATGTTTAATACAGACGATTCAAATGGAATTACAATGGATATGTACAAGAATTGCTACTTCTTCATTATGTACAACCTCACAGCAGATGCAGATCTAGGTGGTGAAAGCGTAGGAGTTACAAAGCCTGGAAATCTACGACTGGAGGTATCATTTGAGTCACCTTTGAAGAAAACAATTACTTGTCTCATTTATGCTATCTATGATAGCAAAGTTGAGATAACAAGAATGAGAGACGTGACTGTCAGCTATCAGAGATGAGTAACTTAAGCAACATAGAAATCTTGAGGAAAATGAGGAAAGCTCATTCCTACTCCAAGACAATATTTCTCAATGTCTTTTCTAGAGATAATTTACCTGATTCAATTCCTTTCTATCCTTGTTCACTTATCATCAATACGGATACCAACAATCTTCCCGGAAAACATTGGATTGCTGTATACATCAATCGTTATAAAGTTGCCGAATATTTTGACTCTCTTAATCAACCTCGTTTACATGATATCGCATTATGGATGAACAGGTTCTCCTGGACTGTTAGGAAAGTGACATCGTTCCCACTTCAAAGTAATTAATCTCTAATGTGCGGTGGCTATGTACTCTATTTTGTCAACGAGAGACCATTGAAAAATAACTGTAAAAGTGCTTTAGAACTATTTTCAAAAAACTGTGATAAAAATGATGTAATTCTTACTAAATATGTTGAAACAGTTTTGAAATAAAGTTTTATGTTGTATCATTAACTTGCTCTCTTTTTTTCCAAAACACGGGTTTATAAGGAAAACAAAAACATGCTCATATTTCATTATCTATTCACATATATACAAAAACATGTTCATATTTCATTATCTATCCACATATATACAAAATCTACAATTTGGTTTTCATGAAACATTTTTTCAAATCACATATGATGGGAGGCACATCACTTATGTCTTTAATGCCGGTTATCACAATCTTTCCATTATGGAACACATGAACATGATATGGATGCCAGTTAGTCAATTGAGCTGCTGGAAATAGCTCCACTTCATAAGTTAGATTATGTGATGATGTAACTTTACGGAAATCATAGTGATAGTGTAATTCACATAACACGGTCATTGTCTTCACTTTCCAATCAGATAATGAATCACCAAGTAAATGTTCCAAAGTTAAGTGTAGATATGAGAGATCACCCTCCATGACCCTTCCAATACATTGGATTGTTCCATTTGGAAAGAATAGGATAGTGAGAGATCTATCCTTCCTCTGAATCCTCCATGTTAACATTGAGGGTCTTCCAAGATGTAAGCTCGTTGTCGGCTTCAATTTGCGTTTTATCAGTAACCATTGTTTTCGGTTGGGTATATTCCTCTCGATCTCTTGTAGATTGAATTTTGACCTTGCTTTTGTAGTTAACATCCGATTTACAACTTCCAACCGTTTGATGTCCTCCATCTTTAATGAATGACGTTATCTGTGGTAGTATCTCCCTTGTAAAGGTTTCCCATGTGACGTCACTGAAACGAAAAAATCGATATTCAACATCTTCACGTTTTGGTGAACAGACGTATAGTTTGACTGATGAATCACACTTTATCCATACCTTGTCATCGAGAGGAATCTTGATCCGAGTCTTATGGTTGTCAATGAGATCCGCAAAGTCTTTCAGTGAAGGCAATGAGTCAATACTAATGCAAACGCCACGATGTTTTCGATCACTATTTGCTATTGAATGACGAAATGCTATTCTTTTAGAATTTGTTATGTGAACGTTTTGAACGTCACTAAGTTTCCATGTTCTAATGTAATGAGGCATGTTCCGAAAGCTATGTTTCAAATTTAGGTTTAATGTTTGCCTAAAGTTTGTTATTTTATTAGCTCAACATATCGGAATGATGTTGAGTACAAATTCTTCACATATTCATTCACATTAGGACTACCTATTTATTAGTAATCATTTCTACATATCGGAAAGATGTAGAAATTTCAATTTTAGTAAGACTACTTATGTATTAGTAAGTGTTGCTACATGTCGGAAGATGCAGCAATCGCAAGATCTATTACAAGTGGAATATTATATTGTTTTTATTTATACTTATTCTACATCACCTGTGACAGGAAGGCATCTCCTTCTCTTCGACGGTGGGGGAAGACCTAGGCTGTAGTGTCCATATGGTAATGATAAATTTTTATCCAGCCAACAGCGCTTATCCTCCCAAAGTGAAAGACCTCGCTTCCTAAATGATTTTGTGCTAACTATGTGATTTTTTGAATTTATAATTGTCATATCTTCAGTTGTATCATTCTCACTATAATAGACACTCCTATAGTCATCATGTTTCAATTTTTTAACTGCTGCTCTCTGAATTCCTTTTGCACGTTTGATGCTATGATTCGTAGAGTCTAGATATTTCATGGAATACATTTTCGGTTTTAGTAGGATCATTTCCTCAAGCAACTTTCCAGCACACTCATCCTTAAAACAACCTAATCTAGCTTTGTTTGTAGTTGAGTATAGTCGGTGATGACTGTCATAGTTTGAAGAGTCAAACTTTTCACCGAAGTATAGAAGTATATCTTCCAGACGGACAGATGGTGATGTGTATAAACATAGGAAGAAACTGTCGTTATCACCTCCACAAAGCCGCGTTCTACTTATCAGTGGACACCCTTTTAGATCATTGTAATATAATTGATACATTTCCAACTTACTATAGTCAAGTACTGCTTGACCAACATATATTAATTTATTTAAAACTATTGAAGGTTTGTACATTTCCATACCAACCAGATCTTCATCAAATATTTTGTGTTGAACATAGAGAGGATGATTTGACAATTTCAGTAGTTGTTTCTCATTGTTGACTAGTTTAAATTTTTTCCTTCTCCTTACATTTTCCATTGTTTTACCATATAAAGAATTATTTTTCAATTTGTAGAATGACTTTTCGAAGTCAGTGTTTGATTGAGCCCTCTTTTGAGAGTTCATATCAATGTATGTTTTTAACCAAGGCTTTTGTGTGAATTTTATGCCACTATGAATCTTCTTGATTCTCATGCCCATGGTCAAGTAAAATTTTAAAATTGAGTAGTGGACTACATAATTTTCCCTATCAAATTGATGGAGCAGAAGTTTCTTGATAGAAGAAAATGTGTATTTGGTCTTACTTTTTCATATAGATTTTTCATATAGTGTGAAAACATTCTCTTTTCAATCATCTGCATTTCTGGAGCTAATGGGAAATCGGCAGTGTCATCATGAATGGCCGCAGGATACTCTAAATCTAAATCAAAAATGTAGCCGATTTCACCATCATCATCTATATTTTGAACATTTTCTTCAATTAAAAAATTATCTAATTCACTTTCATTTAACCACTTGAAATTTGAGTGGGGTAGATTCCTACTGAGTGAAGAACCGTAAAGGTTATTAACATCTAAGTAGGTCAAATGTCGACTTTCATGTGTATTATTTCCCAATTCTTCAATGCGTGCACGCGCTCGGTGAATGTTGGTGAAAGTCATACCCCCTCTAATTCCTCGTTCAAATAGATTGTACATATTTTCATCTTGTATGTAGTGTGGGGGATCATTGGAAGAGAAATTTAGTACTGAGGTAAAGCTAAGATGTGGGAGACTGACAAAATGTACAGGGTCGACTTCATCCTCACGTTGACTCAATGCTCTAAACACTTCAAATATGTCTGCCAACAATAAAACATCTAACTTCAGATATGCCAGCGTGTAATCACCAAATGTGCTACAATTAAATTCAATCCACGCCTTGTTAGCGTGTTCATATTCACTATCGGAACAGTGCTCACGAGTAAGATCATTATAGAATTCAAATTGTGGTGGTAGACAGTCTTCCGTCAACATGTTTAAGTTTTTGAAGTATGAATATGGAAACACTCCCTTCTGATATAAAACATTATCACTTAATTGTGGAAATTCTACCCTTTATGTCTCTACATGCTCATACGTTTGCAAACCCTAAGAATTTTAGTTTAAAGTATACTGTCTTCCCTTTGTATTCATTTACAGGGACACTGGCGGATAAAGTTATATATTTTTCAGCAGTTGCTGCTACAACATCTAATTTCCAAGACTTCATTCTTCCAATCGCTTTATAGCAAACGATGTGACTGTCATAATTTTTAAAATTGTGGAAAAATATGGGGAGCTCCCGTCTGTTAAGTCTTAACCGGAGATTGCATTTCCTACATAATGTTTGCCTATATCGTCCGGTGATATGATCATGATCACGAATTTTTATGACTTCATCGCTGAATTTCAATTTACATTTGTTGCAACATTCTGCATTCTCGTGGCGTGCTTTTTCATCCGCTGACAGTGACATTGGCTGCCTAGTTGTTGCACATTGGTTGTCATATAAGTCTTGGGCTACAGTTTCTAAGTGGTGCAAGAAACTAATAATGCAATTTTCTCCCTCAAAGAGGTAATACTTGTTTTCAAATTTTGATTGAAGGGCATTATGCCAGACATGATAAGCTCCAATGGCCGCAGGTTTATGTATTTTATTATCAATGTAGCACTCTATATCTGCATAAATTACTAAAGGAGGACTTAGTTGATATTCTATGCTACTTGTTAGTACTTTTAGATCCGATGGCATTTTTTCTATTTGTGCTTTTCCTCGAATACAAAACTGGAAGTGTCGTTCTAGTGTTGTTTTATATGTGAATGACTGAGTGCATCTTTCGCAGAAGTATTTCTGTCTTTTTAAAGTTCTCCTATACAATCTTGACAGCTTTGGAATTCCACAATAGTGTGCTGCTCCATTGTTTAGAATTAGCAAAATATTAACCGTTTGCCTACCAGTAAAGTTACTATTGTAACGAACACCTTTGAGTCCATTTTCATAAAAGTGAATGTTAATTTTAATATCATTATTTTTCTCAAATTTTGGAATATCTTTGATTGATACTGGTGTGGAAATGCCTTCCATATTTAGCTCAGATGTCCACTCACTATATGATTTTACTTCATTCCTTGAATAAGGTACTTCATTATAATGCAATATTGATAAAACTGCATATAGGAAGCAATCATTTGCATTTGAATTAACATTAATGACAGCTTTAGAGTTTTTTAACTTCTTTGGTAGAGGAAATGATTGTCCACCTGACAGTATTGGACTTGTTATTACATTGAACTCTAAATTTTGTACATCATCTATAATCCAATTGCTACCCTTTTTTGTGAAGGCTTCAATATGATTTATTAGACTATTTAGATGATCCTGAAAACAAGCATCATAGTCATAAATATAGTTTGAGGATGATGAGGTTAAGTGTGCGAGAGAAGTTTCTTCTTCTTGAGAATTAGAACGGACATAACGAATTTGTGCAATCAGACGACCGCGCAATTGATAGCTCCTTAGTAAGTCAGACACTAAATTCCCTAACATGGAACGCATGCTTTCTAAGAATGATGTTATGTCCACAGTAGGTGTTGTTGGCGTGATATCATACACACGTGCATGGCCATTGAGTGCGCTTTCGCTGAGACTAACAGTTCCATAGTTATTATGCATATTCATCTCACTATTTGTGTTATGTACATTCATATGCTGTCGAAATCTACTTATAGAGTTATACGTTTTGCCACACCGAGAGCAGTATTGCATAAAGTTTTGTATGTTAGTTGAAGCGCTGGTTGTTGGCTTAGAAGTAGATCTATTTTGATTGTTTAAATTTGACTCTATTATGCTATCATTCGGTTTATTATTACATACAAGTTTATGCCTCTTAAGATTATCCATCCTATTCGTCTTATATGGACACTTGCTACATTGATACGTTTTTCCTAACTTACAAAATTTTTCATGTCGTTGCAAATTGCCTATGAGAGTGAACACTTTTCCACACTTGGTACAGACAACCATGATTATTGATGAGGATTGAAATTAGCAAGCCCTTATATACATCTACCATCTAATGACGTCAGCGTCATCACCAGCCAATACCATATGTTCCGATCTGTTGTAAAGACAAAACACATACAATTTCAACAATTATTTTTTTTCAAAATAGAAGAAAATAGAAGTCAAAGTAATAAAGTTACAGTTTGACACATCTAACAATACCACTATGGTAGAGTTTTAGGTGACTGCAGCTGTCACTACAGCCACCCAAATCGTCCATCCTCGTAAGGCGCACTCTTCTGATGCCATTTTGGGAGCATTCGAGGTGCACAAGCGTTTCTTTGTTATGCTGTTAGCTGGTGGTTACTTGGGAGGCCAACAGGAGGTTTGATTGAGTAATATTTCTTAGAGACTCAATCAAACCTCTATTGTCCTCCTTCAACTTAGCCTCGCGGGCCTCAACTTCCTTTAGGCGCTCTTGGCAACGACGGAGTTGCACCTCAACGTCTTGTACCTCTTCTGCTGTCGCGTCGAGATCCACATTATACTGCCGAACAGGGAGAGCAGCTGGAGGTGCGGGCGCAGCAGCGTGAGGGGAAGGATCTGCGGCTGGGATCGGAGAGGAAGGAGCTGCGGCTGGGATCGGAGAGGAAGGAGCTGCGGCTGGGATCGGAGAGGAAGGAGCTGCGGCTGGGATCGAAGAGGAAGGAGCCAGTGTCATCATCGGTGATAATGGAAGGCGCACACTCCAGCTCGGAGAAGCCCGGATGTGGCTGAACGAGACTTCTTCCTGAGATGCACACATCGCGGAGTCCTGTAATCGAAAGAAACAATTGTTTATCATCTATTTAGCATTTTACCATTGATGAGATACAAAAGTGAATTTCTCTTACCTCCGGCTGGATTGTGACCTTCTGATCGGTTCCAACCTCTGTCTCACGGGGCAACGAGTCATTCTAAAAGATAAATCAATCTATTACAAACAAAAAACATATTTTAATAGAAAATTCTGTACTCATGCAGTTGACCAACTTTGATACTTACATTTGTAACAGGATCATCATCCTCATCGGAAGAAGATGTCGGGGAAGAAGTCGCTGACGACGTTTCCTCATCAGATGAAGTCGCTGATGAGGTTTCATCGTCCTCTGATGAAGACTCCCGAATCGAATAGGGCTTTTCTTCATTGTCTTCCACCGATGTACTTGTCGCTGGCGTCGAAAGGAAACTTCGATGCTTCCTGAGGGACAGCGATCGCACAACCTGAAGAGAAAAATAATATAACATGCTCGCAACTCATTGAGAAGCATACATGTTCTTGGAAATACTTCATGCATTGAGAAATATTATTGATAAATAACTAAACAATGACACTTACGGGACTAGGAAGACACTTCTTCTCCGGTGTAGGCAAACGGGGTATACTGTTCACACCTGTAAACAGCTGAAGAAAAGAACATATTCAATTTCACATAAAGAGCTAATGAATAACTTTAACACTTACATTTCTCAAGCATTCAGCCGCTTTCTCCTCTTCAAAACTGACACAAGTCTGTTGAGGCAACTCACTCTGAAATGTTGTGACAATGTTGAAATACTTTTTACATGGTAGAATAATTAATGGAGTAAATGTATTCTCACATTTTTAGTGATGATCTTTTTTTGAATTAAGACCTTGGTCTTCTTAGGAGGAGGCATCTCATCATTATCCTGAAATATTTAAACGATATATGTTTTAATGCATAATGGACCAATAATTAATTTATTCGGTTTTTAAGAAGCTATCCTTTGAAGGTATTATGTATGATTGGCAGAACTCACCTCAATATCACTTAAGGTGTCATCGATGAACTGTCGTGACTTGGGGGCTTTCTTTGGGACTCGGGACTTGACGGGTTTCTTTATTGCGGTAGGCTCCTCCACCTGCGAAAGGACACCTTCCATCGGCCTCTCCTTGTTGAATAATCGCTCCAACCTCCTCTTTTCAACCTTTGAGGTGAGGTTGATGCCCTTCCTCCCATTTTGCTGAGCACATGGCGTGTGCTTTTCAATGAATGCCTTAGAGGCTTCGGTATTTACCTTTTCATTGCTCCGTTTGTATGACTTGCAAGTTAGGCAATAAAGATATGTGCATTCACTTTTGAAGATACAGTTCTTGTGACCGCTCTTATTGGCATGTCGAACGGGTAATTGGCATGTTTCACAGAAGTGAAAAATTAGGCGCTGTCGTGCAAGACTCTCTTGTCGGACCATCTCCATAGAAGAAAAAAAATTTAATTATAATTTTATCTCTTATTAAATGAGAACTCATTTATATATTATCAACAAAGCTCTATTAAGTGCTACTTTCATATTGGAGAAATCTGAGAAAGAAATAAAATTTGAAGTTGAAATTGAAACCGAAAGTCGAAAATTAGATATTTATTCGAAAAGGGTTAGCTCATAAGAAGAGTTGAAATTTGGAAACAGCTGATTTACTATTATTTAATTTCGAAATTAATATAATAGAATGAAAGTGAAATTTCGAAAATTTCAACCAATCCTCAATTTGTTTAATTAAACAAGCTTGAATTTCATACATCTGTTAGCAGATGACAGACTGAATATTTAAAATGGATGAAGGCTTTATTTAGGTATCTTTTTATTTATTTACAAACTGTGAAAATCTTGTTGATTCAAATACACTTACATTTAAACTGATATATTCATGTCTCTCGCTCAGTGACTTAATATAGGATGAAAAATTAAAAAAAAACATGGTTAATAATATAACATAAAGTGTTCCTATCCTAAAACCCAAGCTTCTATATTTAAAGCTATTTGGTTATAAAAACTTAATAATGTTCCTACTCCCGAATATCCTATAAAGTAGCACAACATGACAATGAAACTCACTTCAGAATTGTAATAAGAACCGGAGAACGGAGGAACGAAGAACGACGTCTGTTATGGACACTGAATTATTTGAAAATGAGTGAAAATTCGTTGTGTGCAACTTCTTTATATATGAAATTGACAAAGCAACTATGAACAAAGACTTTATGACATCACATCCTGGAATTGGTACGGTTAAACAAAATTGATAACTCAAACAAGAATTGGAACAGCTGGTTTATTTTTAACCTTAGAAATGGAAGTGCCATCATATGTGTTGAAAGATTTCTACATGTAAACAGTAGAGTGAATTCAAAGTAATATGAACTGATGGACTGATGTATTATTTGATATACATGTTATTATTAATAGTCATATAATGATTCATATTTGAAGATATAAAACGCGTGATTTGAATAGAACATTAAATTTGAATTAAGCGCTAAATTTCGAAAATTCAAATTTCGCGCCAAAATAAGAATAATGAAATTTAAAGACTTTTTCGAAAATTTGAATTTCGCGCCAAAATTCAAATAATCAAATTAAAATACTAGGGTTAAGGTTAGGGTTAGGGTTAGGGTTAAGGTTAGGGTTAGGGTTAAGGTTAGGGATAGGGTTAGGGTTAGGGTTAGGGTTAAGGTTAGGGTTAGGGTTAGGGAAGCAAGAAGAGTATCTATGGCACCCGGAACCCATGGGTAAATAAATTTTATTACCCTAAATAAAATTTATTTACCCTATAATCCGAAAAATTTCGAGGGCGCGAAGCGCCCGAGAAATTTTGAGGCCCCGCCCCCCGCCGTGTATGAAGTGTATGAAGTGTATGAAGTGTATGAAGTGTATGAAGTGTATGAAGTGTATGAAGTGTATGAAGTGTATGAAGTGTATGAAGTGTATGAAGGTCAAGGTCAAGGTCAAGTGTAGAGGTTTGTATATTATGGTCATTTTTAGTTGTAAAACTTAGACTTTGAAAATTTGTAAACTTAGTCATTTTTGTAAAAAAACTTGGAATTTTTCAAGTTGCATACAGATGCATACAACTAGGATTTTTTCATCAAATGGGTACATACAATACATCATTCGAATACTCTTTTCATGCTGATTCTAATGGTGTATTGTATGACACATGTATGACAGATAACTAGAGAGCTACATGTCTTTGAAGAATGGGCTAAAAACTTAGTGAATTTAAAAATCTAACATTTGTCTGCTACATACAGTTGCATACAACTAGGATTTTCCCATCGACTAGGTACATACCTTATATCATTCGAAAGGTCTTTTCATTCTCATTCTTATGGTGTCGTGTATGACACATGTATGATATCATCCTGGACTGCTACAAGCATTTTAAAATTAACAACATAACTGTTTCTTTAAAAGTTATATGTTCCTTTTTATTTCAAGTTGAAGTCTTCATATTTGATTTTTTGTTTCAATTCAGTTATTGAACATCATTAATTGTAGATAGTTATTCCCCTTTCCCATTCAGACCTTAATTGAAGACCGATTTGTGAAATGATAAAACAAGTCTGTTCATATATACAAATGAATATTAAATGAAGAGATTAAGAAAAAACACACTAAATGTCATCAAGGTAAGGAAAGGGTACAAGTTTTATCAAGACCACGTGCACATGGATCCTGGTCTTTTTGGGCGCACAGGGACAGCGACGTGGTGTGTCAAGGTCGATGACTGAAAATTCGAGAGCGGTTGTGAGGTTCCGCTCGTTCGGCTCCATTCGCATGAAGACCCGTTTCGTGTGGTACTTTCTCGGGGCGTTCTTGACTTTGACCGTGACCCTCCCATAGAGTGGCGTTCGCATGGACTTCTTATTCATGTGACGCATCGTCTCGATTGATACGTCACTATCTTCATCACTCGAGTAGTCGGGCGATGCAGGGGCTTGGGTGAACACCACCGGCTCGCTTGGTGTTGTCGATCGCTCCATCGGAGATTGGGGAGGTGTATTGGTACGTTCCACTGGCGAAGTGGTACGATCAGCAGTACCGTTCTCAACTGCGGCTTTCTGTTTGCGATCCATTATGACTTGTAGATTTAAAATAATTGTAACTTGTAAACGTGAGGATTAGAACCTTTGATAAGAATTGGTACAAACCTCGGACTTATATACTTTTTAAACAAAGGAAATCCTAACAGCCTATCAGAGAGGTACCGAACTTCCCTAAAGAATATATAACTATATAAAGGATGTCATTGTTCCAAACTGTTAAGTAATTATCCTCAACGTTCCATAACAAGAAGCATGTCCTCAAAGTCATTATTTTATTTTCAAAATGACAGCCAAGTCATTATGGGAGGTCAGTTGGACATGACCATGCATCTCTCTTGCGGCTGCAAAGTGGCCCTGTGGAAGACCTTGACTGTGTCAGCACTTCAAAGGCGGAATGGACTACCAGTGAAGTGTCCGGTACACGAGTGCGATCATGACTTTAGCAACAATAAAACATTTCATGAATGGTGTGATGACTTCCTAAAGATCATGGAGTCGCCTGAGGGACGTGATCTGCACCCAACATTTATTTTTCATGCTTAAATTAAACTTACATTGTAAATCTCTTGTCTTTTTCACTTTAAACATAGTTCTGGAATTGGTTTTCTTATTGGGGAGCAACTAAATCATAACTGCACATTAAAGTTTCACATCTAAATAGTGCTACATTTAAAATAATTGTCACAATAGTCGCAATTGAGCAAACCCATTCAAAATCAAACAACGGACGTCTATCGGTACGTACCCAAGTGCTCAGAACCAAACCACACAAGTTCGATCATAGACGTTCCGAAACACAGTGTACTCAACTGAGTGTACCAAACACATGTACCTATCCAGTAAAACAGATCTCATACAAGTTCCTATTCATAACACTGAATTATACATGTACCTATCCATGTACCTATCGATAACTAAATTATACATGTACCTATCCATGTACCTATCCATGTACCTATTGATAACTAAATTATACATGTACCTATCCATGTACCTATTGATAACACTAAATTTTACATGTACCTATCCATGTACCTATCCCTCGCAAGTAGGGCACAGTTTTCACTACTAGTGATAACAATGACAAGTAATTCAATTAACCCATTTATTCAGCATTTTTGAGAATTGTAATGCAAGATTCTTGTTTGAAAACCGTGTTGACTTTTGGTCCAATATTGTCAAAAATTAACTTCCAGATACCGAATATTCTCTCACTTATTTTGAAATAACTATCCAATTGATGAAACGCTGTAGTCATGGAGACTATGTCCCCGGGGATAACACGGTGCCTCCTTAAATCATATCGAATCAAGTTGGACGTGCAACCTTTACTTGTACATGAAGACTAGTGATTTCATAATAACTTACTCGTATGCTATATAAAATATACAATGTGCAAAGTCTGATCTTAAAATGGTTTCTTTCTTACATGTCACTGTGTACATGCACATGTATGTTCGCACACTTTTCGCGCTTGCGTTCATATTAATTGCCTAAATTGACATTGTTTGACATGCCTGATTGAAGATAAATTGATATTTGCGCTTTTTAACGCATTATAGAGTAGGCCTAGCACCGGTACATAATTTTCACATTTTCATGCTACTTACCGGACCTATTACCAGAGTCGGAGTCCTATCAAAGTGACAGGACTCTTCATCCCTGATCGACCGAACGTCGACTACTTGAGCACTATTTTAGATTTCCGACTCTGGCACTGAGGTTTATGATATACATCAAATGCAATAATTATATAGTTGATGGATTCCGTCTGGAGGTTCATAATATGAGAAAAACAATAATTTGTCGTTAGTCTCTCCCCAATACTTTTTTCCATTATGCGAGTGTTTTGAATAAAAAGGCAGATGTTATGCGCCATTAATTATTATTTGCAATAATTATTATTTGCTTCCTATTTAATTTTCACGATGTTGTAATCTTAACATTGAAAGAGCCCTCTGACACGACCAACTATTCCTCAAAAGCATAAGATAAAAGAAATTAGAGGGTTGATGCAATATCTGGGAAAAAATTCATTTTGTACTTTGAAGATGGAAGCTTAAAAGCAAAACCTGGTGTTTGAGATGCCGAGTCGATTGATGACTGACTGGGTAAACTCAAATTGAAACATTCAGTTTTCCCTTTCTTTCTTTGAGAACAAATTTGAACACGTTTCATGTACCAGATTGTTCAGAAGTTAGCTTCATGCAAAGCGCAATTCTTTCGTGTCTTCAAATAGCGCACAAACGTATTAGTAGAATATTGTCAAAAATATGCTGTGAAGGGAACTGACACCGGAAATTGTGATGGAGTTTCATATGGAGACGCAGAGATTATCACAAACTTTGTTGAAAATGACATACGATGGAAAAATCACTGCGAGATCTTTTGCCGCATCTTTCCAGCAAGTTTTCCATTGATCACACTCTGACACTAACTGCTGTCGAAAATTGTGTTCACCAAATACTTAGCTGCCAATAAAATTGCGCCAATTATAATCTTAACCTATATGTATGTAGGCCTATAGACCAAAGGCATTCAACACCTTTTCTTATACAGAGTAATGAACCCAGTTATCTTCAAATTTGCTTCGATCTCTAATGTGTACTATAATCTCAAAGTAGCCCTCATTTTAACTCACACGCGATGTTGAAATGATTCTGCAGTGATGCGGAATCGATTATTTTCGAGAGAGTAGAAGCTTACGCAAATTCCTGTTGTGAACTAATGGCCCAGCTTTTAATACATAATGCCGATGTATTTTTCTGATCAAAACCTGCATCAGTCTTTCTCCTACCGTGCAAATGAATCGGTTACAAAGTAAGGAGCCAATGTGACAACACCTTTCCCCCCTTGGTTGCAAACAAAAGTGCTGGATATTGAAGTTGCCAGATAAGAGTTGTTGTTATTGTTGTTTTGGCCCGTTCGGTGTGAAGACACATTGACGTCAGTCGCTAGAGACGACCGATTGTTCTCAAATAATTCAGCAACTGGGTGGTGAAAAATTGGATGGCGTCCGGATGGATGGTATGGAAACTCGTATAACGCAGCACATCCCATCTTTAACACTTGATGAGGTTGTACTCCAGGCTTTCTTCCTTCCTCACATTCATCGCAGATTGCCTCCTCTGCTAAGACGATACGATGGCGATACTTCTTGAGAAGAAGAGAATGCCCTGTCCTGTATCTTGCAGTTCGGTGCGCTCTGATCTACTCAAGCTGACTTCTTCTTGATGGTTGTACTTCCAATGGCAGTTATTCTTCTTGCATTCGTTGGCAAAGCTTGCTCGTATTTTTGATTTCACTGTGTCGATATCGATATTAATGTCTTTCTGGTCTAGATTAGTGGCATCTTTTACAGTCGTGTCTGCGATCTCATTCCAATGTACACCAACATGACTGGGGACCCATTGAATGAGAATATTCCTATTTGCTGTTTTCTGCAGGCTGTTCCAAGCTTGGTCTTCGATGGATGTTCTGACGTCCAAGTGCCCACTTCGCATCTTTTCAATCACACCCTTATTATCAAGACAGATAGCAACGTTTCTACAGTTGTCCCATCGCTGGTCTTCCATGGCTTTCTCAAGGTCGATCCTCAATGCAACCAATTCAGCATTGTAGCTGCTACACCATCTACCGGCAGGTGCAAGGACTGTCGAGTAGCCTTCATTCCGTATGATTACTGCACCACTGCCTCCTCGTTCGTGACTTTCCATCACTGATCCGTCAGTCCAGATCTGAACGTCCATGTCCTTCAGTTTTGTATCGATTACTTCTTCAGCTTTCTTTCTCAAGGTATTTGTATCTTCTTTCTTGCTGCAGTAAGTTAGAAGTGATGTATGGGTGGTGATATTTGGTGATATATGGGTGGTCGTCTAATTTACGAAATCTAGCTCATTCCAGGTCTGGAACGATTTTATCAACTTAACGTGGTGTTTAACAATTTACGCTCCTTTACAGAATCAGAATGGCAACATCAATGGACACTTCAGGATCAACAGCATCTGTCATTTCTATTCAGCCAACAACTCTGGAGAAGATCATCGGCCACTGTGGATGCTGCAAGCAATCATTAAAAGAAACCGATCCATTTCTGAAATGTGAGAAGTGCAACAACATTTTTCATGTCCATTGTACTTGTCTTATAAACTAAGAATTAATCAAATATTTTCAACTGAAAAGGAAATAATGTTGTGAAACTTGCATCGTTAACATATACCCCACTGAGATAAAACATATTTAGCACTCAACACATTTATCACAACACGGAACAGAACAACAAAGCATTGCAACACAATCACTGAACACACAAGCAGACAATCAGACATGTAGCACACAACCAAATAACACTAAACTCGAGAAAGAAAAAAAGACACTTCAAGGCAAGAGAGAAGATCTATTGAAGGCCATAAATGTGTACGAAGATGAAATGAAAGTGAAGGATGATCAAATTAGAAAACTGCAAATAAATGCTGAAGCTGTGAATAAAAAAAATGAAGAAATAAGAACTCTCGAAGCATTGCTCAATTGTAAAGAAGATGAACTGCAAAAAATGAGACAAGAAATAGAACAACTGAAGCTGAAAGCCAGGGGAGAAGAAGAAGATCTGGTTTAATCGATGAAAGTAGTGAAAGTGAAAGCGAAGATGAAAATGAAATGAAAAATTACATTAATGAGTTATTGAAGAAAATGAATATGATCGAAAAAGAAATCAAGAAAAATACGGAATTTAGACAACAACAGCAAGAACAGCAACAATCAGAGCATCAGCAGGAAGAGCAAGAACAACATCAACATCAACGATCATACCGGCAATCGAGATTCAACAACAGAATCATAACCTGCTACTACTGCAACAGAAGAGGTCACAACATGCAAAACTGCTTTCATGCCCCATGGAACCGTCGGAAAAATAACTAGAACCGAAACAGATACCAATACAACAGCAAGAAGAACGATTTAGAGTGTCAAGAGTAGAAGATGAAAATGGACACAGTTATTACACACCGACCCGCCTCGCACACACATACCAGACAACACACACCCATAAGACCTTATCTTTAACGAATCATTAGAAGAAGACGAAACACAAAAAAATGATGAATTAAAAATCAGCTACATAAATATAAACGGCTTCAATAAAAATGGAATCAACGATACTGATATAATCAAGGACATGGATAATGCAGGCATAATTTGCTTCTCAGAAACGCATTTGAAAGAGGAAGATGACTTTCCAACTATAAATAATTATTCAGGTGAACATACAACGAGAAAGAAGTCACTGAAATCAGGAAGAAACATCAAATGCATATCAGTATATTTAAAGGACAATTAGGATAACCTAGAATTTGAAAATATCGCAAATGAAAACGGAACAATGATGATCACAAGAATAAATAGTAAAAAAGACGGGTGCTTATCGGATATATATTTAATGATATGCTATAGAAGCAATAGATAATGTATTCAAAGTGATGTTGTAAAGAAATCCATGATTGACTACTTGATCATATCAGAATCCATTCTTAATATTTTTAACTATTTTTAAATTGGTAATCCCGTTTTGTTATACTGATCCTTCACAGATAAAAATTAAATTAAGATTATCATCCACTAACAAAGTAAAAATAATGAATCCAACGCCTTTGTCGAAGAGAATATTTCCTTATAAATGGACAAAAGAAAATTGTTCAAAATTTGATCAAAAGATGTTCGATATGAAATGCCTAGAATTATTAAATGAATTAAAGGTCAATCCTATGAATGCGAATGAGATGTATAGAGAACTGCTAACAATAAGGAATAGTGCTGATAATCCTGGAACCAAAATTCATAAATCAAAATATTCCGAAAATATAACTCGATTAAGAAAAATTTATAGAAAAGAAGCTACATTATACAAAATAAATAAAACTGATGAAAGCTCACAAAGGTTATTGTGCTCAAGGAAAACTTTACAAAGAGAAATAAGAAAAGAAAAGTGGAAGATGAAAAATGATAATTTAGAAAAATTGATATTTGCTGAAGAAAGCAATGATCATAAAACATATTGGCATTTGATAAACAACAATAGAAAATGTACCATTAAAAGTAATTTAAAGTCTGCCAATTTTTTACACGAATTAAAAAATGCAGATATGCCTGTACAACCGGTAACATGCAAGAAAACCTTCGAACCAAGAACAACAATATTAGATGAAATTTTAGACAGCGAAATAATAATAAATGGAATTAAAGAGAATTTAAATGCTACTAAAAATTGCAAATCCAGTGGTCCAGATCAACTTGCATCAGAAATGTTTAAAGAATCTGAGAGCACTTTGCCTATACTGCAACTGTTATTCAACCGACTTTTGAATGATGAAGATGAAATCCCATTTTCTGAAAGCTGGATAATGCCGATATACAAAAAGGCAATAAAAACATTACATCTAGCTATCGACCTATAAATTTGAGTTCAAATATAGAAAACTGTTGACTAAAATTATGAATGAAAGATTAAATCAATGGCTAAAAGAAAGTAATATCATTCATCCCAGTCAGACAGGATTTCTAAAAGGATGATCAACGATGGACAATCTTTATATAATTAGAGAAATGTTGCAAATCTACAAAAACGGTAAACAACCTTCATACGTAGGTTTTATAGATTTATCAAAGGCGTTCGATTCAATTCCCAAAACAATACTAATAGAGAAATTCCGTGTGTTGCTTCCTAAAAGTAATTTTCTCCACCTTCTGAATAGATTCATCACAGAAAAAAGATACAAAATACTATATGATGGTGTTGAATCTGAAACATTTGATTTACAAAATGTCTTACCTCAAGGAGACAGTTTGTCACCAACCCTATTTTCTATATTCATGAATTCCTTAGCACAAGAAATTTACTCTAAAACTGAAGACATAAATGCCGCGAAAATATGTGATTTCTATATACCATTTTTTAATATATGCAGATGACATTCTCCTAATGGGCAATAATTTAACAGACGGAAAATAGCTGCGCGTCTTGGTGGATTTGAACCACCGACCTCTGGCATTCTAGGCCAAAAAGAAAGCTGGTCTAATCAGACAACTAGAAATAGCTGACAATTTCTGCTACATCAATGGTCTTCAAATTATTTACGATAAAACGAAAATTATGATTCATAATGATGTTCATGAAAATGATTTTATAAATATCAGTTTGAGCGATCATACAAAACAAATTGAAATTGTTAGAGAATATATAGGTTTTCCCGATCAAATATAACACTTGTTTTGACCAAATGTAATATAGATAAAAGCAAATGTAACACGTCAACATTAGGGCAGTTATCAAATATAACCTGTCAAATCAAATGTAACATTAGGGCAGTTATCAAATATAACCTGTCAAATCAAATGTAGCATAAGGCTGTTATCAAATGTAATAATGATGATTAGTCAAAAGCAAATTTAACAATGACAGATCAAATATAATAAAAGAATCATATAGTGTCATACAGATCTTATTGAATTGATATGCTACGAAGAATGCAATTAACTTCACATTTGAACATCAACCATTAATTGAATGTCATACTGGTGAATGTCCGCAACATACAAGATGTGAAAACGATTAATTTACTCATGCCTAAGAATAGAATAAGAATTGATAACATATATGAATGATCAGGAATTTTTGAGTACCCCACTTTTCTTAGGTCAATATCTGAAGCCGAAAAATATTTGAATGTGAGAACAACTTGATAATCCATGTGCATAAATTATCAAATCAAATTTACATCAAAATGTTCTGCTTTAATAAACACGCTGGCAAATACCGCTGCAAATGTCTAAAGTAGCTGCCACATTCCTCTGGGGTGATGACCGACACACTCTACTCCGCAAGTTGACATAAAGTGGCTTCTCTCTCCTGAGGAGCTTGATCATGAAGCTGATCTGTTACTTCCGCTAAACCTCGCTTTACGGAGGCCTTCCACTGAGAGAAGCAGTTCTCCACAATATTCAACATGGGTGAGTACGGTGGAAGCCACTCGAGTGTGACTGTCTGCGGAAGACTGACATCACCAGCACTTCGATGAGCAGGCGCGTTGTCGAAAATAAGGACTTTCTCCACTCCATCGTCGGGAAAATGCTCTACCACTTCTCGCTGAAATTCTTTGAACCGTTCGCCATTCATTCCTCCACTGATCAGATCATGGTGAATTAGACCGTTAGTAGCACTAACAGCAAGTGTCATATAGGTTTTCCCGATCAAATATAACACTTGTTTTGACCAAATGTAATATAGATAAAAGCAAATGTAACACGTCAACATTAGGGCAGTTATCAAATATAACCTGTCAAATCAAATGTAACATTAGAGCAGTTATCAAATATAACCTGTCAAATCAAATGTAGCATAAGGCTGTTATCAAAAGTAATAATGATGATTAGTCAAAAGCAAATTTAACAATGACAGATCAAATATAATAAAAGAATCATATAGTGTCATACAGATCTTATTGAATTGATATGCTACGAAGAATGCAATTAACTTCACATTTTCATACTTCCGCAACATGCAAGATGTGAAAACGATTAATTTACTCATGCCTAAGAATAGAATAAGAATTGATAACATATATGAATGATCAGGAATTTTTGAGTACCCCACTTTTCTTAGGTCAATATCTGAAGCCGAAAAATATTTGAATGTGAGAACAACTTGATAATCCATGTGCATAAATTATCAAATCAAATTTACATCAAAATGTTCTGCTTTAATAAACACGCTGGCAAATACCGCTGCAAATGTCTAAAGTAGCTGCCACATTCCTCTGGGGTGATGACCGGACATAAAGTGGCTTCTAAACCTCGCTTTACGGAGGCCTTCCACTGAGAGAAGCAGTTCTCCACAATATTCAACATGGGTGAGTCGAGTGTGACTGTCTGCGGAAGACTGACATCACCAGCACTTCGATGAGCGAGGCGCGTATCGTCGGGAAAATGCACTTCTCGCTGAAATTCTTTGAAGCCATTCCACCGTTAGAGTGTCATAGTGAAATTCCGTCCTCTTGTACCACCAACTACTCGTACAGCTCGCTCGCGCGTGATGAAGGTGAGCTCTTTGTTCATCAGCTGCATGATCCATTCTGCAAATTCTTTACGTCTTTGCTTTGCCACCTCCGAATTTCGTTGACCAGGCGCATCCTTTAATTCTTCATTACGATTAGCACAGCATGTTCGAAAGCGTTGATCTTCCGATCGGCGCGCGTCAGAGTTTATCTGATCCAGAGTGAAGTCTGGATGTTGCTCCACAATGGCTACTGCGGCCTCCCTCAGAGCAGGTGTCACACGAGTCCGTTGCGGACGAGCTCGACGATGCCTTAATTGTCATTGGCTCTTCGAATGATGGCGTACGCTGGGACCTCTTGATCCCAAGTTGCGGGCGAGTGCAACATAATCCTCGCCATGACTATGAGCGTCTACCAAGCGCTGCTTGTCAATGACGGAAATTCTTTGATATCGCATCATTGATAGCATCCGATGAAACAATATATTTGGTCTGTATCTGCCACTTATAAAGAGACTAGTTTGATATTTGTTCTAGAGAATGAATTTGCAATCGATTGCAATCTACATTTGGTCTGACAAGTGCTACATTTGGTTTGACAGGGTGTTATATTTGATCGGGAAAACCTATAGTGAAATTCCGTCCTCTTGTACCACCAACTACTCGTACAGCTCGCTCGCCTACCCGTGCGCGTCCTCTGGTTCTCCTCGTCCACAGATTGATGCCGGCTTCATCTATGAAGGTGAGCTCTTTGTTCATCAGCTGCATGATCCATTCTGCAAATTCTTTACGTTTTTGCTTTGCCACCTCCGAATTTCGTTGACCAGGCGCATCCTTTAATTTCTTCATTACGATTAGCTCCTCATACAGCATGTTCGAAAGCGTTGATCTTCCGATCGGCGCGTGTGTCGGAAGAGCTACGCGTAATTCAGAGTTTATCTGATCCAGAGTGAAGTCTGGATGCTGCTCCACAATGGCTACTGCGGCCTCCCTCAGAGCAGGTGTCACACGAGTCCGTTGCGGACGAGCTCCACCTCGAGGAAAGGCGACGATGCCTTAATTGTCATTGGCTCTTCGAATGATGGCGTACGCTGTGGACCTCTTGATCCCAAGTTGGCGGGCGAGTGCAACATAATCCTCGCCATGACTATGAGCGTCTACCAAGCGCTGCTTGTCAATGACGGAAATTCTTTGATATCGCATCATTGATAGCATCCGATGATAACAACATATATTTGGTCTGTATCTGCCACTTATAAAGAGACTAGTTTGATATTTGTTCTACCTATGGTGCACAATAGAACGATGGAGAATGAATAGAATTCAACACTTGATCTGACAGATTATATTTGATCTACCAACAATTAGATTTGCAATCGATGCGCTGCATTGAATCTACATTTGGTCTGACATGCTACAAAGTGATTGTCTAGTGTTACATTTGGTTTGACAGGGTGTTATATTTGATCGGGAAAACCTATAAATACCTAGGATTTTGGATTTCAAATAATACTAAAAGACATTTACTTTCACTTTCTAAAAAAGGCAATCAATCTGCTTATTTAAATGCTAAAAAATTATAAGAACTTGGAAACGTTAATGGAACAACTGTAAGAAACACATTTGAAATGTTAACTTTATCAAAAATACAATACGGTGGAGAATTTTGCTTCTATAACAAATTAACTGAATTAAATAAAATACAGTTTCAATTCTACAACGTTTCTATCATTTGTCACCTACAACAGCAACCTATCGTTTGATTGGTGATTTTGGATTACTACATTTAGAATTTTATTTTTATAAAGCTGCTATCAATTTTTGGATCAAAATTATGTTCAATCATAATAATAGCATTATGAAATTTTGTTTTGACCAAATTTCACGAAATTTAACTGACAACAAATATTTGTATACAAGGTGTTGGAGAATAGGAAAGCCGATCAAGCAATCAAGAAAGAAGCCGATCAAGAAAGCCGATCTGTCGTACCTAGATGAAAGCATAAAAACTTGAAACATGACTGTCAAACAATGTAAGAATACCGTTAAGACCAGGTTAACTGAATATTTTAGAGCCGAATGGATAAACGATGCTAAAAGAAGCAGAACTGGAACTGATTATTTGGAATCAGCACTATTTGATTGCTCCATGAAGCATCATCTGACTCTTAATTCACCACATAAAGATATCGCACCATTGTTGAAAATGATGTGTGGAAATCATAATTTGGTGGTAAGAACAGGAAGTTATAGAAATAGGTTAGAATATGAAGAAGGAATGTGTTTTTTGTGCAATGATAGAACAATAGAAACTGTATTTCATTTCATTTGTGAATGCTCAGTTTACGGAGATATCAGATCACGTTACACACCATTTCTCATTAATGTTTCGAAGCTAGATTTCTATGGTATGCTACAAAAACTAAATATAGGAAGCGTTACAAAATTAAGTAAACACATCAAAACTACCAATGATGTCAGAACAAACGCTATTTGCAATCACACAAATCCTGTTGGAACAGTGATTGATTAAGTGAATGCTACTTATCTACATGCCACAAAAAGCGAGACATCGCATTAGAAATCTCAGTCTAATTTACGAAATCTAGCTCATTCGAGGTCCTGAACGATTTCATCAACTTAAGGCCTTAGTCACACTGAAAGCAAAGCAAACACGAGCGTCCCGAGCGTATCGAGCAAACGTATGTCCGTAAAGTATCAATCGCTCTGGTTTGCTTTGCTCGCAGTATGGCAGTCTACAACTACTGTAATGATGACTTCATATTTGCTGCAAAACGCTTTGCTCGGAAACGATTGGAAAAGCTCTGTGTGGCTGAGGCCTAACGTGGTGTTTAACAATTTACGTTCCTTTACAGGTGAGATCATTTACATTACTCTTTATTGATTTGATTCATGTTGTATACGTTACTCGATTACATGAATAAATTACATAATAGATATTCTGTTCCGGACTTCGTAATATTTAGGATTAAATAAATTAAAATAAATCATGTTGGGATTCCGTAAAATAATGAGTTTTTGATAGATTCATGCCTTTTATTACTCAACATAATAGCTGTATTATACTCCATTGATTCATGATGATATAGTAACCATTGCATTACATATACACCATTGACTGTCCTCTCCTTCCAGTGTTTTCAATATTTAATGACCATTTATCATTATTCTATCATTTGTAAATATCATTTTGTATCATCGTATCATCGTACCTCATCATCTCGTTTTTTACTTTTCATTGTATCATTCATCTTTTCACTGTACATTGCATCACCTAACGTGTTTTCTTTGGAAAAATATACGTTCTGATATTCTGATATGCGTTACAGTGTTCCACGGATAGTGGGATGTTTAACTAGTTGATCGTGCTTGGTGATTTCAAGGTCTTCGGCTTTTTCGATCTGCTTTATAACTTTCCTCCAGCTTCTGACTTCTTTCTCCTTTTTTTGTTCTTCCGTCGTTTCGATTGTTGAAAATTTGATTACTTGTGTTCTTGGGGTCTCTCTTATACTTTTCATTTGCAATAGACGCCAACATATTGCTTCTTACAGATATGGGGACGAGCTCTGCTTCACAGAGGAGTTTCTAAGTAGGAGTACTTTTGTAACAACCAGGGATGAGTCTAGCAGCTTTGTTTTGCTCACATTCAAGAGATTCCATGTTACTCTTACTGATACAGGGGAGCCAGCCAGCCGCGCCATACTCAATGACTGACCTGATAAGTCTAATGTGGAGACTTCGAAGGTCATCATTATGTGTACTCCATTTGGAATGTGACACTACTTGTAGAGCTCTCAATCTCTTTTGTATGGTCCTTTTGACATTATTTAACATGATTGTTGAATGTCAGATTCCGCATGTGATTCCACGAAATTTGAGGGAGTCGTTTTTCTTTATTCTTGTTGTTGAGGAAAAGATTTCCCTCCCACTTCACCTCTTTGGTCCAATTTGAGAAAAGATGTATTCAGCTTTGCTTGGGCTGATTTGCATTCTCCATTTCTTTGACCAGCTCTCGATTTTTTTGGGGGCATGTTGCATTATTTGATTGCATTTCTGAGGCTACTCCTTGGACCCAAACAGAAAGATCGTCTGCGAACACTTTTGACATCTGGCTACAAGTCATTCACCATGTCGTTAATCAATATAGTGAAAAGAATAGGACTTAGAACACCTCCTTGTGGAACTCCTTCCTTGAAAGCTCAGTATCTACGGTGACTGCTGTCCGTGATTACTCGGGATTGTCTTCCACTTAAGTAAGCGAATATCCTCTTGATCATGCACATAGGGATGTGTTTTTATATCAGTTTGTGGATTAGGCAGTATTTCTAAACTTTATCGAAGGCTTTTGAGAAATCTATCAGCACCATGAGGATTTTTTAACTGTTGCCGTTGACTGATTTAGTGCTTAGCGCATCAACGACTTGTTGCTGTATTCTCACCAGTTGATCTTCAGTGCTTCTATATTTCCTGAATCCCGCTATCTCTGGCCTGATAATAGATTTCTCCTCGATGATTCGGTTGAGTTTGTTTAGCAACATCCTTTCCATCAGCTTGCATGCAAAACTTGTCAAGCTAATCGGTCTGAATGATTCTGGTCTTTGTTCAGGCTTGCCAGTTTTAAAATTGGAACAATGTTTGCTCTAAGCCATGCAGTCGCTAGGAAGGTGTTTGACATCCCATGAGAGATTGATGAATTTCAAAAGCTCTTCCTTTCCCTCTTCTGGTAGTTGACGTAACATATTGTTAGAAGTACCGTCCTCTCCAGGGGATTTGTTCATTTGCAAATTTTTGATCACCTGGTTCAGTTCTTGTCTGGTTAAGTAGCTGAATTCCTTGCTTTTTGCAAATTTTATTTTTTGTGCAATTATTGTTTGATTTTTTCATCTTCTTCATGTCGTTCTTCTTTACAGATTTTACCCATATTTTATCATTTATCTCAAGAGTGCTCTCTTCAGCATATTGTTGAAAAAGTGTGCTGCACTTCCCTTTGTCATCGTAGATCACTTTACTCCCTGTCCCCATCTCAGGTTTCTTTTTGTTGGCGATTTTACCACTCATCGCCTTAACAACAGCCCAGACTTTTTTTGGATTAGACGTTAGGCTATTATCTTTCAACAGATTTTCCAGCATCTCTCTTTCTCGGTTGTAATGGTCTTCGTGCAATTATTGCATTCTTCAATCCATTTTACTCTATTTCTGGGATCTGCTTCCGCTTCTTTCCTCGCTTGATTTCGTTTCTGCGTCGCCTTTTCACATTCTTCAGACCACCAAATGTTTCCCAGTCTTTTGCCTTTCTTGGGAATGCAATTATTGGCTGCTTCTAGAATCAACTGTTTGTATTATTGTTGTTTTATTGTATCTAGTTGTTTTATTGTATCTAGTCTTGATATCAGTTGAGGCTTCTCCGATTCGTTTTAAATCCTCTTTCATTTCTGTCTGGTTCTTGTGCCAGTCAGGGTTTTCCGTAGTTCCATTTGCTACGTTAATGAACGATGACCTCTTTTCTTGGAAGATGGTTTCTTGATACTAATGATAATTGGAAGGTGGTGATCTGATCCGATGTCGTAAGTGATTTCATGTTTGCATTTTCTTTTGATATTGTCTTTACATAGAGTAAGGTCTGGTGTACTCTTTGTGCCATAAGCCTTGCTGAGACGAATAGCCTTTCTATTGTTGAGTACACTGTACATTGTATCTCTGTATTTTAGCTTGGTCACTGATGTCTTTGCCGATAACATCTTCATTCCTCCTTGGATCCCAGTCTTCAACATGAACGTTAACGTTTCCTGCTATAATATCTGTAACTTTTCACGGCAATTTGTTCGCCTTGAAATTTTGATTCCTTAAATCAAAGACAGAATTATTGATAGGGGCGATGTAGACATCAGTAATTGTTAGTTTGTATTGGCTTTTCTCGATCGTGATTTTGTCGCTTTCCGTTGTGTTATCGCAGTCTGCCACACATCTTATATCAGGATGTGAGTAAGAGATATCATTGTTGATGATAAAATCAATGTCTCCGCCTCTTTGGCGATTATCTTCGACCGCATTTCCTTTTCTGTCAATGTTTCTTTCCTTCCTGATAATATTATATCCGGCTGTCCATTACTTTACTTTTTGACAGCTTGGTTTCTTGTATGACGGCAATGTCAATCTTGTCTCCTTTCATAATTTCCGTCTTTCTTGGTACAGATGACGTCAATGTTTAGTTGTAGTATTTTGATTACCACATCTTCTTTCCTTTTCTTTAATCTCTCATTCCGCTTCTTATTCTTATTTCTGTTAAGAGTTATACTGCATCGCCGAAACATGAGGTGGAATCAATTTGTCGGTGCCAACATCGGCCCGACACGAACATGAATGTTGAAGACGGTCGGTCTGACATGAGCTTAAATACTGAGCTGTTGCAGATGTAGGTCTACGGGTTTCTTCTGCGTTGTATTTACAAAATTTAAGGTTACTTTTTCTTCATAGTAGTTCGTGGAAGTTATTACACTGATATAAATATTCTTTGTTTTTATTGATTTCGGTTTTTATCAGTTCTGTTCTGAAAGATTTTGTCATTTCTTCATCTTCTAGTTCTTTCTTGTGTAACTTAATTTTGGTGTACTATGGTAGAATATTGTTTTCTTAACATATTTGGTTACATGTTAGATCATGATCGATTTTAATGCATTTTTGGTATATTCTTTCTGTTTTTCTGTAATGTTCGTTTTGAGTTGCTTTTAAATTTTTGTGGACAACTGATGAATACCATTTAATAGCGTAGAATCGTATATTTTGCAACGTTTTGGACTCTTCTTGGTCCATTATCAAGCTCATTAACAAAATTATGACATGCTATATAACAAGAGTTTAAAATTCAACCTTATAGACATCTTAATATATGAAATGGCATGTTTACAAAATGATGAAGTCCTAGATATGTAAGGCTAATGTAACCAATCATAGAAATTGTCATATCACATTCAGGTGGCGGGTAAGCCCTTTGTCCCTTTGATTCAAAATTGGAGTCTTCTCTTTTATTGAGATTGCTTCGGCAATTTGTAGATCATTTACTACATAGAAATGAGCGATAGTTTTCTATAAATGGCTTGATATAAATATGTGACCATTATAGTGCGACAGCATAGTCCCTTCCTAATTATAGCACTCAATATCAAGAAGGTTACCATTAAAGTTTTTAACTTGTGTCGAATTTACATCTACATGCAAAATGTCTCTGTGTTACGATTTTATGTACTACACACACGTACATGTAGGCCTAATTCATCCATTTAGTGTATGATTCTAAATATTCAATTTTGAAATGTTTTGTCTTTTCACGAAGTAGCCCTAAAGCAAAACTTAACTCTTGAAGAACAATGAATATATCAGGGGTGCATATCAGGGGCTCACTTTCAACAATTACATCGATAACATATAACTTTATTCAACAAATTTATGATGAATGATAAGATGTCGTGATGGATAATTGTTAGCAAGCTGCGTATATCTATATCTATGATTATATGAGCTTTTGCTACATACTATCTGACCTGCGCTTTTTGAACTGATCGAGGAAAGACAATATCATCAATGAATAATTATTGAAAATAGACAATAAACAATGACAGTATTATCAATAAACAATTTTACCGGAGGCAATTATTTTGTGAAGTAGAAAATAGTCGCAAGCAGGGATGAAATCTAAAAACACATTCTGCCATTTGTCACATAAAAAATAGACAAGACTCGACGGGTAAAACTTGCGACATATCATTAACTGCGGTTTAATTATTATTGGAACGGGGTTGTCATGGAAATTCAAATCATCCATTTCGCCAAAATTACACTGAGCAGAAACAATAAATATTGGATAACGCCATTTGATCAAAAGATTACCTTTACATGTCATTTCATTTTAAAGTGTTTCACAATTGTTAGCTATATATGTTTATACTTTTAGAGACAACTTTTATGTAAGAGCATCATTAAAAGTGCTCATTTAGTGAAGTCAATTGTGAATTCTTACTTCATGCAGTCCCAAAGATATTTAATTGTTTAAAAGGGCTAGATAAGAAATAGATGCCTAAATTTGAACCCATTTTAGTACGGTCCTTATAGTGGCAAAAAAAGCATTACGGCAATGGAGCGAAATTGCTGTTTTGTCGGCTGTGCGATGTGCGATGCCTTAGAGAAAAGCCTTAGAAATGGCATATGATATAAAGCATATTCACTGATATGGCAAGTTTCAAGAATATTCATTCAGTAGTTTCTCTGAAAAAATTGTTGAAGATGAGAGCGGTAAAACAGCAGCAATTAATGCAGTACTATCAATGCAAGTGGAAGAAAAAATATTCACATGAAGACTGATGGGGTATCTATTGATAAGCACTCAACTCCCTCTGTTCAATTCATGACATTAAGAATTTCAGTGAGAATCCGAATATCACACTGAGGAATTGGTTATTAATAAGGCACGAACACCCATGTCAACAGCGCTCTTCGAGATATTCACCAGGTTGAAACATAAAATATGGATCTATGTATTGCAAGTAATTAACAGAGGGCATTTTAGTGCCAACTGGAATTGATCGTCGCATGTCTGTCAATGTCAAAGATGCTGTCAATGCGCATCGTATAACATACATATTGGTATATGTTGTTTGTTTTTGTTTGCTCAAGCCAATTTTATATCAAATTTTCTGATAGTTCTTATTTATTTTTACTGTTGTATCATGTAATTTCTTACCACAAAATTACATATACACGTTAGATTGTTGCCAAGCTTGGAAATCGCTGTTCAGAAAAGTTATTAGTCATGTATCTGGTGAATTGAAAGTGAACTTTTCTCTGCTTTCATCTGAAAATGAAACAAATGGCTTTCATTTGTATTATTCTTATATAACTTGCGTTCTTCAGATCTAATCATCAACTGCCATAAAATAATGGAATAAAATCTAACTGAAAGAATTGCATCAGCAGTGTTCTCATTTACAACTGCATACAAAACATCTGAAAAAGTAGAATGCTCGACTCTTAGGCCCTATTTGTTGCAATTTGGACGTTGCTTTTATACATACAAAAATTTCATACATTTTGATTTATGATTAAAATGCGCTTTACCTCTGCAATTACTAAAAAGAGGTCATGAAAAGGAAAATTTGTTGCTCGCTTACAAATATTTTCAAATTCATGCAATATCAGCTGATTTTTACTGGTTTCGTTGCACACAAGGTAAAAACACGTCTATTTCCTATCTAGCCTTTTATAATATTAAATATCTTTGTGCAGTCCTAAATCCCAATTTCTATTGGGATCCCAATTCTAAAGGCAAGGTAGCCATATTATAAAGCATGAAAAATAATACATTATAAAGCCTTTCTGAAGATATTCTACCTGACTGTGGCAGATGGCAACACAGAGGCACGGGCAGCATCCGAGTCTCCCCAGATCATGGTTAAGTCCAGAGATGGAACCGGGCCTGAGAATTCTAGCTTATCGCGGGCCAGACCGAGTCGTGGACCTGAGGTCAAACTATGTTGACAATTGTCATGACTAACCTCATCGAAATTGGAGCAAAAAAGCATCCTTAGTATTGGCACTGCGCGAACAAGAAATAAATCATCTCTATACTTGGAAGCCGATTGGCAAGCTCTTTTCTTCTATGTGGTTGAGTTTTGCTTTTTCTCCAATGTCATTCTCTTGTGCTGAGTGTGCAGGGTGCACATTTTTAAAAGTCCTAGGTATGACCAAACCAAAGTCTGAACCCAGTTCACCTGGATATAGAGCAAGCACTCTACCACAAGGCTATAGTGCACTTGTTGACTATCTAATTGTTGATTATCTTCAGCATCTGCGCCGATAAACTACAGAAATAGAGTTAATTATTACTACCCATTTGTTGCCTAAAATGAAGCTGATTATAAGTCTACCGGTATACATTGACGGTAAATGTCTCATGATCATTGCAGAGTATGAACAACCACTTGCGATAAATTAATCAATGAAAAGTGCGACCTATCAATCCATGAAACCTAAATTTATTGCTAATTTCTAATGCTATAAAAATTGTATTGGAATACAAATTCGATCTTAGCAGTATGTATCATATTTTCCATCTTCGTCACTAGAAAAATGAAATCGTTATATTTTGGTGTGATACTATAATTGCTATGATGCGGAATATCATAGTAGTACTGTTATAGAGCAGAAACTGTTCAACAGTTGCAGCAACTCTTCAATATAGGAATTTAATGGGGTGATAGCATAATTGGGAGTGACTTCGCATCGACATATTCGAGATGCACTAAATTCTATTATTATAGACTCTGCTCACAATTACCCGTTATTTGCTGATAATTATACATTCAGATTCGATTTACAATTAGCAAGAATTTTTTGTTCATCTGAATCTGAACAATGATTATATTGCGTATGATATGCTGTACCAAGTCTGTTGGCTTCTACCAACAATGTCTTCGCAAAAATCTCACAATTGCCGTGAATTAATATTTGACATTAATATAATTAATGTGAATTTACAGATTGAATATTATTTACATGATTGACTATGAAATAATATTTTTCCCTCAATTGCAATGTTGTCTTTAATCAGTCATACTCGCACCATCGCGTTCAAAGGATGAGACAAATAAGCCTAATGATGGCTATGGAAGTGAAGAAAAGTCGGAGAATTCGACTTTGTCCCAATATGGCAGGAAATCACATTTATTATCGTCATCTTCTAAATAATTGTTTGTTTGAAGATTAATCGCCAATGCGAAATGTAGAATAATGATTACTGATTGGTTTACTTTCAGATGATGTCAATTCATACACGTATTTGTTTTTGGAGTTGATGTGGAGAATTATTTATGTGGAGAAAAATGACTGTTTATTACATAAGCGATAGCTGTAATAGAAAAATCAATTCCCTTATTAATAAGCATGATCTACCGGTAACCTTAGTTAGCAAGCCTAACAAAACTTTGAGCCTATACCTGAATAATAATAGGTCTCGTAAACATAAAAATTGTGACTTATGCAATAGGCTTAATGATAACTATGTTACGTTTGTGATGATCGTCACGCAGTGTATCAATTTACTTGTCAACTCTGCATCAAACGTACATCGGTCAAACTAGTCGTCCTTTTCGTGCCGTCTAAAAGAGCATGCAAGTAGTTTAAAGGCTGGTAATAATAACACTGACCTTTCTGAACATGCGAAATATTTCATCAGCGTAACATGACTATTAAAGATTTCAACCTCACGATTCTTAGCAAGCACAATTCACCTATTGAAAGCCGCATTACTGAACATTAGGACTAAGAATTCAGGCCTGAACAGGAAACAAGAGCTGGTTGGTTTACGGATACCCGTGACTAAGCGATCAAATCGATTCGTATTTAAGATCCACTTCACATTTGTACTTCCGTCACTTCTGATTTTACTGGCAGTGAGGCTTTGACAGGGTCACAAAACGTCTGCTTTTGTAAATAATTTTACCTTCAACTTTTATTTTGAATTGCAAGTGGATAAAAGCATTGTTAGAGACCTTTCACTACAAACTGCTATGTTGTCGGATATAAAATCGCCGCAAAAACCGTCCTTCATATAGATTTTCTTGCTGAACCAGTTTCGATTGAATCATTTTACAATTTGTCAAGGTACCAAACTTCCACCCCGGAGATACTTAGCCTACATAAAAAAAAGAATTACATTTTCACATAAATTCAAATACTGGTTATCAATATGAAACAAAGTCACAGTAGACCTTTCTGAATATCGGTTAGAATGGCGTATCAACATTGAAATCGGGCATTTGGAATCAAAGATTGAAGACAGTCAGAATGCGTATTACATGTTAAACCAATATCCAATCTGTTGACTAAAATATTTCTTTCTTCCTTTCACCTTTCTTATTGATTTGCATCCATTTTCTTTAGAGTCTCTATCTTCACAATTTCTATCGAGTGTTCATGCTCATTACAATGATTAGGGGCCACTTTTCTTGCTTCTTGTTCCCTCCAATACGTAGCCTTCTTGTTTTTTCTACAGGTTTGACACCCACAATTTTGAAAGCTGAGAACGTAAACAATGTTCGAAGTCGCACATGCTGTATGTCTAGCTTTGATAGTGTCAGAAACTCCGTTTTTTAGATTTCACAAGCATAGAGCAAGGACATAGTAGGCAGAGTGTCAACTCGAAAATGTCAGCACACAGTGGACATAAACATAACCTCTCAAATAGCGTTATCATCCGTAACAGACAGAGAAACTGAGGCTTTCTTGATTTGGGACACTACAGATTAGAACTATACGTCGCTCTATCACACGATCCATGGCGACAAAGCTTGTTGTACCTCCCTTGTTTTATCCAAACTGAATTACTGTATTAGTGTTTCCTTCGGCATTTCTAAAGTACAGCAAATACGACTGCATCAATGCCTCTGCTCGTCTTGTGGCAAATCTCCCAAGGTCAGGTCATGTGACACTAACTCTGAAGGAAGTGGGTTGGCTGCACTGAAGCCCCCAATTATATGACTAACTTGCTTATCCGCATCAGTGACCTGCGTAAACGCTCACACATTCGGTAATTTTTAATTGATAGACTTGACGCATCGCGAACTCGGTTAAGGACGATGGGTTGTAGAAGTCTCAGTTCGTGGCTCAAAACCGTGGAAAAATTTACCATCAACAATCCAGTCAATTGAATCGTTGAATCATTTTCAGAATTCTGTAAAGGAATTGCTAATAAATGTCTGCTTTTGATTTTCTTTATTTTTGTCATTTTACTTGTATTTTTTAAATTTTGTACGATAACCTTGAAACTATTCAGCATATGCCTTCTTTCAATAAACTTTTTGATTGATTGATCACGGTGATTGCTAAAGTTTGTTCAGTAGAGCCGTCACATGTAATCCATTTGAAGTTCTAAAGTTTTTAGGTTGTCGACCTTCACATACGTCAAACATACGTCAAACAGTGGTGCCTTCCATGCGCGTGCAATCGACGATGACTGAAGTCAGTCCATGTCACCAATTTGCACTTTGATTTCGTTCTCAGCTGTCAGCTGTGCTCCGTTTTTGGTGATTCGCACACCAATCGATCCCCAGATTATGAAGAATTTGATCTATTCTATAGTAATCGACATATCACTCTATTGAAGATTATCAGATAAGTGAGAACAATGACAACTTTCTCATCTTCGTTTCCGATACTCGTTTTGCAGTGTATAAAATGCCATTCATCTCCAAATGCATTCATGAATTCGATTTCATGGTTGGCAAAGTATGAAAGTGCACTGATAAAGGGTTTTGATGTTCATTTGGTCAAATTGTCCTCACAGAAGGTCAGAATTGTTGGATATCTATGTCGAAAGTCAGTCATTTCTCTCCACGAACATCTGTCAACGTGTGGTGTCAGGTTTCAGCGCTAGGGGTAGAGCATGCCGCGAGGCGTCTTGACGTGGGATGGATTTCCCAATCTCATAAAGCAAACCGCGCGTCATTAGGGAACTTTTTCTGAAATTTCTTGGACGCGTGGTACCGCGCGTCTTGTGTGAACAGCCCCATAAGTTTGATAAGGTTCTGAACGAAAATTCTGGACGCCTGAGACGCGCCGCGTCCGGTGGGAATGGACCTTCAGTCTATCAAGTGAGTTTACATGTCTATTACACAGAGCAGACGGCGAGATAAAATAGTAGAAATAAGAATTTTTTATGCTGATTTTGAATATATTATGGCGAATTGTGCAATAAAAATTAGATACACTGATATCAAATTTCCTACTGATTTCGATGAAAGCAAGAACAAAAACAACTGAAGCCTGCCTTCAGATTAATTTTGGTTCAAATCCTTCTCCAATATGCTAAGACACATCCACTCTCTTTGTTTTATGAAATCGAGAGATCGAAATGGTTTGTCCGATGATTGACAGTCGCAGAAATCGAAGTCCAATGTGAGAGGCCATTGCCAAACTTTGGCGACAACCACGCGGCGAAAAGTCACATGTGTGAAACATTCCTAAGTGATTTGGCATCGATGCCCATGTGGAAATATTGTTTTCACCCAATCACGCACTCTCGTGTAGGAAAGGTGGTTTCGTGTCACAGAGATGCAATGGACTGAGGTATCTTTCAGCCAATTTTATCTCTAAAGTATGTAAGAACGTGAAAACAGAGGCATCCTTAATTAAGCATTCGCAAACAATGCCACAAACATTAGCAATGAGGCACGGTTGAACATCAAAGCTGGAAGTTCTTGGTCCAGAGGAGTTTCAGCATTCCTTGATGTACGTACTACGAATGCTAACTCCAAAAGCAGTGAAAATAAATTCACAACAGACATTTTTAGAGAGCATGGAAATGAGAAGAAAACGAATTATCTGCAGAGAGTGCTTGATTTTGAAAGTGGAGATTTCACACCACAAGTTTTCGGAACAAATGGAGGCATAGGAGTTGTGGTACAGATGCTTTTGCAAAACACTGGCAGAGGGGATTGCTTTAAAGAAAAATGAGGACTGTAGAAGAGTAATCAAATGGATGATAAATCGCATTTCATTTCAAATTCTCCTTTTACAGGGTGCAGCTTAAAAAATGTGACTAACTTTCAATGTAGCATAATTTTAAAAATATCCAAAAGGAAATTAACAAATAACGTCTCATTTTGAAGCCAATACATGATAGAAACTTTGCGGCATAACCAGAATAAAAAGCTGGGTTTATAAGGATATTCGCTGGAGATAAATTCAGACATACATCCTCCCTCATTTTGAATGTGCCTCTCCTCTTTTGGTATTCGCATCTGCCTCGTCCGTCAAAAGGTTTGATGGTATCTTTGAAAAATGTGTCAGGCACGCGTTAAATGACTACAAAACTCATCTTCTTGAGTAAATTAGATTCACACTGAAAACACTAACTTAACCAGAAAGAAGACATTGTTCAGTTTTTCGGCTGATGTAATACGTCGCAAAGTTAATGAAGCATACGGAAAATTGTATCATGGAGAATTTCTTTTCTAGCCAACAATTCTGTGTGGGACACTCTCCAATAGATATAACGGAACTATTCACTGCCGCCTCCATAGATGCCCACAGAAATTAATTTACCCAACCTAAATGGAAAACAAAAACTTATGTCAGTAGTAAGCAAGTGACAAACACTCGACCGGCGCCCCCCCCCCTCTGGAACGGCAGAGTGTCGTGGTCGGCCGCCGTGGTGCTTCGGGTCTGAGTCCCCCCCCCTCTGGAACGACAGAGTCTGTCGTGGTGTGCCGGCCAGGTTGGTTCACAACATGTCCGCTGACTCCCCCCCCCTCGAAAACGACAGAGTGTGAGACTCGGATGTGTTGGTCTCGTATGGGTTGACGTGACCGACCGCCTAGGTTGACGTGGCCGACCGCCTAGGTTGACGTGGGCGACCGTCTAGGTTGTCGTGGATGGTGAAATGGCTGCCAGATTCGGATTCAGCGCAAAATTCTGCATCGGTAGGGTGAGTTTCAAGGCAATTGGCGAGAAAAAATTTTTCTTCAAAATTTTAACAGAGTTAGAATTTGGGACGTTTTGGTGTGTAGCGCCCAAACGAAGCATCGGATGAGAAAACGGAGGCCAGATTCGGAATCTACGTGAAATTTTGGGTTAGGAAGGATGTTTCCAGCGAAATCGGAGAGAAAAAATTTTCGGCTGACGTCCCCCCCCCTCTGGACAGCTTGCTTCGATTTTGGCTTCCAGTGGACGGATTTTGTCGTGCGATAGCTCGTTTGAAAGCTAAGAGTGAGACAAATTCAGTGAAACAATCGGCTTGTTCCTATCTGTCTTCGTTTAGATGTGAGACGCCATTTAAGATTTTAGGTCGGAGCTCGCTCACCTGA
This sequence comes from Prostheceraeus crozeri, assembly GCA_907163375.1. Classification (NCBI taxonomy): domain Eukaryota; kingdom Metazoa; phylum Platyhelminthes; order Polycladida; family Euryleptidae; genus Prostheceraeus; species Prostheceraeus crozeri. Next base: position 428,574 of record CAJQUW010010582.1, read on the forward strand.
AAAAATCCTAAGTGTCAGAGTGGCTTTGTATGGGTAAAAATTTGAAAATTTTCCAAAGTGTGGAATTTCGACCTGGGACCGTCACCAAAACATTTTTCATCAAATTTTGAAATTTCACTGACGTCCCCCCCCCTCTGGACAGCTTGCTTCGATTTTGGCTTCCAGTGGACGGATTTTGTCGTGCGATAGCTCGTTTGAAAGCTAAGAGTGAGAGAAATTCAGTGAAACAATCGGCTTGTTCCTATCTGTCTTCGTTCAAAAGTTAGAGCGGTTACAAGATTTTAGGTCGGAGCTCGCTCACCTGAAAAAATCCTAAGTGTCAGAGTGGCTTTGTATGGGTAAAAATTTGAAAATTTTCCAAAGTGTGGAATTTCGACCTGGGACCGTCACCAAAACATTTTTCATCAAATTTTGAAATTTCACTGACGTCCCCCCCCCTCTGGACAGCTTGCTTCGATTTTGGCTTCCAGTGGACGGATTTTGTCGTGCGATAGCTCGTTTGAAAGCTAAGAGTGAGACAAATTCAGTGAAACAATCGGCTTGTTCTTATCTGTCTTCGTTCAAAAGTTAGAGCGGTTACAAGATTTTGGGACATTGGTGAAAAACGACAGAGTTAGAATTTGGGACGTTTTGGGCTCTAGCTTCAAAACGAAGCATCGGATTGGAAAACGGATTTCAGATTTGGAATCAGCGTGAAATTCTTTATCTGTATAGTGAGTTTCAAGGCAATCGGCGAGAAAAAAATTTTCAACATTTTTCGAAAAAACGACAGAGTTAGAATTTGGGACGTTTTGGTGTGTAGCGCCCAAACGAAGCACCGGATGAGAAAACGGAGGCCAGATTCGGAATCTACGTGAAATTTTGGGTTAGGAAGGATGTTTCCAGCGAAATCGGAGAGAAAAAATTTTCACTGACGTCCCCCCCCCTCTGGACAGCTTGCTTCGATTTTGGCTTCCAGTGGACGGATTTTGTCGTGCGATAGCTCGTTTGAAAGCTAAGAGTGAGACAAATTCAGTGAAACAATCGGCTTGTTCCTATCTGTCTTCGTTTAGATGTGAGACGCCATTTAAGATTTTGGGACATTGGCGAAAAACGACAGAGTTAGATTTCGAATCAGCTTGATGTTATTGTCCAATGAGGATCATCATCCAATGAGAATCAAGCATTTCTTTATAAATAGCGAGCCTTCCACAGTGAGAATCATTCCATCATTGAATCACACGAGTGACGGACGCACATTTTCTCTCTCTCTAGTTCCCTGTTCTATTATCCAACTAAAATGGTAAGTCGCTACTTCCCTCCCTCTCCTCCCTTGAACGTAAACTTAATACAATCTTTTTTCATTTTCAGGCATCTACTCCATCTGCTGCACTAGTAGGACAAAATGGCGGTCAAACGTTACAAGGTTCGCTACGGTCAGATCATCTACAACTGAGGCCAATGGAAGAAACATCCAAGGTACATAATCCTACACCGCTACAGCGTAAATTTAAACAAGCCTTGCGTTATGATGATCATAGCGTAGTACTCCAAACGGGAATGCTCCCTTCCACGGATGTCAAGATAATGCACAATCAGTATGGGGACTACATACTGATCCCCGTGAGTCCGTACATTCGCCACCAACTTGATATTATTGAGGAGTACGTGACATTAAATATGGACATTCCTACTCCTCTTGCTCAAGAGTGGAAGGCGACAGATGACAAGGATACTCCCTATAGAAAGATTTGGGATGGTAATCACATTTGCCTACCGGTATCACATTGGTGTACTTACTATAAGAAGGAGGGAGATCATTCAATACCCATCAGATGTGATGAGCTCGGAGAAGGTACTTGGGATATCCTTTTCAAAGTGAATGGGCTATATTATGGTCGACACAAGGATAATAAAATAGCCTCTCTCTCCATGCATATGGAATCCATCCTATATATTCCGAAACCACCCAACGTGGACGACATAATTGATCAAATCCTTAACAGCAGTGGTACGAAGCGCAAGTCGGAGAAGAATGCTACATCAAAACGCAAATCAAAGAAGGAGAATTGCTAGTCCTTTCCTAACTCTACCCTATGACAATTCGCTTATGTGCTTTGAGTGTCGTAGACGTGGTCTTATTAGATACATTTTACTTCTTCGTTGCCATCATATCATTTGTGCATTTTGTCGTGAAAAGCATCGATGTAATTCTTCATTTTGTAATATGTTATAGAACGTTTCCTTAGATGTGTAAATTTCCGTTTTAGGCTTCTATCATCATTTTTATGGATTGTGAGGGTGAACCTGTACAGGAGCTCAGTGCTATTGCTATGAACAATTGGACATATCAGATTGTTAGTGTCTATCATCAACATGCCAACTGCGATCCCAATGTTGATCAATGGGCGAGAAAACACATTCATGGACTTAATCTGAAATATTTGCAAGACTATGGCTTTTCTTGTGAAAGTGCTCTTCTTATTGACTTTAAACGATGGTTAGCTGCTTTCAATGTTATACGCATCTTTTGTAATAATCCTGGTAAGGAGAGGAAAGTATTTCCCAATCTAATCATTGATGATATTTTGCTCCCGCCTTGGGATAGTAGAGTGAATCAACATTATCATGAAGTCACGAAACGTTTTAAGGATTTGTGTGTTCCTATTTTGTCTGTTCGTTGTAGTAGCTACGTTCATAACCAATGCTTCTTTCCTCCTTACCTCAACACTGCCAAAGTCCTGTATGGTTATCATTGCTCGCTGTATGATAGTTATCAGCTGTATCTATTTTATCTCTTTCAAACCATTGATTTATAATGCATGCTTGTTACCGTTATTCAATAAATGTTACTATGAGAAGAGTTGTTGTTTTCATGCAATGGATGGGTTAGTTAAAGGGCGATCATGTCTTTCTCAAACGACTGCGGAACATTACGTTTTCATAGGCAAAGTTTAAAAGGAGCTGTTCAAGATTATGTGATAAATTTTCATAAAGATGAGACCGACATCGAAGCAGTGGTCGATGATGCTAGCACTCTATTTCTAGAGTTAATGAATACATTCTCTGATAGCATTGTCATGGCGCGATTAGTTGCGAAAATTAAGTTTAGTCATTTTGGAAAGGAAGAGGTGGAAAGTCGCTCTTTCCATTTTGCTTCTTATTCAATGGAAGTGGTAGATCACCCCGAAGAATTTTTTAAAAGACATATGATAAAAATTGCTGAACGTCTTAACGCATTTAACCATCATGGTAGCAGTCTAGTGATTGAAGCGATTTCAGATATTCACATTCAACTTTCCATAAAGAAAAATTGAAAATGCAGTGGTACTTGATTGTAGCACAACTGGTTTTCGAGCTATGTCTGCTCACTCTCGAAGTATATTCCTTCTGTACATGCGTCTATTATTTAGAAAAGGCTAGCAAATTCATATCTTCAAAAAGACTTGCTATAGACATCAGTAACGGTGAAACTATGTGTTGCGATGTATGTAAGCGAAAGGATGGAAATGAAAAGCGCATCTTCAAGAGATGTAAGCATGCTTTTTGTCAACGCTGTTTCATACGTAATTGCATTCAACTTTGCCAATGTAACCACTGTGATATTGCTCATTTCGAGTGTCACTTCTGTCGCAATAGTTAGTACCTATGCAAATGTGGTAAAGATAGGTTTTAGCAAAGACTAACGCGGAAAATGGCGAAACGTAAAATGACGAAACGTAAAAGTCAAAAGTTTTCTTCAGCCATTCAAGCTCTCCGACGAATGAAAGCAAATCAGCGATACAATGCTATACGACATGCTAACGATAAATTCATTTGTGAAATTATTTCTCATGTGAGGAAGTTGAGGACGAAGAAATTAGCGCCAAAACAACGAAAGTTACTTAAGCGATATGCTACGAAATTGCGTTTCATCTCCAATCCTAAAGTCACCCTTCAAAGAAAGAGGAAAACTCTAACACAAAAGGGCGGTTTCCTTTCAGCAATACTTCCAATGATAGCTCCTGCCGTGGGCAACCTATTGGGTAATATCTTTGGCTCTAAGCGTTAATTATGCAAATGTTGAGTCTCAAAGTAATAAAATGGATTTCAGACTTCAATGTGATAAAGTTCTGACTGTATCAGGTCCATCTCATGCAGGTAAAACTGTTTTCACGCTGAATTTATTGGATAAAAGAAGGGAGTTGTTTAAGGAACCTATCAATCGAGTGATTTGGTGTTATGGTATTTATCAACCGTCGCTGTTTCAGGAATTGCAAAGTCGCAACTTTATTCGACATGAAGGAATTATTCCAGTGGATAAACTTCAGTCTAATGATGTTGTTGTATTGGATGATTTATTAAAAGAAAGTAAGAATTCAAAAGATGTTACAGATATGTTCACTCGCGCAGCACACCATAAAAGGTGTTTTATCATCTATATCACACAAAATTTGTTTCCTGATGGAAAAGAAGCTCGTACACGAAACCTGAATACACACTATTATGCTATTTTCAAGAATCCGCGAGATAAAAGTCAATTTGAAATTTTAGCGCGACAAGTTGCACCCAGAGGATCAAAAGCCTTAATTGAAATTTTTCAAGCAGCTACTGAAAAACCATACGGTTACTTATTCATTGACTTTACGCAAGAGTGTCCGGAAGAATTTAGATTTCGAAGTGATATTTTGAAAACTCCCATGATTATCTACAAACTATGAGTTCTTATTCTCGCATGATTGTTATTCCTCAGGATGAATATGTACAATTGACTGCCATGCAGCAAGTAAAGCAACCTCTTGCAAATCAAATGTATAGGAAAGAAATAGATTATCAGCAAAATGTTCACATCAAAGATCCACATCGTGCTGTATTATTACAATCGGAAACTGTTGAGCAATTGAAAAACTTGAAGAATAAGATGCGTGACTCTGTATCGACTGCTACACCTTTAGCATCTCGCGCACATGCCATATCTCTTTTCAACAGTATTGAACCCCATCTCAATGTAAATGATAGAGGAGAAATCATTACAGATGAAAATAAAGTGATTGATGCTTCACGTTATGAAGACTTGATTCAGTATGCGACACGTAGAAAGCGCCGTCAGGGCTATGTTCCACCTGGTTGGTCATACTTTCTTAAACTATTGAAAAAGCATAATGTGCCAAAATTTGCTTTAAATAATGAGACATTGAAAGAACTTGATTCAACAGTGGCTACTACTCCAATGCTTCAGGCGATGAAAATGCCAACAAATTGGTTTAAGGCGTCACCTGCTACATCCCCTCCCACACTCACTAAGCAAACAAGAGGAAGAACTCGACGTAGATCTACATCGCCACTAAAACTGGTAAAAGGAAAACGTAAAACAGCTCCTCCTAGGAAATACATGTTCTCAGACTATTAATATGAAGCAGATGGGTTGCTTGCCATGTAATGAGCCGCCAGAGGTGAATGTCGTTGTCACTTGCACTTGCTGCGCCAGCTCTCTTAATGAAACCCCTAAGCAATGTGAACACGATCGCAAAACCGCTAAAGCTAAATGCTGCAGTTGTTGTAAATGTAGAAAGGCAAGAAAGAAAAAAGATGAGAAGGAGGAAAAAGAGTCAGCCGTCATCGACTGAACGTTTGAAGTCAATCTATTATGATGTAAAACATCCGGCAGGATTTGCATCTATCAAGAAATTATCAAAAGCGAGTGGTCTTCCACAATCACAAGTGAAACGATGGTTAAAGGGTCAGGCTACCTATACACTCCACAAACAAGCGAAAAAGAAGTACCGCACCCGCCATTATATTGTTCATGACATCGATGAACAGTGGCAAGCAGATTTGTGCGATGTTGCCTCCATTTCAAAACATAACTCGGGCAATAATTTTATTTTAACCGTCATTGATATTTTCTCGCGTTATGCGTGGGCTCAACCTTTAAAAACTAAAGAAGGGAAAGGAGTAGCAAAAGCATTCCAAACAATTTTTCGAGAAGGTCGCATTCCAAAAAGAATTCAGAGTGATCAAGGAAAAGAGTTTGAAAATCAGCATGTGACAAGATTATTTGAGAGGCATGACATTGAGTTGTTTAGTGTAAAGAGCGCTTATAAAGCTGCACTCGTTGAACGTTTTAATCGCACATTAAAAAATCGCTTGTGGCGACATTTTACTGCCAACTTGACACAAAATTGGACAAAGGTTCTACAAGATACACTCCATGCCTACAATCACTCTATCCATCGTTCTATTGGACTCAGACCAGTAGATGTAAATGCTGACAATGTAGATAAAGTGCGCGAATCATTCCAACGTAAACGCACTCATGTGAAAAGTGATGTGAAAATTGGCGATAAAGTTCGTATCTCAAAAGTGAAAAGTGTTTTTGCTAAAGAGTACCTTCCGAATTGGACAGAGGAGGTATTTACAGTATCAAGGATTAATCAAAAAGACTCTCCGACCACCTACAAGTTGAAAGATTACGATAATGAAGAAATTGAGGGTAGCTTTTACCGCGATGAGATTGAGGTAGTCACTGAAAGTGAAACATATTTGGTAGAGAAAATCATTCGATGTAAAAAACGGCAAGGTGAAGAATGGTGTCTTGTTAAATGGACTGGTTATCCTTCAAGTATGAACTCTTGGATGCGTCGTGCCGACATCTTTCATCTAAGTGATCGACAGTGATTCATGCAAAGTTGTAACTAACAATGTTTAGGGTTTGAGCTATGAATCCAACTGCCTCATTTTATTCACGACCCTCCTATGTAAGTGGCGGAGGACAAATTTACATCGGTGCTCGCCGCCAACGTGGAGGTAGCATACTTGGTGCACTGAAATCTGTTGTAGCACCTCTCATATCCAATGTCGGTAGATCTTTAAAACGAAATGTTTTAAGTAATGCCGTTGGCTTTGCTGGTGATGTTGCTAGTGATCTTTCCAGAGGTAGAAGTTTTAAGAGCACTTTGTTGAATCGTGGGAAGGAACGCGGTTTAAAAACATTGAAGCAGACCATTGCTGGTGTTACTCAAGGAAAGAAATCACCTAAACGAATGAATAAAGGAAGGAGGAAACATCGCGGAGCTGGTAAGGTGCGATCTTCAGTCAAAAGGCATTCACGCAAACGTCGCAGAGGCTCTAATCATTCATCAGGCGCTAAACGACGACGCTGCTATAACTTCTAATCATGGAGTGTAAAACTTCCGGTTTTTGTTTGTTCGATCAACAAGCCATACAGACAGATATTCTTAGTTCAAGTATTGTAGATTATCATCCTCGAACAGCTGAGAATGCTGGCCCCATTGAATTTGTTATTCCTGGTGGTAGTGATGACTACATAGATTTCAGTTATGCGATGCTTGATTTGAGGTTTAGAATTCAGCAAGCAGATGGAACTGCTATTGACGATGCACATAAAGTTGGACTGAACAATTTACCATTGACTACATTACTTCGTGATGTTTCTCTAACGATTGGAGAGCAGCAAGTGGAATGTGGTCAAAGCGATTATCCCTATAAATCATATTTCAATCATGTATCACAGTTTCATCCAGCAGCACAAAAAAGTCATATGGAAGCCATGGGATGGTACAGAGATGAAGCAGGAAAATTTGATGTTGAAACAAACAGTGGCTTTGTAAAGCGATCTGCTATGATTAAAGATAGTAGAGTATGTCAGCTATATGGTCCGCTGAATTTAGACTTCTTTAGACAGTCAAAGTTTTTACTGTGTAATACCAGCATGCGACTCAAGCTGACATTGAATAAGCCTGAATTTGCGCTGAATGCATTTGCTAAAGTTGACAATTTTAGAATTCATGTGGAAGATATTGCACTTTACATTCGTCGAGTAGTACCGAATCCAAGTGTCATTAGAGGGCATGCTGAAGGCCTTAACCGCCAAAATGCCATTTACCCCATTCAGCATACAAAGCTTCTCACCTTTACAATTCCGAAAGATCAAAAGAGTTTCATGAAAGATGGCCTCTTTCCATCGGAAGCACCGAAGCTCCTCATGGTGGCAATGGTTGAAAATGATGCATTTAATGGTAATATAAAGAAGAATCCTTTCAATTTTAAACACAATCAGTTAAGTGAAATTGCTTTACGTGTAAATGGTGTGAGTCATCCTGGTCCACCCTACAAACCAGATTTTGCTTCAGATCAATTTATGCGCAGTTATGTTGATTTTATGGATGTTTTTGGCTTTTACAATACGGATGACACCAACGGACTGACTATGAAAGAGTTTAAGAGTGGATATACTATTTATGCATTTGATGTGACTGCTGACAGCGATATTAGTGCACCCTATCGTCAAGCGAACGTGCCTCATAATATTCGTTTGGATTTAACGTTCAAAAGAACACTACCTGAGACGATCAATGTATTAATTTATGCAGTCTTCGATTCAAATATTGAAATTACAAAGTATCGTGACGTGATTCTTCAGTATAATCGTTAATGAGTTGGTTGACTGCTGACGATATTAAGACTAAAATGCAGCGTAATGCAGACGAAGCGACGTTGAAAGCTTTCGATAATGTCTATTCACTCGATACCTTACCACCTGCAGTAAATCACTATCCCATCTTTATTGTGCTAAACACTCATTCACAGAATTTAGGCGGTGAGCATTGGAAAGCGATCTTTATTGGAGAAGACCGACGTGGTGAACTATTTGACTCTCTTGCTCAACCTCCAAATATACCAACACAGCAGTGGTTGAGAAAACATACGCGTCAATATCAGCGAAATGAACGCATACTACAACATCCACTTTCATCAACGTGTGGTGCTTTTGTACTGTACTTCATCTTAAAACGTTTACATGTATCTCGATTTGCATCTATTATTCAAAACTTTTCATGTAATCCATCCTCTAATGAAAAAATGATTTGTAAGTTCTATCATCATTTGAAATAAAAACATCATGTTGGAAAAAATTGTTTTTTATTTTACAATCCGCTGGGTACGTACATACTCAATGAGATAGTCTAGGATCATATTTGCTTGTTCATGAGATTTTAGTCCAGTAATGATCACTTTACTATTATGAAAGATTGCCACATGCACAGGCAACCAACAACTAATGAGAGCGGCAGGAAAAAGTTCGGGTTCATAACACAAACTGTAACTGCTGGTACGAATCTTCAAAAATGATAGACTGTCACTCAATTGAGTAGAGATCACCATATTGTCCACAGTCAGATTCGACATCACACACCTCTCCCTCTTCCATATCCGACGTAGTAGTCTTTGTAGCTCTAAGCGCATTGACTGCGCCGATGAATGAGAAAGGGCGCCGAGAATCTGTACAGTCCCATTTGGGAAGAGTTGAAGATTCCGTGAATTGTTCATCTTCACCACTAACATTTGAGGACGGCCCGGGTAATACTTGCTGTTTGGAAGCTGTTGGCGTAATGTTGTGAGATCGATTTTGGTGTAGAGTCTGAAGCGACGGAGAATGTTGACGATGGTGTAGCGATGGCGCTTCATGATGAAAGAATGAGTAAATTGAGCGATGTACCTTCCTTTTATACTTTTCCCAACTACCTTGATGAAATGTGAAGTTAGTATGAAGTTGGGAATGATAGAGTTGAATTCGCCGATTGTTGACGCGCAGCCAGATGCGATTTCCAATACGTGAATGTCTTTTCATATAGAAGTATTTCAAGTCCTTCATGATATGATGTAGAGATTGAAAATGACGATAAGATAAAGCAAACTCTCTTCTCACATTTCCAGTTGAATCTTTGAAATAGACGTTTCGATCATGATCCGTTTCAATACGTTGTAGGGAATCTAATTTCCAACTCATGGTGCGTGGTAATCATATCTGATTAAGATTTGCATAGTAGGGCGATGAACTCACGACGAATAAATGTCATGATGGAGCGATGTATGTATCTTCTATACTTCTCCCAATTGTATTTGCGAAATGAGAAACAGTTTGCGGAATGAGAACGGTAGATTTGAATTTCATTTCTGTAATGTTGAAGCCAAACTTGACCACCCAAGGAGATGAATCTTAATGTTTCAAAATATTCCAAATCCCTCATGATATCATTGAGGTTGACAAATTGTCGCCATGTTAATGTAATTCCTCTTGATGTATGACCATGAGAATTTTTGAAATGTACGTTTCCATCACGATCAACTCTGATATATTGTAGAGAGTCCAAAATCCAAGTCTTCATGATGTTATGCAAAGTTGCAGATTAGCAATATAAAAATGTCGTTTTATCATATTTTGCTTAGCAATGCGGCTACAAAGAGATTTACTAGTAATCGAGCCGCACTCTTTTCTACTCCCATTGATCATGCACAACAGCTAAATGGGAATTGGGAAGTGGGTGTCACTCAACTTGTTTATAGCAACTGTGTCTATACTTTTGATCATGAGGTGATGACTATTAATATGAGGCGTACAGCTGCTTATCAATGTGAAAAGGGGTGCCGAGTATACATTCCACAGTGGTCAAAGAAAGATCTCTTATCATGTAAAAAGTTTATATATGATTTCTTGAATAAAGCGTGTAAACATATTGTCCAATTTACTCCGCACAATGATGATTATAATTATGTACATCATGTAGTTGAGAAAGATTGGATTGTTGGTTTAAGTCCAAGTTTAAGAAATGATTTAGGCTACCTCGCTAGCGCCTTAACAAGCTATGATAATTTTAACGTTAATTACCACATAAGTGGTCATAAACAGTTAATATATCGAGAGGAAGCTTATTATGTAGATCTTATTCCAAGAAATGAGAAGACGTTGGTGAAGAAGATTGTGATTAAGCCAAGAAAGACAAACATGACTCCTGAAACATTATTGAAGAAATTTAATTATCTCCTTCGAGTTGATGGTAAACAAGTGGCAACGTTGACTTATATCAAATCATATTGCAATAAGCAAATTAAATGATGATGATCTAGTATTAGTTTGTTCAAAAGATTTTCATCAGTTCTTACGACATCGTTCTGCAGCTGTTCATGGAAAATCTGATATGCAACATTTACCATGTGAAAGGCCAAATCAATTTGATACAGAATGGGCCGTATCTTTATACAGAAAGTGTGTAGAGCCTTTTGGTGGTTTCTTACATGAAACAAGAGTGTTGATGCCTCGCATTATTACTTCGGTTAAATTGGTTGTAGATTATTTAAATGAAGTGATTAATGAGCAACATATTTCATTTTCTGAAAAAGAAGGTACTTTGTCTCTCACTATAAATGGAAAAGGTATTGAACTAATTATGGATAAAACTCTAATGGACATTTTGGGTTTTGATCAAAATATCTTTAAAAGTGGTACTGTAACCAAAGCTAGCGCAGACATGTCGCTATCGCGTCGTATTAACTATTTTCAGATATATTCCAATATTGGTGAAGATGTACGTGTGGGAGATGTTGAAGCTCCATTGCTAGCAATGATACCATACCAGCCAAAAAGCTGCAGTATATTATCTGAGCATACTTTCAAGAAAGTGCATTATACAAAGCTGAAATCAAACTACATCCCACAAATTGATATTGCCATTTATGATGATGCTGGTGCGTTGATTCCTTTTCATAAAGATGCTGTGACAAGTATTACACTCCCTTTCCGAATGAAGAGTTAATGCAAAAGTATGCTATTATATTTTTCCAATGTGAATAATATGGAAAGTGAAAATAAGGACTCGTTTCTAATCTACTTGCCCAGTAATGCTTCTATGAATAAATTTCCCAAAAATAAACCATCAGACTATCGAGTAGAATTAAATCGGCCACTGCATTTAGAAGGTGAATGGGAGGTTGGCGTTTCTAGTATTTGCTATGATAGCAATATTCAGAATGTGAATGATTTGGAAGAAATGATATTGACTCCTCGCACCCATGATGGAATAACGATGAATAATGCATTCCACTTCCCATACAATTTAACATCAGATGGAAAATGGAACTATGAATGGATTCAGATAAAATCAGATTCTTATGAGCCATTTGGGAATGAGAAAATTATTAAGGCATTCAACAGTGGTAATACTTCCATCATGAAGAATAAAAATCAGAAAGCTTATGAGTTTACTATCTATCATTGGAGTGGGAGACAGTTCCTCCGCTTTCATTCTTTTACTAAAGGTCTTACGCTGAGGTTGGATAGTGAATTCTATCCGCATCTTGGTTTTGGTCATGGACTACATCTAACGTCAATTGCTACTGCAAATGTTAGAAAAGTTTATTCAAATCGAATCAACAAATTTCATTATAGATTTAAAATATTTGATGAAGATGTTGTAGAATGCGAAGAACGCATCATTTTGAAAAAGCGTGGTGTTCAACCTTTATCACTTATTGAGTTAGTAAAACGATGGAATGAGACTGTGGGTAAGAAGTATGGAGAAAAAATTATGGCGGACAAAAATAAGTTGGTTATTCAGAAATATAATGACAAACTTACAGTTTATTTCTCTCCAACCTTGCGTCATTTTGTAAGACATTATACACCTATTATTGGAAGCGGTGTGGTGTATGCTTCTCATGAATATCACACTAAAGCTGATTCAGTTAATGATGAATGGTGGGTGGACATCTATGGCGATCGCATCAAGAAAATTTACCAGTCTTATGAAGAATCTAAAGTTGCTATCAATATAATGCCGCGTCTATATCATACAGTTGAAAGCTTCATTCATGTAGTAAATCCTTATATACAACAGAAGTTGAAGCATGTGATGAAAAGTAAATATGATGTAAAGACACACCACATTTCGTTTTCAATTGAAAATCAACGCGTTGTTCTGAAACTGGGTGATGACATTCAATGTCAATTGAGTAAAAATTTGAAAAAACTCTTTGGTTTTTCAATGCTACAAACAGTGTTTGCTGCTGCGCATACGATTGGTATAGAAACACCAATGACACTTGATAAACATGAACAGCACCTTTACATTCAAAGTGATTTGATTCTACCTATTTCTGTTGGTGAGAAAAAAGAATACATTTTACGTGAATTCATTCATGATAAAGACGCTTCATATGGAATAGTCGAGAAGATGTTTGAATCTATTTTCTATCATCCCGTCGTCAAACAAACTATACCCTCTATTGCTATCAAAATTACCAATGGTTTACAAGAGTGCATCCATGTGAAAGATACTAAATCCCTCGTAACTTTAGTGTTTCGGAAAACAAAGTGAAGTCATTGTGGTATGTTTATTGAAATATGTACATGAATGTGAAGCAATAGACTTTATACAACATCCACTGAAAATATATACATGAGCGCACTTCAATAAACATTGCTATATACAAAAAGTCTTTTTACTTCGTGAAGGGTGGAAATATACAGGGATAGGAAAAATGTCTTTCAGTGGGAAAGTCATCACATGGGGAATGTACAGATGTGGACACATATTCACAAGGAAAAAACAATCTCATGCGATACATAAAACAACAATGTTTATCTACAGAAATCAACATCAAAATACTAAGTTAAGGATGATTATGCTAAGACGTCTCCTGAATGTGGTAGTGTGAGTTTAATTCTTTTGGGTGGTGGTATGATTGTGTCAGGATGTCCATGTGGAAGAGATATGTTGTGTTCTAACCAGCACCTCTTATCCTCCCATGCTGAAAGCGCCCGTTTCCTAAAAGTATGAGTTTTGATCTCATGCGACTTAGATTTTAAGATTGTCATATTGACAAACGTTATATTTTTATTTCTATAGGCTTTCCTGAAATTCTTATGTTTCATATTTTGCACAATGGATTTTGATATGCCTTTAGCGCGCTTAATGCTATCATCACTATCCTTTAATTTCATAGAATACATTTTTGGACGGAGGAGAATCATTTCATCTATTTCCTTCCCTGCTGTCTCATCCTTAAAGCAGCCAAGTTTTGCCTTATTTTTGATGGAGTAGAGTGGATGATCAGCAGGATAATTTGATGTATCAAAATATCTTTCCAAAGATTTTCCTACTTCATTGAAATTTAAATCTTTTTGAGTGGTAATACCTAAGAAGAAACTATCTGTATCACCACCCAACAAACGAACCTCTTTTACGAGAGGACATGGTTTTAGTATTTTATAAAAGAGTTGGTACATTTCAAGCTTAGAATAATCTAGTACAGCTTGACCAATATAGATGGGTTTGCACAACTCAACTTCAGATTTTATCATTTTAACACCTATAAGGTCCTCATCGATAATGTCTCTATCGATGAATAGAGGTGATGAGATCAATTTGTGATACTTTTGATCATCATTAACTAGTTTGTAGTTTACGCGCTTTCTAACATCCTCCATCGTCTTACCAAATAGACTGTTGTTCTTATATTTATAAAAATCTTTTTCAAAGTTATTTTGGGCTAGTGCACGTTTCTGGCTGTTGCTATCAATATATGGCTTGAGGAAGGCTTTCTGTCTAAATTTAATAATGCGGTGAACTCTTTTTAAAATCATACCCATTTCTAAATAAAATTTTAAGATGCTAAAGTGGACTAGATAGTTTTCTTTATCATACTGGGTGAGTAAAAGTTTGCGACAAGGCTTATAGTCGGGTTGTCCACATGATTCTAAATCTTTATGAAATTGTTTCATAAAGTCGGAAAACATATCTTTACTCACTTCACCTGATTCGGGTGCGAGTGGAAAATCTACGGTTTTATGTTTAATATTATTTGGATAGATTAGATCTATCTCAAAATAATATCCCCAATCACCTTCATCTGGAATTGCTAGTATGTTAGAAGGGTTGGAGAAATGTTGAATATCACTATCATCTAACCAGCTAAACTCAGAGTGAGGTAGCGGTTTGGATAATGAACTACCATACAAATTATTTTGGTCATAATACTTCAGATGAGTCTGGTCATTGCCTACTGTTTCAGATTTTAACCTATGTTTATTTACAAATGTGAGACCACCGCGAATTCCTCGCTCAAATAAATTATACATCTCTGGATCTTGTAAGAGATGAATGGTCTCACCAGTCATTTTAAAAGCAGACTTAAATAACATGGCTGGCAGACTGACAAAGTGGACGGGATCTAACTTATCTTCTTCTAATGCCACTCGTCGAAACTCCTGAAATACATCAGCCAGCAAAAATACATCTAACTTAAGGTAGGCAATCATATATTCGCCAAATGTATGGCAGTCAAATTTTATCCATGCATCTTGTGCATGATCATAATCTTCGGTCTTACATTCTGCGCCGGTCAAATCATTTTTAAATTTATCTATGGGCGGAAGAGAAGTCTCGCCGAGTTTACTAATCGCATCAAAATATGCATATGGAAAGACTCCTTTCCGTGTGATGACTTCATCGGTTAGATTTGGGTATTGTTTCTTAAGATTTTGTGTTAGTGGAAGAGACTTTAGATTTTGCACGAGAGAGGCCAGTGATGCAGTCATAAATTGGTAGGAATCTAAAAATTTTATATCAAAATAGACCGTCTTATTTTCTTTAGTTTTATCGACAGGCACTTTTGCTGTCATGGCCATAAACTTCTCTCTCGTTTGCGCTATTACATCAAGCTTCCACTCTTTCATTTGACCTAAACCTCCTTTTATTATCATATGGCTGTCGTAGCCCTTGAAATTATGGAAAATGACGGGTAATGTACGCCGTTTCATCCTAAGTGAAAAATTGCATTTTGAACAGAGTGCGTTTCTAAATTTAGCAGTGATGTGATCATGGTCGCGCACTTTCTTAATCTTATCATCGTCAAATGTTTTCCTACATTTGGGGCAAATGTTGCAACTATCAAATTTTGCTTGATCATCTGCTGTCATATGCAATGATCTGCGATAGAGTTCACCATCATGTTTTTGTTGAAATTTTACAGCCTGTTCGAGGAATTGTAGGAATTGGTAAATACAATCCTCACCTTGCCAGACGCGCATTTTATTTTGCCTACTCCTAAAGTGATCATGCCATACTTCATAGCAGGAAATGGCTGCTGGTCGGTGGATGTTATCATCGATATAACATTCGATGTCAGCATAGATGACACGAAGAGGACTTAATTCATCACCATTCTCTCTATATGAAAACTCCTTATCTTTGGGCATGCGCTCCATTTGCAGTTTACCTCGCTTACACCATTCGTAATGAGTTTCAAATTTAGTTTTCCTCCTAAAGTGGCGAATACATCTGTCGCAGTAATATAACTCTCTACTAGAGTTTTCTAAGTGGTGGTATAAGCGAGAGATTTTGGGAATACCGCAGTAGTGCCATTCCTCACTATCATCCTGTTTTACTAATAACAGGTTGACAACGTGGTCATAACAACTCGAACGCGAGTTGTAGCGCACACCCTTCAATCCTTTTTCCCAAACATGGAGAACTATTTTGATGTTGTTCAATTTTTCAAATTTTTCTATATCTTTAATTTTCATATCGTCACTATTACAGTCATCGAAGTTTAATTCATTCTCCCACTGTTGATACTTACTCTTGCGGTATCGACTATTCTGCACATCATTATAGTGGAGAATGGAGAGGACGGCATACTTAAAACATTGCGATTCGCAATCTACAGAAATGACTGCTGCTTTATTTCTTAAATTTTTCGGAAGTTTAAAGGAACCTCGACCACTATGATTTCCTAATAAACTGATTTTAATCATGGCGGTCTCAATACCATCAAAAACGAGTCCACTATCACGCTCGTTAAATTTATCTATATTTAATTTTAACCCTTGGATATGAAAATTTATCCAAGACTCACAGTCTACAACTTCGGTTGCAGGAGAGGAGGGTATGTGAAACTCCAACCTCTCTATTATTTGTCCAGTATGGTGGTCGATTTTTACATATTTTATTTTAAGATAGATGAGCGCCTTCATCCTAAAATTGTCTAAATTGTTGAAGAGCGCTTCTATCAATGATGAATTTTGATGAAACCATTCCTCAAAGTTAGCAATGGTTTCTGAGGAGTCCATCTGGTAGTTCCTCACTAAATTATTTATGGACACTTCAGTGAGTCGGATAGAGGAGGTACCGTTGGTGTAGGTATCGTTCGCGTGTGTATGTTGAAGTCTGTGCGAAGATAGTTCAAAACGTGTCTCGAAAGACTGAGCGCACAAGTCGCAAGAAAAGGAGACATCGTTAACAGAATCATCCCTACCTTCGGAGATTGATGCCGGCTTAGGTCGACAAACACCTCGCTTGATGTGTCGGGTGAGATCACGCTTCCTCGTGAAGATGTGTCCACAGTCAGCACATTGCCGATCGTCGCATTCCCGCGACAATGTTGATATGGACTCGCACGAGATGGAACTGGTATCACCTGAAAGAGAAATCATTCTTTCATCTCTGTTCAAGTGTCAGTATATTGTTACAACCTACCTTGACTCAACAACTCTAAACTTTCCTCGAGAAGGGAGGGTGTTGGTGATGAAGTTGATGCCTGAAATTGAGGAAGATGCTATTAGCCACACGTTTGAGGGAGATGAGAGAGGAAATTTTCAACTTACCATTTGAACGAAATTATGTTTAAGCTTGATACTTGAACAAGATAGAGACTTCACTCAAATTTGGTATTCACTAAAGAGCAGTTCACTTGTACGCCTCAAATACAGAATTCGCTAGACAACAGTTCACTTATGAGTCTCAAAGACAGAGTGAAATGATACGGATGTCACTTTGCTTATATACTTTCATTCTCTTCATTCATTGGATGTTCATTCTGATTGGTTGCTTGTTGATACTTAAGAATTAGAAAACATTTCAAAGTCATTATTCACAGTCAACATGACAAGCCCTCCGACAACACCAAACACAAAATTCTCTTCTCCATGCTCAACACCAAAGGCGCTCGTTACACCAAACGCTCCAAGAAAGGCGAAGGTGGAGAAGGTGTACCAACTGGACAATATCAGGAAGTTATCATTACCAGCGGATGAGGAAGAGGAGAGTGTATGTGAGAAGGAGTGTCCCGACTTAACAGGCGTGAGGTGGAAGTATCTCCAGTACGATACTGACGATGTGATGGAGATCACCAGCACGAAATTCCTCCACCAATTATGGGAGTGGTACACCCCTAACTCCCAGCCACGAACTATGGCAGAGTGGGAGTATATTGATAAAGTGAGGCTCGCAGTGGAAGAACGATTAAAGCAACTGAACTGTTTTTGTTATCTATGTGAAGCCAGACTCTGGGACGATATTGACGATGAAGACCTTTTGAAATACATGCCATAATAAATTTTTATTTCGTATTATCTTTGCTTTCATACTGACGTACTTGAATGGGGCTTCAGTGGATGATTTAACCATGTATACATTT
Source organism: Prostheceraeus crozeri (assembly GCA_907163375.1). Lineage (NCBI taxonomy): Eukaryota > Metazoa > Platyhelminthes > Polycladida > Euryleptidae > Prostheceraeus > Prostheceraeus crozeri. The sequence continues at coordinate 446,808 of CAJQUW010010582.1, forward strand.
TCATTTGGAAATAGTAGCACGCTTAGTCTAACTTGTAAATCTTAAAACATTTCATATGGACGATGATGATAGATGAAATAGTGTCAAATAAAATTAAGATAGCTTACACTTCTGATACAGGGATAGCAATCGACTGCGATCCATGTGTAAAGAGCTTGTTAGACTACGGATGGGGTTAAGTGGATGATTTAACCATGTATACATTTTCATTTGGAAATAGTAGCACGCTTAGTCTAACTTGTAAATCTTAAAACATTTCATATGGACGATGATGATAGATGAAATAGTGTCAAATGAAATTAAGATAGCTTACACTTCTGATACAGGGATAGCAATCGACTGCGATCCATGTGTAAAGAGCTTGTTAGACTACGGATGGGGTTAAGTGGATGATTTAACCATGTATACATTTTCATTTGGAAATAGTAGTACGCTTAGTCTAACTTGTAAATCTTAAAACATTTCATATGGACGATGATGATAGATGAAATAGTGTCAAATAAAATTAAGATAGCTTACACTTCTGATACAGGGATAGCAATCGACTGCGATCCATGTGTAAAGAGCTTGTTAGACTACGGATAGGTTAAGTGGATGATTTAACCTTGTATACAATTTCATTTGGAAATAGTAGCACGCTTAGTCTAACTTGTAAATCTTAAAACATTTCATATGGACGATGATGATAGATGAAATAGTGTCAAATAAAATTAAGATAGCTTACACTTCTGATACAGGGATAGCAATCGACTGCGATCCATGTGTAAAGAGCTTGTTAGACTACGGAAGAGAGAAGTGTGTTATGTTGCGTGTGGCGCGTGAGTGTCCTCCCATTTCATTCCATTCATTATTTTTCTTCCCCTCTGCATTCCATATCCGAGGATATGTGGCGGGCTTGGGACCGCTTTAGCTGCATTAGAAGGTTGGCCCTTAAAAGAGCCCATGGGTCGTTCTCCGTCCACCGACACTCCTCTCACTTCTGCAAAAACTCTGAAAGAAAAAGAATAGGAGATTAGATGAGCTACAAAAATGATCATGTTGAGGAAGCTTACAGGGAACTTTCTTCCGAACTTTTCGGACGACGAAGTCTTCAAGCTGGCCGGTAACGTCCATACTCATGTGGAGACATCGGACTCCGTCGCCCTCATAACACTGCTGTGTCACGTTGGGATCATCCGTGATGGTTGGGGCGTCGCATACATTGTTCTCAAAGAGGGGAAGATGGACTTCATACACTCTCCTTTTTCGACACTTCAAACGCTCATGCAGTCGCTCCACTTCACCCGTCAACCTCTTATTAATAACCTTCACCTCCTCCGTCTCCTTCACCACGCTTCGCATCCGCTCTATCTCTTCATCCTTCCTCGACACACTCGCCTGCAAACTCTCCACCAAACCTGCCTTCCTCATCAACTCGCTCCTTTCCGCCATCCATTCCTTCTCCTTCTTTCTCAAGCTCTCCAACTCTTCCCTTGTTGCCCTATACCCCTCAACCTTCACCTTCAGCTCTTCATTCTCCTTCAAAACTTTTCTATTATTACTTTCCAAAGCCATCACACGATCCTTCATTCTCACAAATACCTCCGTGTCATACGCCTCTTGCTGCCGTGGCGATGACGCTGCCATCGGCTTAGCCACTTCCTCCCCCTCCCACTCTTCCTTCAAATCCGCTATGTCCCCAAACAAATCTTCCATCACCGCATCCAAATCAACATCATCCTTCTTCTTCATATTCGCTCTCAACTCAACTTCCTCATTCGAACTCCCATCACTCGAACTCCCCTCACTCGCATTCCTCACCACTTTCTCCCCAATCACGTCCTGTATCGTTGCCACCGCCTTTGTCACCTCTTCCCTCTCCAACAACTCTCCCTCAAACCATGCCTTGAACCCCTTCTCTCCGATGTTCCCACTCTCACACTGCAAATGCGCCTTCATAAATTCCTTCTCATCCCCCATCACACATTTCCGACAAGACACACACAACCTCAACATCACTTTCCTCTCATGGCCCATCGTCCCCTCTTTTTCTTTTAAATGTTTCTTGAGTTCGCTACCTCTAGCAATCTTGCCACAACTGCACTTGCCCACTAGCATCTTGGCGTTACTCGCTTTCGTCATGATAATTCTGTAAAGATAGAGTAAAATTTGATAGCAAGTGTTTATAGGATACTACTTGTTGATATGCATTGAAAGACTAAGCCACCAAACATTTGATAGCAAGTCAGCAACCGTTTGGGTGTTAAGCTCTTGAATCCGTTACAGGCATTACTCAGAGGGGATCTTATCCCAGCTCCAAGGCCTCGACCCACAAATCCAACCTCGATCGGACAGAGCGTGCGTCATATCACTGTGTTGGTATCCGGGCCCCAGTTTTGACATGAAAACCGGTGGAGTTATTTACAAGAGGAAACGACCCAAGTCACAGAGACTCATAAACGACTGCTTTTTATTCAAAAACTTTAATTATTATCATTAACACTAGAAGCACCAATGTGTCAAATTTGACACAAATGAGGTTTTGACGTCATCTTAAGGTAACTTAAAACTTGAATTAATTCTTCATGCTTCCTGACTTTTTACAACTTAGTCACATTTAGCGGAAAACTTTATAAAACATTGACTTACTATTCATTAACATGCTCAAATTTCATTTATTACTAGAAGCACCGACTGTGTCAATTTTGACACAACAACTTATCGCCATATCTTGAACTATGATACTAGGTCATCAAAGTAAAAAGTCAACAACCACGAGTGCAGGCGAGGTTGTTCAACATTCACAGTGTCTCTCTACCGCTATTGGCTGATCAAGCTACTGAGTCAGTTTCCCTCAATCAGCATCTCATCAGTTCGACACTTCACGATGGATAGACCACGACGACCTGCTGCTGTTGTTGCTTCGCAAATGCTCAACACCATTAATTTTGAAGATTCTGGAGATGATATGGAATCTGACTTCGACGATGCTCCGAATTACTTACCCTCCGTCGAACTAATTAATTCGTCTGATGAGTCGGCGAACGAAGAATCAACTGAAGTTATTGAAGAAATGTCAACAAATGCGCAATCTACAAACAGGACAGCGGCAACTCCCTCGCCTTTCACGGGTAAGGATGGAACTAAGTGGGAGAGAGTTGATGGGCGACTGCCTGTGAGAGGACGGTTACAAACGCAAAATGTACTTCGTCACCCACCCGGACCGAAACCCTTTGTTCGCTCTCGTGTCACCAACATCTTATCTTCGTGGTATGAGTACATAGACAATAGAATCATCGATCGAATTCTAACTTACTCAAACAGTCGTGAAGACTGTACAACGCAAATCACTAAAGAAGATCTCCTGAATTTCATTGCTCTACAGTACTTACGAGGTTTGTACAACAAAAATCTACCAATAAGGTTTCTTTGGAACAAAAACTATGGTATTGAAAAGTTTCAAAGAACGATGTCCCGTCAGAAATTTGAATATATCTCAAAAATGCTTCGATTCGATAACAAAAACTCTAGGAGCTCAAGGTTGAATAACGACAAATTTGCAGCAGTTCGGGAGATTTTTGATATGTTCATGAATAATTGTCATCAAAAATACACCCCAGACTATTCTTTGACAGTAGATGAGGAGCTGATGCCACTAAAAACACGATGTCGTTTCATTACTTTCATGAGCAATAAACCAGATAAATACGGCATCAAATTTTGGGACCTGGTCGAAGTCAAAAGCAAATATTTGGTGAGCTGTATTCCTTATTTGGGGAAGGATGCGTCCTCGCATGATATTCCTCTATCACAAAGAGTTGTTACGAATCTCGTGGATCACTTGGGAAGCGGATACAACGTTACTGGAGATAATTTTTTTTCTTCAGTCGCATTGGTAGAAGATCTTCAGAGAAAATCAATCTCTTACGTCGGAACCATTCGTGAGAACAGAAGGGAGCTGTGCCCAGATATGAAAATTGACCAACCTCTTTATCATTCAAGATTTTATCAAAATGAAAAGAAAACAACACTTTCTGTAGCTTACAAATGTAAACCGAGAAAAACGGTTTATCTTCTTTCGAGTATGCACAAAGACGCCGAAATCGACGACAACCATGATAAATTGAAACCACAAATTGTGCTATTCTACAATTCCTCGAAAGTAGGAGTAGACTGCGTCGATCAAATGATCCGACTATATTCGACTCGCAGTGCGTCAAGGCGATGGACGTTTGCGGTCTGGTGTAATATTCTTGACAAAGCCTGTATCAATGCATGGGTTGTCTATAAGCAGATTTCAGGAGAGTCAATTAGCCGACGAAATTTCATATTTACTCTGATAGAAGAAATCTTTGAAATTTCCACTGCCAATCGCTACGTCTATTCTATTTCACAACCACAACACGATTACTCCCATTCTTTGAGTCCTTCCGTTGTTCTGAAGAAGCGAGCTCATTGTGGGAGCCAAGGATGTAATAATTTAGGAAACATTCATTGCTCAAAGTGCTCAAAAGTGAAATGCGGAAAATGTTTGCAATCAGTCGAGAAATATACAATCGCTGTGTGCTTCTGTTGCAACGAACAATCTAGCTAATAGCTGCTTCATTTGTGCATTTTTACTAATAAAATATCGAACTCAATCCCAGAGAATTTTTTGGTGAGTTGCATAACTGCAATTATACAGTATTGGCCTACAAAGAAATATAAAAAAATCCCCTTCCATATTCAATGCCGATACTGAACGGTCATCTCGATTAGCATATATAATACGTATATGACTTTTAATGTAAATGCGTTTGAAAATTTCATACTGTTTTATAAAAATTTTAGAATTTACATAATTTAAGGCTATTTGTATAATTCATATAATAGTTAAATATAGGCATATAAGCTCATGAGTGCTCATAAAGACTGTTATTTGTCATAATTGAAAGCTCCATCTATGTTAACAAATTTTCTAGTGAATAACAAATATCAAAATAACTATTTTTAGTATATGTGTCAAATTTGACACACTTGGTGCTTAAAGGAATATCTAATAATGGTGCTTCTAGTGTTAAATATGAATTTAAATTTTTCAGTATTTTAGTACTACTCATAAAACGTTTATAAGTAGTCTGTCACCTTCAGCATAGCAAACGCTGTCGAATGTTTTTTGAATCAAGTCTAAAGGACTTGTAGAAGCAAAGTTATAGCCGTTTGAAGATTTCGGCCTACTATCATCAAATGGTCAGTCATGCTATACTGACTAACCTATAAGTCTGACACCTTAGCTGATATCAGCAATGTAAAGTCAGAAGTCCGATATCGGACCTCAAGAGAAACGACTTACCTGTAGTCAGTTTCTCAACTTAGTGAAATTCCTCTCCCGATCCCGTTGTTATATACCCTGTGAATATGCAATCGATAAGAGGGGGGGGGGGACGTCAGTGAAATTTCAAAATTTGATGAAAAATGTTTTGGTGACGGTCCCAGGTCGAAATTCCACACTTTGGAAAATTTTCAAATTTTTACCCATACAAAGCCACTCTGACACTTAGGATTTTTTCAGGTGAGCGAGCTCCGACCTAAAATCTTGTAACCGCTCTAACTTTTGAACGAAGACAGATAGGAACAAGCCGATTGTTTCACTGAATTTGTCTCACTCTTAGCTTTCAAACGAGCTATCGCACGACAAAATCCGTCCACTGGAAGCCAAAATCGAAGCAAGCTGTCCAGAGGGGGGGGGACGTCAGTGAAATTTCAAAATTTGATGAAAAATGTTTTGGTGACGGTCCCAGGTCGAAATTCCACACTTTGGAAAATTTTCAAATTTTTACCCATACAAAGCCACTCTGACACTTAGGATTTTTTCAGGTGAGCGAGCTCCGACCTAAAATCTTGTAACCGCTCTAACTTTTGAACGAAGACAGATAGGAACAAGCCGATTGTTTCACTGAATTTGTCTCACTCTTAGCTTTCAAACGAGCTATCGCACGACAAAATCCGTCCACTGGAAGCCAAAATCGAAGCAAGCTGTCCAGAGGGGGGGGGGACGTCAGTGAAAATTTTTTCTCTCCGATTTCGCTGGAAACATCCTTCCTAACCCAAAATTTCACGTAGATTCCGAATCTGGCCTCCGTTTTCTCATCCGATGCTTCGTTTGGGCGCTACACACCAAAACGTCCCAAATTCTAACTCTGTCGTTTTTTCGAAAAATGTTGAAAATTTTTTCTCGCCGATTGACATGAAACTCACCATACAGATAGAGAATTTCACGCTGATTCCAAATCTGAAATCCGTTTTCCAATCCGATGCTTCGTTTTGAAGCTACAGCCCAAAACGTCCCAAATTCTAACTCTGTCGTTTTTCACCAATGTCCCAAAATCTTGTAACCGCTCTAACTTTTGAACGAAGACAGATAGGAACAAGCCGATTCTTTCACTGAATTTCTCTCACTCTTAGCTTTCAAACGAGCTATCGCACGACAAAATCCGTCCACTGGAAGCCAAAATCGAAGCAAGCTGTCCAGAGGGGGGGGGGGACGTCAGCCGAAAATTTTTTCTCTCCGATTTCGCTGGAAACATCCTTCCTAACCCAAAATTTCACGTGGATTCCGAATCTGGCCTCCGTTTTCTCATCCGATGCTTCGTTTGGGCGCTACACACCAAAACGTCCCAAATTCTAACTCTGTTAAAATTTTGAAGAAAATTTTTTTCTCGCCAATTGCCTTGAAACTCACCCTACCGATGCAGAACGTCAACCTAGGCGGTCGCCCACGTCAACCTAGGCGGTCGGTCACGTCAACCCATACGAGACCAACACATCCGAGTCTCACACTCTGTCGTTTTCGAGGGGGGGGAGTCAGCGGACATGTTGTGAACCAACCTGGCCGGCACACCACGACAGACTCTGTCGTTCCAGAGGGGGGGGGACTCAGACCCGAAGCACCACGGCGGCCGACCACGACAGTCTGCCGTTTCAGAGGGGGGGGCGCCGGTCGAGTGTTTGTCACTTGCTTACTACTTATGTCAAATATTCCATCAGATACTTTGGTCCAAGCTTCTGGAATAAGATGCCTGATGATGTGTGACAATACAAACATAGGTCGTCTACAGTCTATCAAACTGTACATGCAGCGTGAAAGTTGCATTTCCTGATAGGCCCATGGTGGTATTTTATCTTCCTCGTTAATTTCCTAACTTTTGCTAATTTCATTATTTTCTTTTTGCTTTGCACGCATCTGTAGTCACAAGCATGAATTTGGGGTGAATATATAAATATATATATATATTTTTTGTGAAAATCAAAAAATCTGAGTTCCGTACGCGTTTCAGATCAAGTTTATTCTCCTTCGTCAGCGGTTACATATATGTATATATATATAGTACAGTATATAATACACAACATAAATTTCAAAAATCAGTGCATCGAATCTCGTAGAATATAGGAATAGAAATCAGTAATAAAAATAGATAATAACATAGCTCACTTGTCAATCATCTTATTCAATGATGGTTTTAAGATTTTAATGCATCGCTTTTCTTTTTCCTCTCGTACAAACCTACTACTATTACTTAGTAATTTGACAAGTGGCATAGCGTAAAAGGGAGGCTTATGATCTTTCGCACATATCGATATATGTGCGCTGACAAGAAGATTTTGGTAGCTCTTGCACCGAACTTGTTGGCGATGTACTCTGATCCTAGAGCGAAAATGGTCACCATTCTGCCCAACATAAAGTTGTTCACATCCACGGCACTTTATCACGTATACAAGGTCTTTAGACGAGCAAGTCATGTTGGCTCTAATTGTGAACTCTTTGTCTGTGTCATATTTAAATATTTTACCTTCAATCAAACATTGGCAGCATTCACGTCTTTTGTTACCACATTTTTTTACACCTACTAAAGTTTGCCTTTTGTTCTTACGTAAAATCTGTAAGAGTGATGGAGGTTGGCGATAAACCCGGCGTACTTTATATTCATTGAACGGGGATTTGACATGTAGTGATGAAAAAATGGGATTGATGACATCATCATACACATTGGGGTTATTCAGATTAAAAGTTTCGATAAAAGAAAGTTGAGATTTACATTTAGGTTTTCTTCTTACAATATCCTTAACTTCCTGCAATTTCAATATAGCATCATTAATTACGGCAATTGAATATCCTAAATTCAACAACTGTGACTCTAACTGCTTGAAGCGTATTCTCTTGACATCTGGTAGTGAAACTACACGATTTATTCTTTTGGCGAGTGCGTGAGGTATATTTCTGAGAGTGTGATTGGGATGAGCAGAGTTGAAGGGGACGTAATTATGACTGTCTGTAGGTTTGTTGTACAAGTCTGTTTCAATTTTGCTATCAACTTTATATATCATCACGTCCAGAAAATGTAGTTTTTCTCTATCTATTTCCATTGTAAATTTTATTTTTACATTCAAACCATTCAGTAAATCATGAAAATCCAATATATTCCCAAATGAATCATTCCAAATGAGGAAGCAATCGTCTAAGTATCTTATCCAATGATCACAGAATTTATTGAAATCGTTAGCATTTAAAGCAATTTTCATCATGCTATACCTTCTTTCCTCTAAAAACCCCATTGTCAACGTATCGTAGGTGGGGGCCACTTTTGTTCCCATCGCAGTGCCAGCCATTTGTAAAAATATTCTGTCTTTGAAACTGAAAAAAATATTCTTTAAAACTATTTCGATACTCGCAATATAAAATCAGATGTGAACCGTTCTTCTATTTGATTTCTGCGTTTCTCTATCTAAAATTGTATAGCTTTAAGTTCAAAATCATGATCAATGTTTGTGTACAACGAGGTGACATCAAAAGAGGCAAATGTGGCGTTTTCGATAGAATCAGGTAGTTTTGATAAAAAATGTGAGGTGTCTTTACAAAAACTTGGCAGATTTACAGTCAAAGGCTTAAGGATTTCATCTAAGAAGGCGCTCAAAGGACTGGTAGGCGCATTGGTGCTAGAAATGATTGGTCGTAATTTAAGGTTTACTGATAAAGTGGCTTTTACATACCCCTATTCATCAATCTGTTGCTTTGAAAACTCAATTTTATGAATTTTCGGTAATCCGTAGATATGGGGTAAATCACAAGTAAATTTGCTCAGAAGTTTTATTTCTTTAGTTGTTAGGCAATTACTAAATCTTCTGCAATTACGTTGTATCAGTTTCATAGTGCTACTTACTTCATGCTTAAAAATAGGTCTATAAGTAGCTATATATCATTCAAATGTTCATTGTACATTATAGTTTTATAATCATCATAATATTTTCATATATATAATATCATAATTTTCGCTCTAGGATCAGAGTACATCGCCAACAAGTTCGGTGCAAGAGCTACCAAAATCTTCTTGTCAGCGCACATATATCGATATGTGCGAAAGATCATAAGCCTCCCTTTTACTCTATGCCACTTGTCAAATTACTAAGTAATAGTAGTAGGTTTGTACGAGAGGAAAAAGAAAAGCGATGCATTAAAATCTTAAAACCATCATTGAATAAGATGATTGACAAGTGAGCTATGTTATTATCTATTTTTATTACTGATTTCTATTCCTATATTCTACGAGATTCGATGCACTGATTTTGAAATTTATGTTGTGTATTATATACTGTACTATGAATAAATTCATTTGCCCGTGACAAGCCTGACTGACAGGTGAAACCGGTTTGGGCTATATCATTTGTTTTTCTTTGCAATTTCTGAAGGATTTTATTTTCACTTATTTTTGTCCATTTTGAAATTACTTCTCTTTGTTTATATATATATACATAGATACACAGTTATATCTATATGTAAATAATGTAAATCATGTTATATAATAATAATAATAATATAACAATGCAATAATGTAAATAAAAAATCAAAGCAAATGTAAATGAATATCAAAAATGAAAAACTACCGATCTCACGCCGACATGTTTCTGCCAGTAGTCTGGCTTCTCAAAGCGGTAAGTGATTAAAATTTATTGCTACAGAAATTATATAACAGAAATTTGATTTCAAAATATCTTGATTTTTTGGAAAAATCATATAGTCTTTCATATGGCTTTGAAGGGTGGTTTATAGATCTTAATGAGCATGGCCTCTTTATGTTCACGATCTATTCTTGTGGACCCCAAAGGCATTTTATAGAATGGTGTGATAGAAAATTTGATGTGCATGTTAGCTGCACAGTTTCTTATCTGCTTGCTGACAGGTAGGTAAGAGTATTTAGCTTTCTGAATCTGTTATCGTTGAACAGTAGCTCTATGGCAAAGGGTATTACCTGACTGGCCGATATAATAATCATTACAACCTGAAAAATTTAATTCATAGATGAGGTCAGAAGAATTGCAAGTTAGGTTAGACCTAATACGAAACTCCTTAGTTCTGAAAGAAATAGTTTCTCCTACCTCGATGTGATTACAGCATTTGCAACGATTTTGGTTACATTTTATTACTCCTTTTATTTGAATTCGCTTATTTTTGCGTAGTATGGATAGCAAAGACTTTGGTTGTCTCATACAATATTTGAATTGGCAATTGGCAAAACTTTCAAAAGATTTTAAAGTATTAGCCACTGAATGAATTATGTTATGAAATATGCTTGGATTAATGGGGTTGTATGTATGAACGAAAGGAATTATTTCATCATTGTTATTAGTCTTGGAACTTTTATTCAAAGTACCGTATTTTCTTTTGCTCGTTTAATCGAATTTCTTATTAGTTCCATAGGATAGTTTGGGTCAAAGTACTTTGGTTTGGGTTGATTAATCGTTCCTCTAATTCTTGGAATCGTATAAGTTTATTATTTCCATCTGACAATATTCGCTCTATTCTACGCGCTAACGCAAAAGGGATATTTCTTAGAATGTGTCTAGGATGGCTAGAGGTAAAAGGGACATAATTGAAGCTATCTGTAGGTTTATTAAATATGTCCGTTTGTATTGACCCCTTGAAATATTTTTGTACACAAGAACATCTAAAAATTCAATGATTGATTACTTCGTGATATTGTAAATTGAATAGAATCATGTGAATTACTCAGTAGTTGTTTAAACACCTCAAAATCCCCATAACTATATTTCCATATTACCCAACATTCATCTAAATATCGTGTCCATGCATTCATTATTTCTTCACATTTACTTTTTGGGTATATATCTTTCATTAATGTAAACAATTTCATTTCAGAAAACCCCATCACTAGATTTGCGTATGTTTGGCGCTACCCGTGTTCCCATTGCTGTACCTTTAATTTGTAGAAAGAAAGAATCTTCAAAAGCAAAATAATTATTTTCAAGAATGAATTCAAGACTTTTGATTATAAAAGATTTATCGATTCTATCTGGTATTAAGCTATCACATTCATTTAACCAAAAGCTAATAGACTCTAAACCAAGGTTATGTGGAATAGATGTATATAAAGAAACGACATCACATGCTAAAAAGAAACAATCTTCTATGGAGGTTTTAGGTAGTTTCTTCATGAAATTATAAGAATATTTACAGTAGCCTGGTAAAGTAACAACTATTGGTTTTAATATTTCATCAGGTAATGAATTAAGCCGACAAGTAGGTGAAAACCGACTCCCAATAATCGGACGAAATTTCAAATTTTTAGGAGGTACCATTTTACAGTATCCATAATTGTCAATCCTAAAATCCTTAAAAACGTCATTAGGGTCATTTTCAGATAAATGGGCCAATTCGTGAAAATCGTGTCACCAGTACTTTATTCATTAGATTAACTATCGATTCTGTTTCTTCTACTGTCAATGTCAGATTGACAAGTCACCCACTTCCGACGTTAGGGAAGAATTCGCTTAGCGTTCGTTTATTGGTTGCTGTAGCTCAATGTCGACGTCAATCGGCATGAAAAGTGAATGTCACCAGCTATTGTTTGCAATTTCGCGGCCAACCTGACGAGCATCAGTTGAGGTAAGTAGTTTCTGTGATGTACAAACTTTCTTTACACGTATCGTAGATTGATTAAGTGATTAAGTTAATTTCAGATCTCCACTTTCATTAAAAAAATCCGTCATAGAGTACATGTCACCAACTTTGGTGTAACATTCGTCACCATAACAATAATTCAATTCAACATGTTTATAAACTCGTGTTAGAAACAATCTATGTACATTTTTCTGAAGTCCAACAAGTGTAGAAATAAAATCTATCTACTTTTTTGACTAGAAATAAGTGAAAAACCAGACAAACGTTATTGTTTTAGGGTAAGTCAGGTAGATTGGTTAAGAATGTAACATTCGTCACGGAGATTTGACATAGATAAGCTTTTGTAAGAAGATCAATATTTTCGTAAAACTTTGATCTTTATGACATCTCGCAATAGCACTTTTTGAACGGACTGAAATGTTTTAAGTTTTTTCACAATCTTAGACAAACTATAAAAATGTAACATTCGTCACGGTAACATTCGTCACGTGACGAATGTTACAGAATCAGAGAAATCTAGTTAATCTTTCTTTAACTGTATTGTTTCTATATTGTATCATATAAATAATGATTTTTCTCATTTCAGATGCCCCTGACGACTGCTGAACGTTCAAAAAACCGAGCAAAAAAGAAACATGATTTAGCATATAAAGAAAAAAATCGCGAGAGACAAAAGAAAAACTACGTTCCTGTTCGTGTTCTCGGTTTACGGAAGCTCAAACAAAGGAGGAAAACGGTTGCATCACGTGTACAAAAGTATCGCAGTAAAAATTGTAAAGAAGAATCAGCTCAGGTAAGAATTTAAATGCCATATTCTAATAATTTTTGTCTGAGTTAATTCGATTTTTTTATTTTTTCAGGAGGTCGAGGATCATAGAAGGAAGATGACCAGGAAGAGAATTTCCCGTGCCAATTCACGTGCTGGAAGGAAAATCAGAATACTTCTTCCAACAAACGGTCGATTGGAGCAGAAGTATAATAGAACAAAGAAGCAACTTGAGAGAACTCGATTAAAAGTATCACAAAAAAGCAAGTGATGACGGAAACTGATTTTGGTGGGTTCGACTCACAAGTACATTCTTCACCTAAGACCAAACTTACAAATGAGTTTCAAGCTGCCGGCTTATCAACATCATCTTTGCCACCAAATCTGATAAAAACTTTAGTTTTCAATGAGTCAGTAGTATCTGAAATCAAAGAGAGTCGTTCAATGGATATTACTAAGAAAGGATCCAGTGTAGGTAGGATTCTTTCCGGTAGAATAATGAAAAAATATCGGTACAATAATATGGCTCGCAAGACAATGAGATTTTCAAAAAGATGTTCAAAAACTTCAGCATCCAAAAATACCATCTTTGTTCGCAAACTTCGTACGCAAACGAAAGTTTTGATTGGAAAATCAGTAGTGGATTTTTTTATCGTGATGACGTTTCGCGCGTATGTCCTGGAAAAAAGGACACCGTGACAATAGATAAGGATCGTATTCAGAAGCGTTTTCTTACAGACTATATGAAAAATTTGTATAAGAAATTCTCCAGTGAAAATCCTTCTTTGAAATTATGTTACACAACGTTTACAAGACTCCGTCCGGCTAATATCAAACTGGTGAACTTCTTTAACCGAACGACTTGTCTGTGCAAATACCATCAGAATTTTGCTCTTTTGCTGAAATCATTGAAGGAAAACGGGTTTGATGTCGTCTCAAATAACCCTGATAAGTTTCTTGAATGCATTGATGAAGTAGCTCAGAGCTCAGACGCGTTTGATCTTCTGTCTTTCATACTGACTAAATCCTCAGGAATGCACTCTGAAACGATAACTTTCAATAAATGGTAGGTCTAAGGTTAGACTAGTTTCAGAAACTCTTGTATATGAAGATTTTCTTCAACTGTTTGTTGAATCCGTTCCCGTTTTCAAACATCACGTAAACCGCGTCTACAATCAGTTCAAGTTTGTGAGAAACTTGAAGGAGAAGCTTAACACATCTGAGGTTCTTATACACATGGATTTTGCACAGAATTACTGCTGCAGTTCAAATGACGAGGTGCAAAGCGCTTACTGGTCGCAGTCGCAAGTAACTATTCATCCTCTCGTTGCCTACTTTAGATCTGATGACGGAGAAGTACATAGCTCTTCACATTGTGCCATATCTGGTGAGCTTGAGCATTCCGCAAGCATGGTTTTTGCAATCATAACTTATTTTATTCACCAACTGAAAGAAAATGAAAAGATAAAGCGGGTGCATTTCTTAACAGATAGCCCAACTTCACAATACCGTAACAAAAGTATCTTTGCTGTCGTTTCATGCTTCGAGAAAGTCTTCGATCTGTCTGCAACATGGAGTTTCTTTGAGTCATCACATGGTAAGGGTCCATGCGATGGAGTCGGAGCAGTGATTAATAGAGAGGCGGATAACTCGGTGAAGCACGGCAAACACATAATTCAGACATTTGCTGAATTCCAGTCATAGGCTAAGGAATTCCAAACTAATTCACAAATTCAGATTTTCACCATTTCTGACGCTGATCTTGACGCCGCTAAGAATAGCCTCGCCACATTGTCATAAGATATCTCATCGATATCCTCAACGATGCAGATCCATTCTGTGATAGGAATTGGAGTTCCGTATCATGTTATCGTTCGCAACTTATCTTGCTGTTGTGATAAATGTGTCATGGGCAAATACTTTGACTGCCCCTGTGATGACATTGATTTCCACCCAAAAGTCGAAGTATTGAAAAAAGTACCTCCTCAAAATGAGGACGTCATCGTTCTGAAAGCAGATGACGAGGACTATGAGAACTTTTACTTGTTCAAAGTTCATTCTTTGTCTCAACTTACAAGGAAGTCGAGAGATGATTGTGGAAATGAGTACAAAAGAGGTACTAATGTAATCCATGGATCCTACTTTAGTAAGGTAGATTCTAGGATAAATTATCAAGAATTGTCTGACTCTCAAACATTTGCCAGTTAAGTGTTGTTTATTTGCCCTTCCACGTACAGCATATGCTTATGGTGCATTCAATGACAAAACTCGCATCGTAATCAAGAGCGACTACGTCTTCAATATTAAAACAGTGTTGAAGCTTGATCAATAACTGGCTTGTAAGAGAATACGATTATGAATACTTCAAGTATTTTGTACTTTTGATGTTTGTATGTAGAGTTAATAGAATTTTTTATTCACTGCAATACGAATCTGTTTTACTTAAAGACATGTACTCTTCCGTAGTGTACATACCATAAATGATTCTTGACAAAAGTTATGCTTAATTTGGGCTAATATTATAAGCGTATACAAATCGTCTAACATTCGTCACGTTCAAGTTGAAGCCTTATCGAGGACTTCAGTTAGATTATGAGGGAATTGCCCAATTGTACGACCACATTTTGTTATTATATCGTTGTATGGTAGCTCAAAGTGCTTTTTAATGCCTTTGTTAACGTATTAACCTTACATATAACTACAAAATAATAATAATATACATAAGTGTGCCGTCAAAATCATTAATATAATGTGATATTTCTTCAAACGAAATGGGTGCAATACCACTTGAGAGTATCAAACCACTTCAGACGTATTCAGTAACCTCTTACTGACAATTAAGATGGAAACTAATGCGTCAATCAGAATATTAGTACTATTCATTCGAATCTCAATTGTTTTTGCTAATATTACGTAATGTTTTTCCTAGTTATTTTCAACATGCTGTAAAAATTTAACTAAGAACTTCCTAGTTCTAATTTTTTGCAGATGATGCCTTCATACCATGTATTTATCAGATATTGATAGGACTAGAAATTTTGAGATACTTTATTTTTTCGTATTTTCAAAATCGAATTGGCCCATTTATCTGAAAATGACCCCATAATGTTTGTGTAATTTGGGCAGACAATAGATATAAGGAATGTCAGAATCAAACTTAGTTAAAAGTTCAAATTCTTTCTTTGTGAGATTATATCTATAATTACTGCATAAATGCCTTACTTTATTAATCGTTGTGTTGTAGTTGTAATCATCTATTTCTTGATAAGTACTTTTGTCACTTGGATGTTCTCTTCTTATACGATTACTATAGAACGTATAATCTAAAATAACTATAGTGCCACCTTTATCGGCCTGTGCCCAGTGAAGATTATTATTTCCTTTCAAATCATTTAAGGCTAAACGCTCGCCAGAAGACATTTTGGTAATGCGAGTAGATTTTTATTTTTACTTAAAACATCATTCGCTTGATTTTTAATCAAATTAATAACTACCTCGAGATTAGGGTTCAAATCCTTTTGAAGAATGAAATCAGATTTATCCCATTTTAGGTCAAGGCTGGGTTGAAAATTTCCTTCTTCTTGATTCAGGCATATTTCATTATTCCACTGGTTAAAAAAGTCATGAAGACGTATTTTTCTGCAAAACTCTTTGCTATCTTTAGTTAATTCTTCTGTGGTAGAACTGGGGTAGGAGTAAAATTAGCTCCGCGCGACAAAAGTTTTCTAGCATCGGTCTCTAAATCAAAAGAGGATAAATTTAAAACTGTGATGCCCTTTCTCCTAAAAAATGACTATTATTATTTAGAAAGTCTGACGATTCATCTCTCCAATTTTCATTTTCATCTAAATTATTTCTGTTATAATTTCGGCTATCCATTCTATTGTAATTTCTATGAAATGATTATTAGTATTGTAAGTACTTGTGTTATAAGACGTATTAATGTTATATATTAATTTATATATATATATATATATATATATATATATATATATATTAGTATTATATTTATATTAAATTAATAATATTTAATTTATACTTTATATTACATATATTTAAGTCAGATTTTGTTCTCACCTCTTGAATTTTTTCCTTTCGGGGTCTTGGCATGTATAGATTAATGTATATATATATATATATCAAATCTCAACAGATGTAACCACCACGAGACATGTTTCGGCCTGTTGGGCCTCATCAGTCGTGGGTAGGTTTGAACCAGCGACGTTGGAGCTAGAGGACGTGCAAGCATACCCTCTAACCACAAGACCACCGGACCATCTGTTGAGAGCGTGAATTAGCCAGGAAGGCACTGCTTTAACGCAGGCACGTGGAGGGCGGACTGCTTTCTGCAATCACTTAATACCGCATCCGAGATTGAGGCGCTTCACGCAGGCGCTACTCATTACATGTTTAGACAAGTAACCTGGCAATTGATAAATTTATCAAATTTATCCAAAAAAGCCGAAACATGTCTCGTGGTGGTTACATCTGTTGAGATTTGATAAATTTATCAATTGCCAGGTTACTTGTCTAAATATATATATATATATATATATATATATATATATATATATATATATATATATATATATGTATAAGCAGGAGTTACAAAAACTGATATCGCAATTAATTTTGGCTAACTTAATAAAATTCTTTTCCAGCTGACGATAAATAATTTTGGTTGGTTCAGAACTGAATTTAAAAGCTGTTTTAGAAAACCATTTTATTACTACTCCGGCGCCTCGGTTATCAACAGTAACCATCTTCAGGGAAATAAATTACTACAACTAACTCTAGACTGATACAAAATTCTTACGTAAAGCTTAAAAGAGTTCAAAATCACTAAGGTTCTATGAAATCATTGGAGGGAAAATACAAAGAATTGGAAAAGGATTTTATTAAGTTACCCAAAACTAATTGCGATATCAGTTTTTGTAACTCCTGCTTATCGAATAATTTGCTGCCTCATTTCACAAATATATATATACATATATATATTTCTTACAAGTGACAAAAAAATAATATTAATTCTGTCATACCTTTTGTACACACATACAACCCTAGAAACATGAACATTCTACCAGCTATTTCTCATGTGAATTCAATATTGAAAAATAACGATAAAATTAAAGAAATTTTCGGACACTATTTTTATTAACCCATTAATGGCCATTGGCAACAAATGTTGCCACTCATACTTTCGCTTCTTATCTCTTGTTTATTGGCATTGTTAATCAAATTGTGCATTCAAATCAAATCTTATGGATGTTAGTAACGGTTTACAGTGTGAAATTATGAATTATGACTCAACTTCCCCAAAAATTTTGCATCGATATTTTTGAATTTTATAGTATTAAAAAACCTTCAATAATAACCCGGTGCAGAAGCCTAGACTGACTAGATATTTTGATGAAAGGAACGAAATAAGCTTTATCTAATAATAAGAGTGCCTGTATTCCCATATCATGTAAATCGGAAGTGTTTCGTACATATGGTAACCTATTGAAGATGAATGGCAACAAATGCTGCCGACGGCCAGTATCAATTTTTCAACGAGCTGAACGAATTTCGCACAATTTCAGCTGCTTGAAAATTGGCTGTTGTTCTGTCTCCACACGCGGTGCAGTCGTCGGAAATCAATGATGTGTGAAAGCAAGCCATTTTTATCAAGATAATGCGTGCGTAACCATGGCTTCTTTTATTCATTGTGCGAGTGAATTGTGTTCATCCGTGTGCGCCTTCCTTCATCACGCCAACAGGGTTTTAATTTCATTGTAACTCTGTGCTTCAAGCTGCGACCCTGTTTGTAGAGCTAGACAGAATGTCAAGAAAATGGACGTTGAACGACGTCATAGACTTTGTCACCGCCGACGACGAGGATTCCGACGATGAAAACGAACGAAATGTCATTGTCATGAAGCCTCCGACGGAGCGTCCCGAAGTCGAGACTGACTGTGATTCTGAAAAAATCTGACGATGAAAACTTGGGCGAAATTTCACATCTAACACGTCGTATTTTGAACGCGGAAGTCCATGAACTCGAAGATAACGAAGCTGCGGACAACAGCGCATCAAAAGTACAACGACCAAGAGAGCGACGCTGGAAACGATCACAATTCAGGTAAGAGAAAAAACACATATGCATGTACGAGCGCTCGTATGCATAGGGGCCGGCAAAAAATCGTTTCTTTTCTCGTATTTTTAAACGCGCCTAATTTGGTACTGTGGCTGTTCATGTGGCCCCCACCCCCTACGATATGTATAAACTTTGTTAATTATTGTTCCTCATAACACTATCATAGATATACGAGCGTATATTTGAATACATCCAAGTTTAGAAAAAACGAATATTTTGGCTGCCCCAATATAACATGCTGTTCTCTACAATGTATGAAATGGATTATATAATTGTATTGTATAATATAGTCCCACAAACTAATGCTTGATGCATAGACATATAAAATGTAACATATTTTACATTGTATACGCAAACTATATTTCTTTAAAGCGTTCGAATGTACTTCATAAGTGGACTTACGTTTACATATCCAGTGCAAAGCTCCAGTGTATATCCAGTGTATATGCTCTTTCACAATATACTTTGCACCTTGATACGTATTGACTTACATGCAAATGTGAATTGATTAACACTCAAGCTACACTGCAAACTGACATGTTTATTTATTTGTTTCAGGCCAACTTTCAGTCCAGAAATCAGTAATTCAATCGATTCTGAGATGGCGGCCTTCAAAAAAGTGTTTCCGGCAACCTTCATCGTCCATCTGGTGGAACAGACTAACCTGTATGCAGCACTATCAAATGAAAACTTCGATCCAGTGACAACAAACGAAATGCTCACGTTTATTGGGTTATTGCATCCAACAGGTTACGTGCGTCTACCTGCTAGAGACATGTACTGGGAACAATCGCCAGATTCACATCAGAGCTTCGTTGCCAACGCTATGCGACGAAATCGGTTTCGAGAAATTTTTCGTTACATTTACATGGCTGACAACATGCAAATGAATAATGACCGCTATTACAAGGTTAGGACCATGTTTCGCATTTTGAACGAGGCTTTCAAGTCATGTGCAGCATACATCGACTTCAGTGTGGACGAAAGCATTATCCCCTACTATGGTCGGCATGGTACAAAGCAGTTCGTCAGAGGCAAGCCGATCCGCTTTGGCTATAAATTATGGTGTTTGACCTCGACGGATGGTTATCTTGTACACGCGGAGCCGTATTGTGGCGGACACACCGACTTCTCGACGACTGGAAATGGTCGAGGATCTGATGTGGTCATTGGATTGCTGGAGAAATCTTCTGTCAACGAAGGATGTAGGCTACACTTACGTTTGACAATTTCTTCACGTCGTTGCCGTTGCTAGATAAACTGGCGGAAAAAAAGATTAGTGCTGTGGGGACAACAGACTGCAGAAAGCTCCCGTAACGCCAAAGAAGATGGAAAAAAAGCCAAGGGGGACGTTTGAAAGCGTTCATGATGGCACAAATATGTTGGTTCGCTGGAATGATAACAAAGCTGTGACAGTGACCACAAACTATTTGCCTTGTGGGCCCACAAAGCTCGCTCGCCGTTTTTTAAGAAAAGATAGAAAACGAATTGATGTCTCAATGCCTTTCCTCTGCAGATTTACGACAAAATGGGAGGTGTTGACTTATCCGACCAATTCGTGGCAACATACCGAATTCGTCTAAGATCAAAAAAATGGTGGTGGCCTTTCTTGGGATGGGGCTTGACCGCTGCGATGGTAAACGGTTGGATTCTGTTTCGCCGTGTTGTGAATAAGAAGACGATTTTGCTTCAATTTCAGCAACAAATTGTGCAGCAATTAGTCTCAACGTACGGCACTCCACCGAGGGTCGGTGGGTGGCCATCGATTCTTCGAGGAGCATCGGCAGATGCCGTGCGTACAGATGGAACTGGCCACGACTGGGTTCGAGCATCATCACGATACTGCCGTTGCAAAAGAGTGTGGACGGCGTACAACTCTAAAATGCGAGAAATGCAATATCCCCCTGCATTTGGAATGCAAAGCCCCTTATCATTCCAAATAACTTTTGGTGAGCCTGTTCAAAATTTTTGCTTACGTTACTGGCCATTGGCCACATTTGTTGCCAGCAAATAAACATAGCCTCAATCAAAACCGTGGCGCTTTCTTTCTCGAATATGTGAATTTTCTTTCTTAACAAGGTCTGAACTAACATATTCAATAAAAGATACGACTAAAAAAAACTCGGCGTTTAATGGGTTAATAGTAAGCGACAACCACGAAATTTGAAAAGAATTCTCTGTAAATCCACATTTGAAAGTGATCAAGTACACAAAGTAAATAAATGCAATGACTTGACATGTGGTACATGTAACATCCTACAAGAAGGATCTTCTTCTACATTTGATGGACACATTTTCCATGTAAATTGTAATATGAGTTGCGATACCAGCAATGTTGTATATATCATCACCTGGCCCGGTTGTCAAAATTATTGTATTGGAGAAACTGTGACATCCTTAGGAACCAGAGTGAGGATTCACAAACAACAAATTTTGAATGCCAATTATAGACAAATTAAATTAAGTGAGCATCTGGAAACGTGTGGTAGGGGCAACATGACAATTTTTCCTTTTTACAAGCGTTTTTCTGAAAAATTGAACGTAAATGTAACGACAATATTTTATCGATCGCTTTCATCCAAAATTAAATTCATAAATCACTTTTTATACGTTTCTTATGAATTCATTCACTTTTAATGAGATGCCTTTTATATTAGTTCGCATATATGTTCTTCTATACTTACATCTATGTTTCAATCTAATCCATAAATTAGATATCGTTGATGTACTAGCATAGAAAACTATCACAAAGCTATTTTTCTATTTACTATACATGTACGGTACATGTCCTACTATGTAAATGACCATAAAACTTCCATATCCTTGATGAATGCATATCTGAAGTTATGATGATCTTGCTTTATGTTTCACTTTGCACCTGAAGATTAAAGAAAGCGCTTGTGCATTCCTTGTGTTTTCACTTCAATTATTTCAATATATATATATATATATATATATATATATATATATATATATAGATCTACAATCAAAATTGAGGATGAGAACATACAAAGCACAAGAACTCGAAATTCAAGAAACTAGATGAAAAGGACAACGATTGAAAGGAAAGGCTAGCCTACTTCCAATTCTTCACTTAAATAATGATCATCATGGCGAAATCCTTCTGTTGCAGATGATCACACATAATCAATTGTGTGATGACTGGATCAGCCTTCAGCAATCATTCATTTCTGAGATTAATTCAGTCTGAATTTATCCTTTTCATAGACGTGTATATAAGTTAGAATGATCATGAACTGTTTAACATGCACTTATTTGTGATTGAATTATATGTAAATTCAGTACCTAGAAATATGGATCATGGGTCACGGGTCATAAACTCAGCGGGTCAACCGGGTCACTGATGGCGACCCGTATTCAGCATTAATTAGTCACTGTGAGCTTGCGAGCATATATACCTAAAAGTATCCATACAAAGTTTCTCTCGTTGAATGAATTGATCAACTTTCTCTATTATTCAGGTATTTTGTGCAACCGATAAGTGTTAGCATCATTCAATTCACGACACACATCACCAACACAATAATCTTGCTTGCGACAAGCAACACCAACATCACGACATTTGTCTGCTCAGTTTATTACTTTCTTATGTTTTCCATACTGTGGAAATCCTGCTTTCATAAATTTCTTCTACTTAGTGATGCATCTTGATACTTTGTATGACTATACACTTTCTCTGGGTTGGATTTCATTGCACAAGATTGATCACGTTGCAATAAAGATGAGCCACATATTGAGGTAGATAAAAATAGATCAAAATGGTCAAACTCTGGGGTTGAATATCAGACTCAAACCTTCAATACTAACTTCTCGATTCAACTTAGGTATGCAAATTATTTAACAGCTAAATGCTGTTACATATATGACAATTGTCTATCAAAGCGGTGTATTTTCGAGAATAATTACTTCATGTGAAACGTTGGTTTCCCAGACGTGTTTCGCCGATGCTTCAACCAGTCAGTTTCAGGAAATATAAAGTTCCATAAATCTCAATATGGCATTTGAGTCAAAATCAATATCTTGCTCTCTTTCTTTGATGGAAAGTGAGAAGATGCATTGAGATTTTTGGACTGACTTGGTAAGGTAAGGCGCACTCTTTATAATCTTTTCTCAGATCTTTTTCAATTTCCGTTTCTCTGAAATGAATCCAACTTTCATTTTTCATTTAGCTTTGTGGTTTAGGAGCTTTGTCTGCCTTTTGGAATGACACAGACTCGCAGTAAACGATATTTCAAGAGGATTCCATTTTGATATATTGAGCTGGATTTTTGAAATCAGTTTAAGAATTTTAATTAAACTTGCCATCAATATTTGAGATCAATATTTGCATGATATCAAATATGCCAAACATCAACTGTCGCTGTCTCGTTCTAGACTCATTTCTTTTATTGAGAAAATGTTGAAAAGCCGAAAAAGCGAAACCATGTTCCTCAAATTTTTAATAGAATTTTGAATAAGGATTTAGCCGGTCGCCGGTTCGGTTCGGTCAGGAATATTTTCGACCGATCGCATCTCTGTTGCGCATTTTTCACAACAATTTACAGTCAGTTAATTCAGAAGCACTTTCATCTAAGCATTTACTACTGAGCAGTGTCATTCGCTGACATTACTGTTCATTCATAATTATCACAAATATTCATTTTCTTGAAGCGATCGAAGCACTTTATCGGCACTAAGTAGGCCTACCTGATGTATTCTGTATGTGATAATGTCTTTCTATCCAATCTCATTAAATTGTAATAAAATTTAATATGCATGTGCATGCATAATAAATATAATGAAAAAATTCGACATGCAGCTCATGCACAATGAGACAATATTTGCTTGATCACATATTTGTGATTTAATATACGAGTAACTAAAAGAGGGATATATTTAATCTGTGATCAGCATGTCATGTTTGATGCATACTGAAGTATAAGCAAAAATTTATATTTAAGAGATGTCATGTTAGATGCTACACATTATCGTGATCATATATCAAATCGGCTAAATGCCAGTTTTTGCCAGTTTCTGATATCGAGCCATCTAACTATACAATAACTTGATAATAAGCAAAGTATGTAGGGGAGAATCTTTAAATATAGAATCAGAGAAGTCATCGAATTGTAATTACTGGTTATGAAGTCGCAAGATCAGCAGGAAAGTCACTCGTAGATGGATGCACCACAGATCGGAACAATAAAATCATGAATTACATACAATTAGATGTTAAAGGAGCTTGCCTTTTCATTCATGAATGTTCTAGTCGAACTTTTTGTTTTAAATCAATTCTAGAAATCGAGGGTGTTCATAGCATGGGCATTGGTTTTAAAAGTTTTCTTTCTTTGATATATGAATATGCATGCTCATTTCTGTTCAGGTAGCTTTCAAATGTTCGTTGATTTCAGTAATAAAACAACGGATTGAGCTGCCCATGCAACAATTAGTCTGTTCACAAAGTCACATCAACTGAAAAATATCAACTGACTATTTTTGTAATAGTGGTGAAGTTCGGCTTATTCATTTTCATCTACGAAAATCTTTGCATCATCCACTTTTTTCATTATGTCACCAGAAACAAAAATGAGTAATTTGCTTTCATTTCATGACATCCAATTATAATATAAAAATTTTCAAAAAAGAGCAGCTATAATTTTGTTGCTCTTCAGCATAAACATATTTCAATATGCAATTTAACATACTGTATATTTCCATGTTATGGCAACACAGAAACTATTAAATTTATCACTGTTCAGCACACTGAGCATTCAATAAAAATACATAAAAGAATATATTAGTGAAAAATCGTGATGTTCTTTGATTTTGCATCCCACTTTCCTTTCAGAGCTTGTTTCCACGCAAATCACGTATTAAGAGTGTGGGTTATAACAGTACATACGGTATGATCTATATCATCATCCTTCTGCAGAATTTGGCATTCTCTTTAAACAAATCAATGTCATGTTTCACTAAAGTTGGACATAAAATGAGTGCGCGGTGCTTTGAAATTAGTTTGTGAGAAATGTTGATCTCGGCAAGTGTGTTCAAGTATTTCCTTTCATACTGTCCTTCTGACGTAACTTTTCTAGGTTTGTACTTCTGCTAAAACAAATAACGAAACATAGACAGTTGTTTGACAAATAACTGTCGCAAAATGCAATATCGGTTCACATGAAGGAAAATGTTTTTTAGTAAATCAACGCCTCAGGATGTATAGATTTCCTGTCTTCTGTCTTTTCAGATAATTCTGTCTTTTACTTTCCACTACAGTTTTCGCATCATGGAGACCGATGTCTATGTAATTGTAGTATTTTTCACTACATCATTGGTCTATTTAAGTGACATGAGTTTCTTCAAGACACTTCATCAAAAAACCGTTTTATTTTATTAAGTAGCTTTGTCTAGTACAAGTTTGTTGCAGTCTTCAATTAATGCAAGTTTATTATGTGTTTACTCATCAATTAATTGCTTATTAATTGCCACTGGTTACATAGCGAGAAATACTCATTTACAGCGTCGAAAGAGTTTTCATCAATGTCATGTACCTGGTGAAGTCAAATAGTACGCCTATTCATTCATTAATAAAAAGAAAGAAATTTTGCAATGAATCAAAATTAGTCATCATGAGAGATCGTCCATAATCCACGTGGACAGCAGGGGGGAGGGGTGCTTTGTAGTGCTGCCACTGTCTGTCCATGTGAAGGAGGGGAGCAACTGGACGATTCCCTGTGGACACTAGATGGAAATGTTACAATTATTGTTATACGGATGTACCACAAATCTACTTTTTTATCAACTCGCAATGATGAATTTGAATCTTGATCAATGTCTAGTCTGAGATTTTAGAATACCGCAAAGTAGGTACTTGAAAACTTGTATGTTATGCAGTCGACCGTGTTTTATTAATGGCTTTGCTGATTAAATGACATTTGGAGAGAGATCTCCAGTTGTCCATAGCTGATTGGTTGGAGCAGTCTGTGACTCGATGGATGGGTGAAACCGTAGTGAAACTGCCATCGTGCGAGTTCAATTTAATCACACACCCATCTTATGATATAAACAACTAACCTATATTCATGAATAGAGATCGATCGAAAGACAGCTCAATACTGTAAGCCGGAATATCGGCTAATCACGAAGAATATGATACGGCGCTGCATTCACACTGTATGCCCGTAAATACAGATTAGAAAAATTGAATCTCCACAATGAATATCAGTAATTGTCCACTGTCCACAGGGGTGGGGGAGCGGGTGTGGGCCACTGTACATGAATTGTCTATAAGGGAACGAGGGTCAAAAATCCCATTTTTTTGTCCACGTGAATCGTGGACAATAAATGAAAGAGGCAAGATAAATGAAGGCTATTAATCGCTATTAATCACTTATTTAATGCATCTCAGCAAAGAGTTTCAGATAATGATTGTTGGCAAGTCTAGCAATAATAAATATAATGATAAATGTTCCGTAAATAAATTTTATAAATGCCGTGATCAGACCATTAAATCAGCTAAAGTCTGGAAGAATAATATCAGTTACACCATCTGGCATACTTGTCAAATTCACTATTGCCGATAGTTTACTTTTAGTTGGACGAGTTCTCTATTGATGTATTTTAACGTTTTATCTGTCTTGTAAATTCATGATGATGCGTTAATTGCGTAGCATGAAGAATCAAGCAAAAGTTTGTCTTCAATTATTTTAAAGTATATCAAGGACGTAAGTAGCATGTTTGAAGCTTGGTGCTAGGAATAGTCGAATTTTGTATATTTCAGGAGATAATTAAAGAAGCTCCCTTTTTCATTGAATTTTTACATCACTCTAAATTTGAGATTTGATAAGACAATGCAGTTTATTTAACTTGAAGTCTTTCTTTTCGTCTTGATCCTTTCGATGTAAATGAAGCTAAAAATCTGCTGTTATATTTACCGACTTGCCGACAGTGGGCGCCGAAATGCATTTGGTGTGAGTGCCTCTTAATTTAATCCAAAAGGAATTCTGATCTTTATGATCAACCGCAACCAAATCATATCAATCCTGTCACGAATTCTCTTGCACTTCAAATAAAGGGTTAATCAAATCAACACTTTTGACAATCTTTTGAGTAGACGTCCAATAAGTGAACATTAAAGCTGTAAAGAAAACCAGTCACTTTCTGCTGCATTTCATTAGCGCATTAAAATCTTTCCATTATTCAAGTCAGGAGGGAGCAATCGAAGAAGCAAAATACTGAGGTTCATTCTCAAATGTGTGCCTAAAGATTTCAAACCCATTGTTCTATTTTTGACTGATGTTCTGGGTGATTTGTTTTGGATATAAGTTGAGACCTATGTTCTTTCTTTTAATGACAAGATGCGGTACTTAAATGTCTAGCAGCTTCTGTGCATATTTGTATTCTCCGAGACTTAATATCAATTATATTCTGATAATGTCTTTCAAGCGTATCCAAAACGCTACTATTGCTTTCTAGTGTTTATTTGGCATTGCTTATCGACGACAAGTTAGAGCATGAGATTAATTTAATTTATGTGTTTCTGCTGACCCACATTGGCAGAGAACAAAAAACTTTTAGTTATAAAGATAAGTTGCAAATTTATTGTACAATGTACATCATGCATGAAGCGAATTCGAAGCGTGACGTTCTGTGGAGAAATTGCTGAATTCCCTCGATTATTCGAGATGTCACTTTTATGGAAAGTTCGTGGACACCTACAAGTATGGGAAAGGTATGCTGACGAAGTTTCGAAAGTGGTTGTTCTGTGATTCATGGTTATATGTCCATATTTGACTGTGTTACAACATGATGACTCATTCTTACGCAGATGGTCCTTCTCTGTCATCCACTAACCGCCATATTGACCAGACTTATTATCATCAGAGGATGTTTCGGATGCTATGAAAGTGCCATGGAAAAAGAGCAGCCATTCGCATCATCTCGCTTTTAAGTGACCAGGCAATGCAGGAATATAGTAGAGTTCCTCAAGGTATTATATAATTACTAACTTAATCCGATCAATTAAGCCACAGCGCTTGTGGTTCGATAGTTCATGTTGTGGGCATACGCCGAACTGAATAAAATTATCCGTTTTCAGTAAGCCTGTTTTCATTGTAAAATAGGCCTCTTATATCCATCGCTGATAATTATGTAGCATGTTTGAGACAAAGAATGAGTTTACATGAGCAGGGTCAGAGAAAGTGACATGCGCTTTTCAAAGGTGGAGCATGAAACAATATCTTTACTTCTTATTTGCTAATCTGAAGGAAGACAGCAAAATCATTTCATTCGCAATTGAATTTTGATGCATCAACAATAAAATTCGATTTCAAAGCACCAAACAAAGACCTCTCAGACGCTGCAGAATTTTTTAATTTGTTAATTAGACACTTCTATGTACTTATCGAATGCTGGAGACTAGAACTTTCCAAGACTCTAGTCGAATTAAAAATCATTTAATTGCAAGTGTGTTTCCTTTGACTCTCAGTCTATATTTCACACACGCTTTTTCATAGCAAATGAATATCCCATTTCTAGCTTTGAGTTTTGAAAAATTATAAGCGCATCTCACGAGCATTATGCATGTCAATCCTATCTCGATGAAGTATTGTATCGGACTTAACATATGAAATATACGAAGAACAACAATATGAAACTAAATTCCAAGAAAACATATGAAATGAGAATTAGCTTCAAAAAGAAACAGAGATCATGGGATTCAATCACCATCAATGACGAAATAGTTACTCCTGTTCAGAAAGCAAAAATTCTCGGCTTCATAATCAACCAAAATTTGTCCTGGACTGATCACATTGAAAAAATGGTAAAGAAAACATAAATGAGAATGCATTTTATAAGTGAAATGATGCGATGTGGACTTCAAAATGAGGATATTATACGGTATTTCTTTGCTTGTGTCCGAAGAATCCTCGGATATGGTGCTCCAGTATGGCACTTCGGAATCACCAAAGCTCAATCAATTGCTATTGAATCTGTTCAAAGACGACTGATAAGATTGATAGAACACATCCCATATGATTATCATGATTATGATTATGACCGTCTTCAGTAGTAAGCAAACCTCCACTTTAAACACAGCGCCCCCCCTCGGTTGTGAGTTGGTTGTCCGTCCGTGTAGACTTGGGCGGCCGACCAGGTTAGTAACCGCCAGAGTGAATGTGGGATGTTTTGGGTTCTAGAATCTAAACAGCTGTTCCAATGGTAGATCTGAGACCAGATTTGGAATCAGCGTCAAATTCTACATCTGTGGGGTGATTTCCAGCTCAATCGGCCAGAAAAAATTTTCAACATTTTTCGGAAAAACGACAGAGTTAACGGCGAATGTGGGTTGGTTTTGGGCTGTAGAGCCAAAACGAAGCATCGGATGGGAAAACGGAGGCCAGATTCGGATTCAGCGTCAAATTCTACATCCGTAGGGTGATTTCCAGCGCCATCGGAGAGAAAGAATTTTTGGGACGTCCCCCCTCGGCAGCGTTACTTCCAACTTTGGTTCTAGAGATCGTAGAAAGTCGTGCAATAGCTCGTTTGAAAGCTACGAGTAAGAAAAATTCACTGAAGGAAACGGCTTGTTCATATCTGTCTCCGTTTACATGTGAGACGCCATTTAAGATTTGGGAGATTGGCGAAAAACGACAGAGTTAGAATTTTCCAAAAAACAACTCCAGCGGGCGAACGAAGGCTCGGATTGGTAAACGGAGGCCAGATTTGGAATCAGCTTGATGTTATTGTCCAATGAGGATCATCATCCAATGAGAATCATGGATTTCTCTATAAATAATGAGACTTTAGAGTGACAATCTTCTATTTTTGAATCGTATAAGTGACGGATGCACGTTCTCTCAGCTGATCTATCCTACTTTTCAACTAGAATGGTAAGTCGGAAAACTTCCCTCCACCTCCTTTCTTGAGTGTTTACCTAATCGCATCTTTCCGCTTTCAGGCTTCTACATCACTTACCAGACTAGATGCTGATGTCCAAACGGTGCAAGGTTCGCTACAATCAGGCCATCTACAGTTGAGACAGGAGGAGGAAACAACACAGGTACATAATCCTACACCCCTACAGCGTAAATTTAGACAAGGCATACGCTATTTCGATCATGCTATAGCGCTGGAAACGGGAATGATCCCTTCCACAGACGTGAGTGTGAAGAGGAATCAGTATGGAGACTATGTCATCATTCCTGTAGCTCCGTACATACGTCGCCAGCTTGACATTATTGAAGAATTTGCGTCACTAAATATGGATATCCCTACTCCCCTTGACGAAGTGTGGAGAGCGAGAGATGATAAGGATACACCATATGAAAAGATATGGGAATGTGAACGACTTTCTCTACCACTATCGCATTGGTGTTCCTACTATCGAAAGGATGGAGAACAAATAACACCCATCAGGTGTGAAGAGCTCGTAGAAGGCACTTGGAATATTCGTTTCACAATAAGCGGACTATATTATGGTTATCATAAGGATAATAAATTGGCCTCTATAGCAATGCATACTCAATCCATCCTATATATACCGAAGCAGCCAGATGTTAATAACATTATTGATCAAAACCTCAACGAGAGCGGTGGGAACCACAAGTGAGAGAAGAATGTTCCCGGAAAACGCAAATCAAAGAAGGAGAATCGCTAATCCTTTCCTATCTCTATCTTATGACAATTCGCTTATGTGCTTTGAGTGTCGTAGACGTGGTCTTATCAGATATATTTTACTTCTTCGCTGTCATCATGTTATTTGTGTATTTTGTCGTGAACAGCATCGCTGCACTTCTTCATATTGTAATATGTTATAGGATTTTTCATCCGATGAGTAAAACTATGCAATTTTTTTTTAGTCATCCACCATCATTTTTATGGATTGTGAGGGTGATCCTGTACAGGAGCTCAGTGCTATTGCCATGGACAATTGCTCATATCAGATTGTTAGTGTCTATCATCATCATGCCAAATGTGATCCCAAAGCCAATGGATGGGCGAGAAAACATATTCATGGACTTAATCAACAATATTTACAAGACTTTGCTCTTCCTAGTGAAAGTGCTCTTCTTATTGACTTTAAAAGATGGCTAGCAGCCTTCAATGTTGTACGTATCTTTTGTAATGATCCCTCCAAGGAGAGAAAGCTTTTTCCTAATCTAGTCATTAATGATATTCTACTTCCACCTTGGGATAGTAGAGTCAATCAACACTATCATGAAGTTACGAAACGTTTCAAGGAATAGAGGGTTCCCATTTCAAATGTTCGTTGTAGTAGTTACATTCATAATCAATGTTCTTTTCCTCCTTACCTCATCACTGCCAAAGTAAGGTTTGGTTTTCATTGCTCTCTGTATGATAGTTACCAACTGTATCTATTTTATTTGTTTCAAACCCAAAATTTGTAATACATGCTTGAAGAGGTCATTCAATTAAAGCTTTATGTAAAGACTTGCTGTTTTTCATGCAATTGGAGAGATAGATGCAGGATGACAATGTCTTTCTCAAATGATTGTGGAACATTGCGTTTTCATAGACAAGGTTTAAAAGGGATTATTCAAGATTATGTGATAGCATTTCATAAAGATGAGATCAACATCAAATCAGTTATTGGTGATACTAGCACACTATTTTTAAAGTTAATGCATACGTTTTCTGATAAAATTGTAATGGCGCGATCAGTTGCGAAAATTCATTTCAATCATTTTGGGAAAGAAGAGGTAGAAGATCGTTTCTTCCACTTTGCTTCCTATTCAATGGAAGTTGTAGATAATCCTGAAGAATTTTTTGAAAGACATATGGGAAAAATTGCTCAACGTCTTGATGCATTTAACCATCATGGTAGCAGTCTAGTGATTGAAGCAATTTCACATATTCACATTCAACTTTCTATAAAAGAAACTTAAAGATGCAATGGTACTTGATCGTAGCACAATTGGTTTTTGAGTTATGTCTACTTACTCTCGAAGTATATTCCTTCTGTACATGCGTCTATTATTTAGAAAAGGCTAGCAAGTTCATGTCGTCAAAAAGACTTGCTTCAGAAGTTGCTAGTAAGAGTGAAAATATGTGTGATATATGTAAGCGAAAGGATGGAAGTGAAAAACGCATCTTTAAGGGATGTAAGCATAATTTCTGCCAGCGCTGTTTCATACGCTGCTGTATTCAACTCTGTCAATGTAGCCACTGTGATATAGCTCATTTTGAGTGTCACCTCTGCCATAAAAGTTAGTACCTATGCAAATATGGAAAACTCAAGTTGCGACAATGGTAAAGAGAAAAATGGCGAGACGTAAAAGTCGAAAGTCTTCAAAATTTTCTGCAGCCATTCGAGCTCTTCCACGAATGAAAGGAAATAATCGATATAATGCTATACGACATGCTAATGATAAATTTATTCTAGAAAT
Source organism: Prostheceraeus crozeri (assembly GCA_907163375.1). NCBI lineage: Eukaryota > Metazoa > Platyhelminthes > Polycladida > Euryleptidae > Prostheceraeus > Prostheceraeus crozeri. The sequence continues at coordinate 479,048 of CAJQUW010010582.1, forward strand.
TGTTTCTCATGTGAGAAGTTTGAGGACAAAGGAATTATCACCACAACAACGAAAGTTACTTAAGCGATATACTACAAAATTACGATTCATCTCCAATCCTAAAATCACCCTTCAAAGAAAGAGGAAAACTCTGTCACAAAAGGGTGGTTTCCTTTCAGCACTACTTCCGATGTTAGCTCCTGTAGTGGGCAACGTATTGGGTAGTATCTTTGGCTCTAAGCATTAATTATGCAAATGTTGAATCTCAAAGTATTAAAATGGGTTTCAGACTTCAATGTAATAAAGTTCTGACTGTATCAGGTCCATCCCATGCAGGTAAAACTGTTTTCACTCTGAATTTGCTAGACAAAACAAAATAATTGTTTAGGGAACCTATCAATCGAGTTATTTGGTGTTATGGTATTTATCAGCCGTCATTCTTTCAGGAATTGCAACGTCGTGACTTTATTCGAAATGAAGGAATTATTCGAGCTGATAAGATAGAGTCCAACGATGTCGTTGTATTGGATGATCTATTGAAGGAAAGCAAGAATTCTAAAGACGTTACAGATATGTTCACTTGCGTAGCACATCACAGAAGGTGCTTTATAATCTATATCACGCAAAATTTGTTTCCTGATGGGAAAGAAGCCCGCACACGAAACCTGAATAAGCACTATTACGCTATCTTTAAGAATCCACGAGATAGAAGTCAATTTGAAATTTTAGCGCGACGAGTTTCGCCAAGAGGTTCAAAAGCCTTAATTGAAATTTTTCAAGCAGCAACTGAAAAACCACACGGTTACTTATTTATTGATTTTACACAAGAGTGTCCGGAAGAATTTAGATTTCGAAGTGATATTTTGAAAAAGCCTATGATTATCTACAAACTATTAGCTCCTATTCTCGGATGATTGTCATTCCTCAGGATGAATATGTGCAATTGACTGCTTTACAACAAGTAAAGCAACCTCTAGCAAATCAAATTTATAAGAAAGAACTGGATTATCAGGAAAATGCACATATTAAAGATCCATATCGCGCAGTTTTATTACAATCAGAAACTGTTGAAAAATTGAAAAGTTTGAAGAATAAGATGCGGGACTCTGTTTCGACTGCTGCACCTTTAGCATCTCGTGCACATGCAATAGCTCTTTTCAACAGCATTGAACCATATCTCAATGTGAATGATAGAGGTGAAATCATTACAGACGATGATAAAATTATTAGCGCTTCGCGTTATGAAGACTTGATTCAGCATGCAACGCGTAGAAAACGTCGCCAAGGTTATGTCCCACATCGTTGGCCATATTTTCTTCAACTATTGAAAAAGCATACTGTTCCGAAATTTGCATTGAATAATGAAACATTGAAAGAACTTGATTCTACTTCAGAAGTTGATACTACTTCAAATGTTGATTCTGTTCCTAAAATGAGGAGTGTTACAATGCCAAGAAATTGGTTTAAGAGTTCACCTTCTACATCTCCTTCCACACTTACTAAGAAAACAAGAGGAAGAGAACGACGTAGATCTACACCCTCTAGGCAAACAAGAGAAAGAGATAGACGTAGAAGATCTCCACCAAAGAAATATATGTTCTCAGACTATTAATATGAAGCAGATGTGTTGCATGCCATGTAATGAACCGCCGGAGGTGCATGTTGATGTAACATGTACTTGCTGTGCCAGCTCCTACATTGAGACTCCTAAGCAATGTGAACATGAACGTAAATCTGCTAAATCTTGTGGCTGTTGTAAGTGTAGAAAGGCAAGAAAGCAAAAACATGAGAAGAAGGAGAAAGAGTCAGTCGTCATCACATGAACTTTTAAAGTCAATATACTATGATGTAAAACATCCAGCAGGATTTGCATCTATAAAGAAATTGTCAAAAGCGAGTGGTCTTCCACAATTACAAGTTAAACAATGGTTAAAAGGTCAGGCTACCTATACACTCCACAAACAAGCGAAAAAGAAGTACCGTACCCGTCATTAATTTACTCATGACATTGATGAACAGTGGCAGGCAGATTTGTGCGACGTTCCCTCTATTTCAAAACATAACTCGGGAAATAACTTTATTTTGACAGTAATTGATATTTTCTCGCGATATGCGTGGGCTCAACCATTAAAAACTAAAGAAGGTAAAGGAGTAGCAAAGGCATTTCAGTCAATTTTCCAAGAGGGTCGCATTCCAAAGAGAATTCAGAGTGATCAAGGAAAAGAGTTCAAAAATCAGCATGTGGAAAGATTGTTTGAGAGATATGACATTGAGTTGTTTAGTGTAAAGAGTGCCTATAAGGCTGCATATGTTGAACTTTTAACCACACATTGAAAAATCGCTTGTGGTGACATTTTACTGCCAACTTGACACAAAATTGGACACAGATTTTACAAGATACGGTACATGCCTACAATCACTCTGTACATCGCTCTATTGGACTCAGACTAGCAGATGTGAATGCTGACAATGTAGATGAAGTGCGTAAAACGTTCCAACGTAAGCGTAATAATGCAAAAAGCGATGTAAAAGTAGGCGATAAAGTTCGCATATCAAAAGTGAAGAGTGTTTTTGCCAAAGCTTATCTCCCGAATTGGACAAAAGAAATTTTTACAGTTCCAAACATCAATAAAAAAGACTCTCCCACAACTTACAAGTTAAAAGATTACGATAATGAAGAAATAGATGGCAGCTTTTCCCGTGATGAGATTGAGGTAGTCACTGAAAGTGAGACATATTTAGTAGAGAAAATCATCCGTTGCAAAAAACGTCAAGGCGAAGAATGGTGTCTTGTTAAAAGGCTCGGCTATCCTTCAAATATGAACTCTTGGATCCGTCGTGCAGACATTTTTCATCAAAGTGATCGCAAGTGATTTATGCAAAGCTATAACTTGCGAGTTCAAGATTTAAGTAATGAATCCGACTGCATCGTTTTATTCACGTCCCTCCTATGTAGGTGGCGCGGGTACAATTTACAGTGGTACTCGCCGTCAACGTGGAGGTAGTATATCTGGCGCGCCGAAATCTGTTGTATCTCCTCTCTTATCTACTGTCGGAAAAACTTTAAAACGATCTGTTTTAAGTAATGTTGTTGGCTTTGCTGGTGATGTTGGCAATGATTTACTCCGCACAATGATGATCATAATTATGTACATCATGTAGTTGAGAAGGATTGGATTGTTGGTTTAAGTCCAAGTTCAAGAAACGATTTAGGTTACCTCGCTAGCGCCTTAACAAGCTATGATAATTATAACGTTAATTACCACCCAAGTGGTCATAAAAAGTTTCATATATCGAGAGGAAGCTTATTATGTAGATCTTATTCCAAGAAGTGAGAAGACGTTGGTGAAGAAGATTGTGATTAAGCCAAGAAAGACAAATATGACTCATGAAACATTATTGAAGAAATTTAATTATCTCCTTCGAGTTGATGGTAAACAAGTGGCAACATTGACTTATATCAAATCATCTAATCATATTGCAATAAGTAAATTAAATGATGATGATCTAGTATTTGTTTGTTCAAAAGATTTTCATCAGTTCTTGCGACATCGTTCTGCAGCTGTTCATGGAAAATTTGATGTGCAATTTGATACAGAATGGACCGTATCTTTATACAGAAAGCGTATAAAGCCTTTAGGTGGTATCTTACATGAAACAAGAGTGTTGATGCCTCGCATTATTACTTCAGTTAAATTGGTTGTAGATTATATAAATGAAGTGATTAATGAGCAACAAAGAAGGTACTTTGTCTCTCACTGTAAGTACTAACTATGGATAAAACTCTAATGGACATTTTGGGTTTTGATCAAAATATCTTTAAAAGTGGTACTGTAACCAAAGCTAGCGCAGACATGTCGCTATCGCGTCGTATTAACTATTTTCAGATATATTCCAATATTGGTGAAGATGTACGTGTGGGAGATGTTGAAGCTCCATTGCTGGCAATGATACCATACTAGCCAAAAAGCTGCAGTATATTATCTGAGCATACTTTCAAGAAAGTGCATTATACAAAGCTGAAATCAAACTACATCCCACAAATTGATATTGCCATTTATGACGATGCTGGTGCGTTGATTCCTTTTCATAAAGATGCTGTGACAAGTATCACACTCCATTTCTGAATGAAGAGTTAATCCAAAAGTATGCTAATATCTTTTTCCAATGTGATTAGTATGGAAAGTGAAAATAAGGACTCGTTTCTAATCTACTTACCCAGTAATGCTTCTATGAATAAATTTCCTAATAATAAACCATCAGACTTTCGAGTAGAAGTAAATCGCTCACTACATCTAGAAAGTGAATGGGAAGTAGGTGTTTCCAGCATTTGCTATGATAGCAATATTCAGAATGTGAATGATTTGGAAGAAATGATATTGACTCCTCGCACCCATGATGGAATAACGATGAATAATGCATTCCAGTTCCCATACAATTAAACGTCAGATGGAAAGTGGAACTATGAATGGATTCAGATAAAATCAGATTATTATGGTTCATTTGGGAATGAGAAAATTATTAAGGCATTCAATAGTGGTAATACTTCCATCATGAACAATAGGGATCAGAAAGTTTATGAGTTTACTATCTATCATTGGAGTGGGAGACAGTTCCTTCGCTTTCATTCTTTTACTAAAGGTCTTACGCTGAGGTTGGATAATGAATTCTATCCACATCTCGGTTTTGGCCATGGACTACATCTAACGTCAATTGCTACTGCAAATGTTAAAAAAGTTTATTCAGATCGAATCAACAAATTTCATTATAGATTTAAAATATTTGATGAAGATGTTGTAGAATGTGAAGAACGAACGCATCATTTTGAAAAAGCGTGGTGTTCAACCTTTGTCACTTATTGAATTAGTAAAACGATGGAATGAGACTGTGGGTAAGACGTATGGAGAGAAAATTATGGCGGACAAAGATAAGTTGGTTATTCAGAAATTTATGACAAACTTACAGTTTATTTCTCTCCAACCTTGCGTCATTTTGTAAGACATCATACACCTATTATTGGAAGCGGTTTGGTTTATGCTTCTCATGAATATCACACTAAAGCTGATTCAGTTAATGATGAATGGTGGGTGGACATCTATGGTGATCGCATCAAGAAAATTTACCAGTCTTATGAAGAATCTAAAGTTGCTATCAATATAATGCCGCGTCTATGTCATACAGTTGAAAGCTTCATTCATGTAATAAATCCTTATATACAACAGAAGTTGAAGCATGTGATGAAAAGTAAATATGATGTAAAGACACACCACATTTCGTTTTCAATTGAAAATCAACGCGTTGTTCTGAAACTGGGTGATGACATTCAATGTCAATTGAGTAAAAATTTGAAAAAACTCTTTGGTTTTTCAATGCTACAAAATATGTTTACTGCTGCGCATACGATTGGTATAGAAACACCAATGACACTTGATAAACATGAACAACACCTTTACATTCAAAGTGATTTGATTCTACCTATTTCTGTTGGCGAGGAAAAAGAACACATTTTACGTAATTTCATTCATGATAAGGATGCTTTATATGGAATAGTCGAGAAGATGTTTCAACCTATTTTCTACCATCCTGTTATCAAACAAACTATACCATCTATTTCTATCAAAATTACAAATGGCCTACATGAGTGCATCCATGTCAAAGATACTAAATCCCTCGTAACTTTAGTGTTTCGGAAAACAAAGTGAAGTCATTGTAAAATTTTATTGAAATACAAATATGTGTACAAAAATTCTTTTCACAGATATAGGGGGAATGGGCTGACTGTAGGCATATATTCACAAGGAAGTGCAATCTAAAGCGATACATAAAACAGCAATGAATGTCAACAAAAGCATCATCAAAATACTGATTTGAGACTGAATCTATTTACACATCTCCTGAATGTGGTAGTGTGAGTTTAATTCTTTTGGTTAGTGATATGTTTGTATCAGGATGACCATGTGGAAGAGATATGTTATGCCCTATCCCAAATCCAATTAGCCCTATCTCTTTAAATTCGGCATTTAGTAGGAACGGCCAGCTTCCACTATTTACTTCTCAGTGCTAGCGTCCTTAATTATCGACTTACAGATGTGCGTGAAAAAATGAATCTAGTGTGTCTTAGTAGAGCCAAAGCACTATTGATATTATACTATAACTATACACTTCATGACCAACGGCTGTGAATATATTCTCATTGTTGCGACCTTCATTATATTTACAATTCATTGATGTAGAATATCTTTCAGATTTGCCATCTAACAAATGGTGTTGTAACATGACCGACCAAGCCCACATTCGTCACTGCCTCGACTGAGTGGATGGAATTCTTAGATTAGCATCAGACTTCCATTTTCAGTATTGGCTCTTGACATTGATCAACTGGCTTCAACAACAAAACACCCAAAGGTAATGACAGTTTTGATAATGCTGTCTTGGTGAATTGATTTCTTCCAAAAATTCAAAGTAAGTTCAATTGTTATAATGAAACATAAACACATTCGTCAATGTCTTGACTGCGTGGATGGAATTAGATGTTTTTGTGAATTATGTTTTGCTGCACACAAGCAAATGTCTCTCAATTTTAGTCTGCCGAAAAACAAGCGGAGAGAGAGAGAGAGATGTACTGATGTGATAAAAAGAAGTCATGACAGCAGCATGCTGCTAGGAAGATATCGTTTGTGACTCCAATCAAGATGCTATTACAAAATAAAAGCTATGTTTCCTCATAATTAATGCTTGTTTTCTTGCACAGAGTGGATCTACTATGTTAGGTTATGTATCGGCAGATGCCAAGCTAGCATTGATTTGCTGCTTCGCTTGTAATCTGTCAGTTTTTAGCATACCAATAGTTATAAATCGATCACTATAATTGTTAAAGAAAAGGGAGCAGATAGCACGAAGGCATCTGCTATTCGAAACAGAACTGTAAGTCTAGATTCGAGCATTATTACCATAGCTCAACAAAAATCATGCTTCAATTCCGCGCACTAGATTTATGTTGCTGGCTCAGTGATATCATAAGTATAGAGACAAACAAGCAATTAAATTACGTCTTTCAACAAATTAGTATTGAATCTGTATTTTGTGAATAAATAAAATTTTTGCGAATAAAAAATTTGAGGGGTGAGTCATGATAATGTGGCGACTTTATGGACAATTTGCAATGATTGTTTCCTTCAATTGCTCTATAATACCTTCAATTGCTCTATAATACTTTCTTCCACCAGTCTCCATGTTTCATCATAAATTCGCTTGCGGTTGAGGTACCTTCGACTTCTAGACTGCAACAAGTTATAGACTTATTGCATACTACTGCTATCTTGTCCTCAACGAGTAGTATACATTTTGAGAAGTAGTTTCCAAATTTTCGCGGAGTTTACAGTCTTTATATTATCCATTGTCTTTGCCCTATCCAACACCTCCTATCTTTCCATGCTGAAAGTGCTCGCTTTCTAAATGTATGAGTTTTTACCTCATGCGTCTTTAATTTGATGATGGTCATGTTGACAAACGTTACACACTTATTTTGAAAGGCCTTCTTATAGACCCTATGTTTCATATTTACAACAATCGACTTAGATATGCCTTTTGCGCGCTTAATACTGTCACTGGAGTCTTTTGGTTTCATAGAATACATTTTAGGACGAAGAAGAATCATTTCCTTAATTTCTTTTCCTGCCATTTTATCTTTGAAGCATCCTAATTTTGCTTTATTTTTAGTAGAGTGTAGTGGGTGATCTGTAGGATAATTTGACGTATCAAAATAATTTTCTAAGGATTTTCCTATTTCATTGAAGTATAACTCTATCTGAGCAGCGATACTTAAAAAGAAACTGTCTGTATCACCACCCACCAAACGCACGTCTTTAATTAGAGGACATGGTTTTAATACTCTATAGAAGAGTTCGTGCATTTCAAGCTTGGAATAATCTAATACAGCTTGTATAATGTAGATGGGCTTGCACAACTCTACTTCTGATTTTATCATTTTAACATCAACCAACTAATCATCTATAATATCTCTATCAATAAAGAGAGGTAATGCCGCTAACTTTTGAAATTTATCATTATGATTCACAAGTTTATACTTTATACGTTTTCTAACATCCTCCATCGTCTAACCAAAAAGACTATTATTCTTATATTTATAAAAATCCTTTTCAAAATTATTTTGGGCTAGTGTACGTTTCTGGCTGTTACTATCAATATATGGTTTCAGAAAGGCTTTATGTCTAAATTTGATAATGCGGTGAACTCTTTTTAAAATCATGCCCATTTCTAAACAAAATTTTAAGAGGGAAAAGTGGACTAGATAATTTTCTTTATCAAATTGAGTAAGCAAAAGTTTGCGACAAGGCTTATACTTGGGCTGTCCACTCCCTTCTAAATCTTTATGAAATTGTTTCATAAAGACCGAAAACATATCTTCAGTCACTTCACCTGATTCGGCCGCAAGTGGAAAATCCACAGTTTTATTTTTAGTACTATTTAGATAGATAAGATCTACCTCAAAATAATATCCCCAATCACCATCGTCTGGAATAGCTAGTATGTTTGCAGGATTGTAGAAATGTTGAATTTCGCTATCACCTAGCCAGCTAAACTCAGAGTGAGGTAGAGGTTTGGATAGTGAACTACCATATAAATTATTCTGGTCATAGTACTTTAGATGAATCTGATCATCATCTACTATTTTAGATTTTATTTGATGTCTATTTACAAATGTGAGACCACCGCGAATTCCTCGCTCAAATAAATTATACATCTCTGGATCTTGCAAAAGATGGATGCTCTCTCCAGTCATTTTAAAAGCAGACTGGAATGACATGGCTGGAAGACTGACAAAGTGGATAGGGTCTAATTTATCTTCTTATAATGTCACTCGTCGAAACTCCTGAAATACATCAGCCAGCAAAAACACATCTAACTTAAGATAGGCAATCATATATTCGCCAAATGTATGGCAGTCAAATTTTGTCCATCCAACTTGAGCATGATTGTTGTCTTATTTTCTTTAGTCTTATCAACTGGTACTTTTGCTGTCATGGACATAAATTTTTCCCTCGTTTGAGCTACAACATTCATCAACCATCCCTTCATTTTTCCTAACCCCCCTTTTATTATCATATGGCTGTCATAGCCTTTGAAGTTATGAAAAATTGCGGGTAGAGTGCGCCGTTTCATTCTTAGAGAAAAGTTGCATCTTGAACACAGTGCGTTTCTAAATTTGCAAGTGATGTGATCATGGTCGCGCACTTTCTTAAGTTTACCCTCATCAAACGTTTTATTACATTTTGAGCAGACTTTACAACTTTCAAATTTTACCTGATCATCTGCTGTCATATTTAATGATCTGTGATAGAGTTCACTATAATATTTTTGTTGAAATTTGCTAGCACTTTCCAGGAATTGCAAGAATTTATGTATACAATCCTCACCTTGCCAGACGTGCATTTTATTATTTTTATTTTGGAAATGATTATGCCATACCTCATAACAGGAAATGGCTGCTGGCTTGTGGATGTTATCATCAATATAGCATTCAATGTCAGCATAGATGACACGAAGAGGACTTAATTCACTACCATTCTCTTTATTTGAAAAGATTTTATCTTTGGGCATGCGTTCCATTTGCAATTTTTCTCGCTTACACCATTCATAATGTGTTTGAAGCTTATCTTTTGACCAGAAGGATCTCATACAACGGTCACATATGAAATGCTCCCCCCTTTTGGATGTTAAGTGGGAATATAGTCGATGAATATTTGGAATACCACAGTAATGCCATTGTTGACTGCTATCCTCATATACCAACAAGAGGTTGACAACGCGATCATAAGTTGATGAACGTTTGTGGTAGCGTACACCTTTAAGTCCTTTTTGCCAGACGTGAACAACTATTTTAAGTTCATTTAATTTTCAAATTTCTCTATATCTTTCAATTTCATATCTTCACTATTACAGTCATCAAATTTCAATTCATTCTCCCATGGATGATATTTGATTTTACGGAAACGGTTGTTCTGTACGTCATGATAGTGGAGAATGGATAAAACCGCATACTTAAAACAGTGCGATTCACAATCTATAGAAATGACTGCTTTCTTATCTTTTAACGTTTTTGGAAGATTGAAGGAGCCTCGTCAACTGTAATTTTCTAATGGAGTAATTTTAAACATGGCAGATTCTACACCATCAAAAATCAGACCACTATCGTGCTCGTTAAATTTATCAATATTTGATTTTAGCCCTTGAATGTGAAAATTTAACCATACTTCTTTATCTACTACCTCTGTAGCAGGAGAGGAGGGTATGTGAAACTCCAACCTCTGCACTATTTCACCAGTATGATGATCAACTTTAACATATTTTATTTTAAGATAGATGAGCGCTTTTATTCTAAAGTTGTCTAAATTTCTAAAGAGCGCATCTATTAATATTGAATTTTGATGAAACCACTCCGGAAAATCAGCAATGGTTTCTGAGGATTCCATATGGTAATTTCTCACTACATTATTGAGCGACACTTCAGTGAGACGGATAGAGGAGGTGCTGTTACTATAACTATCATTTGTATGCGTGTGGTGAAGTCTATGTGAAGATAATTCAAAACGTGTTTCAAAAGATTGAGTGCAAAAGTCGCAAGTAAAGGAGACATGTTGAATATAATCATCTTCACCTCGGGAGATTGATGATGTCTTGGGTTGACATACACGTTGTCTGATGTGTCGGGCGAGATCACGCTTCCTTGTAAAGAGGTGACCACAATCAGCACATTCCCGCTCATTAGATTCCCGCGACTGTCCGCTTGAGCTGGTACTAACATCACCTGAAAGAGAAATCATTCTATCATCTCTATTAAAGTTATAGGTTATTGTTACAACCTACCTTCACTTAACAGCTCTAGAGTTACCTCGAGAAGGGAGCATTTTTGTGATGAAGTAGATGGCTGAAATTGAGAAAGATGCTATTAACCAAACGTTTGAGGGAGATGATTGAGGAAATCTTCAACTTACCATTTCAACGAAAACAAGTTAAAGTATGATACTTCAATGTTAGAAAATTGTATAGTTTATCAAAATAGAGACTTCACTTATTCTCAATACGTATCAAATATAGAATGAAAAATAAGTCTGTTTTCCCCCTTTTATATACTCTCATACTCGGCATTCATTGGCTATTCATTTGATTGGCTACTTACTTGTACTTAAGCACTAAGAAATCAAGTTTATAGCATACAATTTGAAGTCATGAATTCGCCAACAGCAACTCTCTCCGTAGACACATCAGCTTGCCCTCCCGCTCCAAAGAAGGTGAAGTTGGAGAAGAAGAAAACAGTCGAGGATATTCCAAGTTTGCAGTATCCGTCTCTGACTGAGAAAGAGGAGATGGAAATTGTGTATGTGAGGTGGAAGTACCTACTATACAACAAGGAGGATGTGTCGAAGGAGGAGGATATCAGTCTTCTCCATGACATACGGAGATGATACAGCCCATCGTCTCAACCCAGGAACGAGATTGAATGGGACTATGTATTTGGTGTATTGGCTGCAGCCGAGGAAAGACTGCGACAGCTGAAATGTGACTGCAGTAACTGCGAATCGCTGTGGGACAATATTAGTACTGAAGAACTTCTAAATTATTTGTAATTTCTGAATATATGTTTCATTTGTTATATCTGTCTGTTTTCACTTATTTCTGGGTAATGTAGTCATCAACATCATAGTGAAAATCTAATCATTTGACAGCTCAGTATAAATCATAGCAGCTGATGCTATACACTATCATTTTTCCTAAATACTACCTCAATCACTGAGGGAAAATATCAAAAAGTAGTGACATGTGGTTCTTTAGATTTATTTAAAATCAAAGCATACTTGATCGTTTTGGAGCATCTGACACTCTTCTCTCACGAGTTGTTTTCGGTGTCCACTCTTCGTCCGTCTAGATAATTCTTACAGTTTTGTTACCACTCTCCTGACTACTCATGCCTTCATCGCACTCATTGACGATCACAAAATTGTCATTTTAGCTGAGATTGGTATATCTTGCAATCTTCTGACTTTAACAGTCTTTATCTAAATTAGAGTAACTCTGATTGGCTGTCGAGGAAAGTATTGATGAATATCCTATATAAATCAGAAGATTGTAGCACTTCTCATTCACATCATACGATCGAACAAGCTAGTATGGCAAATTCTTCTAAAGCCTTAAATATTTTCCACAAAATTTTCGAAGTTGTCGATGAATGGGATGAGGATGTGGACAGTGGCAATAAACCCAAAATCACCCAAGTTGTATGGAGTGAGGGCAAGTTCACGCCGAAGACGACGCGACTTAGAAGAGTGCCGGATGCACCAAAGCGAGTGACATATCACAGGATTTATGATGACTTGAAACCAGTCCCACTGAACTTTGATAAATAAATCTAAAGAACTACGTGTCTTTGTTTTGCAATGCATTGATCTAGAAATGGAAATAAAGGGAGGAATTTAGATATGGGATTTATTGTATACATGGTTGCGAATGTCAGCACATTTATTATCGGTCTACTTTTCTATCAAAAGAGATCGTATCATTAGTAAAAAGAGAAGATGTATATGTTTGCGTGTGGCGCAAGAGTGCCCTCCTATTTCATCCCTTCATCATTTAGCCTCAATAATAGAGGCAGTTTTTAAGAGAACTCATGATTCATTCTCAGATAACGTATGCAATGGAGAATTTAAAAAAGTAACGTGCGGCAGATAGCTAAGACTCAACCGACTGGCGTTCAAAGTGCTACGTTGAGAGAAGAGACCACTGCGACCGTTGGAAAGTCGGATTAAGGTAAGTCTCAAGCCCTTGCCACACTCATCACTACGATATCATCCGATGTCTCAATAGAGATCGCCCACCAACAGGAAGAATTATACCGAAGTTCTCCGTGCCATGCAACGTTGAAGCTCACTGATAGCAGATACAACTTTATGATTATATTTTTATATTCGTGTGATAGATTCAGTCAGACCAAAGTCTGTCCAGGGCAATCCACGAGGAGGTACTATCACATTTTGCCCCATGTGGTCTCTTAAAGACCGATGGTTTGTTCTCGGATACTCATCGGATACTCTCGGATGCTCAGATTTGGCCGATTCCGCTGAGAGAGACTTTTAATCTCTCTATGTCAGGGGCATCGACCTCCTCTACTTCCATCCGACTGTCAGAGGGTGGAATATATCTCCACTCTGTTGAATCGCCATCATCGGTAACCGATGAGCCGATTCGAGCAAGATTGTTATAGACTCGCTCTCGCTCCTCCATCTCTGAAAACTCAATAAATAGATTTCTCGGTCTAAGCCGAGTCTTGTCAGTAGAGCTGGCTGTCGTCTTAGGTGTGTTCATGATGGAGTATAGAATGAAAATGAAAGAGAGGTAATGGTTTATATACCCCTCTGATACAAAGACATGACTCAGTCTTTCTAATTATGTGATGGATTCAGTCAGACCGAAGTCTGTCTAGGGCAAACCACGTGGAGGTACTATCACTTTTTACCCCATGGTGGCCTTTTAAAGACCGTTGGTTCGTTCACGTCGCATCTGAAAAATAGAAAGAAAATAGATGAAATTATATTCAAGTGATAGAGATGATATTAACTTACCATAAATTAACTTAATCGGTTCGTTGAACCTTCGATGGTGGTGGCTGAGCAAGTATTTGGCCGGCAGTTTCCGCTTGCGGTGGCGCAATTCCTTGATGTCACCATCATGTTTTATTGAGAGATGAAGGCAGCGCATCTCCGCCATCGCTCCATCATAGCACTCGAACGTGGTGTCTAAGTCCTCACTCTCAAGGATGACGCTGTCGACGATTCTGCTCTTGATGACGGGAATGTGGAGCGTTGTTCGTCTCTCCTCTTTCTTCTGGCTCTCAGTCAGGCTAATCTTTAGTTGCTCGATTTTTAACTTTGACACCTCTTCCTGAGCTTTTAATGATTTTATATACGTCGCCTGCTCTTCAACTCTTTTTTCGCTGGCAAGCGCCCTTTCGCGGAAAGGTTCTAAGTTAATTACTTGAGTCTTGAGGGCCCGAATCTCGGCTACCTGACCCTTCAGTAGGAAATTGTCGTCCCTAAGGGCCCCACATTCGTTTTTGTAACGAGTGAGCTCGTCTTTTAATTTCGTGAGTGCATATTCCTGGCTCACTTTTGCGATCTGGGCATCCTTATTCCAGCTGTTCGTCTGCTGCTTAATCCCCTTCTTTACTGGGGAAGGTGCGATCACTTTCTTTATCGGGGAAGACTGATTTGCCGGTTTTCCTATCTCTTCCGCGTTTTTAGTGATGACGACCTCCTCAGAATCGGAGTCGTCTGAGGTGTCCGATCCACGTAGTTGTTCAGTGGTCGGTGCAGTCGGACTCAAGATGGTGTCAATTGCATCTTGCAATTCTGCGCCTAAATCGACTGTTGCTTCGTTGAAGAAGGCTGTGATCACTTTGCCGATGTCTGATGTCGTATAATTGCTGGCCTTCTTGATCAGACATTCGGCGTGAGCGGCATAAAATGGTGTCTGATCTTTGCCTTTTAAAAATTTCAGGCAATGTATGCAGCCGGAAATAACGGCTCTTTCCTCGTGGAAGTGAGGAGTATTCTTGTACTTGTTAATGTGGCGTTTAAATTCGCCGCCTCTCTTTATCTCTCCACAAGAGCACTTCTTAAATAAAAGTTTGCTATTTCCTCCCATTTTCTGTAAAGGAAGGATGAAATAGAATTACTACTTATACCATTTATAACTTCAACGAATGAATACATTGACAATCATTTTAAAAATACAACTAATTTCATTCAATACTTGAGGATAGACAAGCTAGGCTGATGAATCCGTTACAGGCATTACTCAGAGGGGATCTTATCCCGTCTCCAAGGCCTCGGCCCTCAAATCCAACCTCCCGCGGACAGAGCGTGCGTCATATCACTGTGTTGGTATTCGGACCCCGATTTTGACATGAAAACCGGTGGCCGAAGCTCGCCTCTGACAACTTTATAAAGGTCTTTATTGAAATCAGAAGGTTTGAAAACCCCGAAAATCACCAAAAATAGCGAATTTAAATTTTTCAACTTTTTAGCACTACTTATGAAATTTTATAAGTAATCTATCACTTAGGACAGGTCAATAGCGACCGAACCTTTTTTGAATCAAGTCAAACGGACTTGTAGAAGCAAAGTTACAAGCCTTTAAAGTGTTGGAGTCTTTTATGGCCTGGAGACTAAGGCCATCTCCTGGCTAACCTTTAAGTCTGACGGCTTAGCTGATATCAGCAATAAAATTTTCTAAGTCGGTTTCTCACAGAAACCCGAAATTTGGAATGTCCTAGCATCAGAGCTCAGAGAGACGACCTTAATGACAATCTCTCGTCTTAATGACAAGTCTCTGTCGGTTCCCAGCTTATATAGTTTGTGGCGATCAGCGGATGACGTAATATCCATCATCCAAAAACTTTAAACGCTTCTATAACCGATTCTCGAGGTCCGATTGAGCTGGAAATACACCATTTCAATGAAGAATTTGACGCTGAATCCGAATCTGGCCTCTGTTTTCCCATCCGATGCTTCGTTTTGGCTCTACAGCCCAAAACCAACCCACATTCGCCGTTAACTCTTGTCGTTTTTCCGAAAAATGTTGACAATTTTTTCTGGCCGATTGAGCTGGAAATCACCCCACAGATGCAGAATTTGACGCTGATTCCAAATTTGGTCTCAGATCTACCATTGGAACAGCCGTTTAGACGCTAGAGCCCAAAACATCCCACATTCGCCGTTAACTCTGTCATTTTTCGCCAATCTCACAAATCTTAAATGGCGTCTCACATCTAAACGAAGACAGATATGAACAAGCCATTTCCCTCAGTGAATTTGTTTTACTCGTAGCTTTCAAACGAGCTATTGCACGACTTTCTACGATCTCTAGAACCAAAGTTGGAAGCAACGCTGCCGAGGGGGGGACGTCTCAAAAATTCTTTCTCTCCGATGGCGCTGGAAATCACCCTACGGATGTAAAATCTGACGCTGAATCCGAATCTGGCCTCCATTTTCCCATCCGATGCTTCGTTTTGGCTCTACAGCCCAAAACCAACCCACATTCGCCGTTAACTCTGTCGTTTTTCCGAAAAATGTTGACAATTTTTTCTGGCCGATTGAGCTGGAAATCACCCCACAGATGCAGAATTTGACGCTGATTCCAAATCTGGTCTCAGATCTACCATTGGAACAGCTGTTTAGACGCTAGAACCCAAAACATCCCACATTCACTCTGGTGGTTACTAACCTGGTCGGCCGCTCAAGTCTACACGGACGGACAACCAACTCACAACCGAAGGGGGTGCTGTGTTTAAAGTGGAGGTTTGCTTACTACTGTCTTCTGCAAAAATATTCACTGGAAACACTTAGTTCACGACGTATGAACATCTGTCGGAATTATTATAAAAATTTGCCAAAAGCTTTGAGTGAAAGAATTTCACATCGTCCACAAAAAACAGAAATATTGAGACGTAAAACAAATATGATCTTTTGTAACACCAACAGGTATAAAACTCCTTCTTGCCATCTGCAGTACAGAACTTCTCGTAATTGATTTTTAGTGTGTATACATGTATATGGATACATGGAATTATGTATTCACTTTTTTGTAAAATGATCAGCTTCTGCTGTCTAGTATTAAATATACATATTATTATTATTATTATCATATGCTAGGTAGGAAAACGTCGTGTATGCCCTAAATCGTGTGCAAGAACTTCAATGTGTGGCTGAGAAATAGATTTTCGTGCCTGAATTTCCCGCACAGTTAAAATACCTCATGATTTTGGAGCTATAATTCCTTGAAATTCATTGAGTCAGATTTTAATATGAATTTGTCAAGTTAACTAATAAGCCTTGAAAAATACTTTAAAAAAGAATAAAAGTTTGACATTTTTTCGAATTTGCAAAACTCATTTTGGAAGGACACCTCTTTGAGAAATGATAGTCCGGCAGCCAGAACGAGTTTCTGCAGGGAACGAGGCCAAAAGTGAGACCTTCACAGAATGATGTGCACCCTATGCCTACTACAAATCGACACGTCTGCCGAGTTCTAGTGAGTTCCCCTTCTTGTCAGACAGGATCAAAGAAAAACAAATGCAAATCCAATGGGACGCAGATTGCAGTTTTTGGCTTAAATGAAATTTTGTATATTTTCTCTGATTAAACGAAAAGTACTTAACCCAGAGTTATAATTTTTGGCTTGGAATGTCTTCAGGTCATTTCCTTTCATTTTCATACACCCTTGTCTATATAGCTAAACCCATTTAGATTTGGCGAGCCTCTTAATGTCGGCAAACACAAACATTTTGAGCTACTTTATCCACATTCAACCATATTCTCACATGCATTGCCGATTAAATACATGATAAAAGCACATACACATTATAGGAGATGACCCGAAGACATTTACTGTCTTATTTAAACTTTTTGACCTTATTTGACTACATTTGACCTTATTTTTACTCTAAGACTTATATTACTCTATTACTTATTGACTATATTGACTTCACTTGTTTATTTTGACCGTATTTTTTTGCTTTATTGACTTTTTGACTTTATTGACCGCCCTAGTGATGAGCTTTGCAAATTACAAAACTTATACTTCTGAAGAGACCAATGTTTATGACTACTTTTGAAAAGTGGCAATAAAAATAATTTTGAGCGGTAGGCATTTGCCAAGTCTTTCCCAAATGTGATGAAAAACCTGCTATGAATTTGAAAAAAGCATTCATTTAACCCTTTCGCGACCAATGCGTGCACAGCACGTCATACATGAATTGCTCAAAGTCAATACCATTGGGAAGACATCATTGGAACATATTTAAGTTGTGCGTGTACAGCACGTCATGGTGACTTCCGACAATGTAGTGAATTTCACGAAAGGGTTAATTTACTTCCATTCTGGAGCTTGTTTTCTTTTATGAAATCATTGTAACGAATGCGGAAAAGATTAATTCATTAATTCAGGTTTTTGATCTTCTCTGTAGGTTGTTGTGAATTTTTCATGAATCGAATTGCTGCAGATAAGAATAATACATTACTTCGCATATTTTCATTTTACGGAGGCACATTCCATTTGCGTCAGAGTGTATGTTTCTTCCAGTGTACTTCTCTCTGGGACTAATTGGAATGAAATCGTAGTATATTATCATTGAGCGTCCGGCATTTTCTTCTAATGGAGTTGGCAGCCTAACAGCGCACACAGTGATAAGACAGACGAGTGAGTAGGGCGCGTTCGACACTTGGTCAAAGAATTGCGTTCTTTGACGTCTTCGTTCAGACACGCAGACGTCCACAAACATTAATGTAACCTTATTACTGTGACACACATTATCTCACTTATTGTCCGGCAGCCAGAACGAGTTTCTGCAGGGAACGAGACCGAAAGTGAGACTTTCACAGAATGATGTACACTCTATGCTTATTGTGAATAGGTGCATCTGCCGAGTTCTTGTGAGTTCCATCTTTTTGTCAGATAGGATCAAAGAAAAACACATGCAAATCCAATGAGACGCAAATTGCAGCTTATGGATAAAATGAAATTTTCTATGCTTTCGCTTATCAGCTGGAAAGTACAAAGCTGATCACAAAAAACGGACCACCTAAATTTCACTTAAATTCAATCGATTATCATGCTTTCCAGTCGCATCGCACAACAACATATCATACATCATTCGAGAGTTTGCATTCTCAGCTTTAAAATGAGCCATGATAGACTTGTATCCGTTATTGTATTTGCTGAGCAGTGCTCAAAATAAGAAAATCGCTCAATTTACAAATCGCATTTCTTCAAGGCGAAAACATGTCAGTATGATAATGAATCAAGCACGGGGAGAACGAGAATTTTCTGAGCTCTCTTTTGACATACTGATCATCAAAATCGGTGAACTAATAAAAACATTAGTGATATCGTGGAGTTATCACAAAATCATCACATTTCTGATTGAAAATGTTACCTTCTCACTTTTTCATCAAAAATGTTTATGCTTGGTATCTTCAGAATCTTTGCGTTGTAAGGAATTCGAATATATACAGTAGGTTATATTTATATAAGTTCAGTAGTTCTAATTCAAACTTCTTTAATACTTTTTCTCATTTCCGCAAAAGTACACAAACCGTGAAGGTAAACAATCTATCGGAAGTCACTATGAGAGAACAAAAACATGCTAATTGCTTTGTTTTGAACCCTCTTTCACCTTACATGGTGTCTGTCTACGTTTTGCCGAATTGAGAAAAATATTGAAGAAGTTTGAAAGAGAGCTATTGAACTTATATGAATATAACATACTTTACATATTCGAATCCCTTACAACGCAGAGATTCTGAAGACACCAAGCATGGATATTTTTGATGAAAAAGTGAGAAGGAAACATTTTCAACCAGAAATGTGATGATTTTGTGTAACTTCACGATATCACTAATTTTTCATTAGTTCACCGATTTTGATGAACAGTATGTCTAAAGAGAACTCAGAAAATGCTCGTTCTGCCCGTGCCAGAATCATTATCATGCTGACATGTTTTCTCTGTGAAAAAGTGAGATTTGCAAATTGAGCGATTTTCATATTTTGAGCACTGCTCAGCAAGTCTATCATAGTTCATTTTAAAGCTGAGAATGCAAACTGTCGAATTATGTATCGCACGTTGTTGTGCGACACGCTTGGAAAGCATGAGAATCGATTGAATTTAAGTGAAATTTAGGTGGTCCATTTTTTATGATCAGCTTTGTATCAAGTCGAGAGTCACAATATTTGACATGGAATGTCTTCAGGTAATTTCCTATGATGTGCATGTGCTATTATCATTCATCTGATCGGCAATGTATGTTAGAATGTGGATAAAGTAGCTCAAAATGTTTGTGTTTGCCGGCATTAATAGGCTCGCCTAATCTGACTGAATGTGCCTAGCTTTATAGACAGGGGTGCACGAACATGATAGGAAATGACCTGAAGACATTCCATGCCAAACATTTTAACTCTGGGCTTAGTACTTTTCGTTTAATCAGAGAAAACATACAAAATTTCATTTTAGTCAAAAGCTGCAGTTTGCATCCCATTGGATTTACATGTTTTTTTCTTTGATCCTGTCTGAAAAGAAAAAAAAACTCACTAGAACTCGGCAGACGCACCCATTCATAGTAGGCATAGGGTGTACATCATTCTGTGAAAGTCTCATTTTCGGCCTCGTTCCCTGCAGAAACTCGTTCTGGCTGCCGAACTATGAAGCCTTTACAATTTGCACAGAAAGGTGTGATCATAGAAATCCGACGTTTATCCGAATAGGGTCCAAAACAGAGCGTTGTGACACACAACTTGTGACACACTGTAGATCTGACACTACTTCAATGAGAACGATTCTTTCATTTCGATTTTGACAAAAGACAAGAAAATCAGGGTAACAAATGCCACCGAAGCCATATGCAGACAATTCATACATCAGCTTCGGTGTGGATACAATATTAAAACCTTTCTCAAAATCAACAAACATACAGTCAAGTCTCGTTTGATCTCGAGGAGCACAACAAATGTCATAAATAGCAAATAAAATCCATTGGATAAGTGATATCTCTCAATGTAATGTTACATTTTCTCTCATTTCTTCACAAAATGTGAATGAATCAATGGATGTCAAACAAAAAAAGGAATATTGAAAATCGTTTGATTTTAAGTGAGGTAACACTGTTTTACCTTAGGAGCCAAGCGTCAAGGATGCAATATCTTTAATTCATTAGGCAACTGATCAATCGATTTAACATTTGATAGCCTCTGCCTCGTTGCAGCACGGATACTCGATGCGCGATGTTGCAAATGAATAGCATATCTTGATCAGCTGATTACTGTATTGTTAGTAAATTGCAATTGTAGTGATCAAGAAAGCAGTATTCATGTATGGTGAAATGACTGCTTTCCTTGAATTAGAATTTTCTTTAGAAGCTACCTGCAGAAAACTAATTATTCAGTAGACATAAATCGGTGGCGTCACAATGAATTCCAGCCCTCTCATATTGAAGATTCTGGCCGACCACACTCCACACACGACATCAAGAAGTAGAGAGACCGGTTAATCAAAAGACCTGTAAAAGTTGATTTAAGTCTGTCTTTAACAGAAATGGCTGTCTTTCTTGATTCATTAGTATACAAGTCAGCGATTCGACGAGGTTGATTGAGACAGGATTGAAAAGCTGCCATCTCAGACTTGATTGTCAGATCAGCATTGAAGATCGATTACGATGGGCGGTGAGTCATTGCCATAGGAATCACACCGTCTGGTCAAATGGAGTCTCTGTTTGTCTCAAAGATCCTGCCGGCCGATTGAGACTTCTGGTAAATCTGACATGTAATTTCCACTTAATTTGCATCGCACATTATAGATGAAATCAAATATTCCTACGGTGAAACTTTTGCTTAAAATCAAAAAACCAATGTGAAAATTGTTCAAACTCCAAACTCAATTTGCGACTTGAGAAGACAAGCCTTTCAAGAACAATAAACATAATTTGTAACTAAACTATGATGCGAAATCATTGCTTTAATTGTCTCACTAAGTTAATTTCAGAGAAGTTCCTTCATCTGCATGGAGGTAGGTTTATCAACCAACACATATCGTCGACGAATAAGATATTTACGTCCCTGAACTTAGCTTCCAGGTGTTAATGATGAAAAGAACTGTCATGTATCTGTCACAGGCGCAAACTAAATTGCTGCAGAGCTTCCATAATCTGACATTTAACTGGCACTGATTATCGAAGCTGGGATAATGATGACGGTGATATTTTCTGACAACTTACGAAGAAAATCACACGATTATATCGCATCCTTTATTAACCTGATAATGAATTTAATGGCGTAACACTCAATTCACTGTTTACAACTTGTTTCAAATTTTATGCATGTGCGAAATCTTAAACGTCATTCAAATTTATCTATCAGGACGTGATGTGATGGTGGTAGTAATATAGCAAATAGTACAGATGTAATTGGTTTCATCAACCCAAAGACTTCAAAACAGTCACTTGTTTGATCCTAATCATAGCGGAAGGAGTGAGATTCCCATCGTTTGATGAAATCTTCTAATGATTAGTCCTGTGTTGTGATCATTGATGAGAACAGCTCAATAATCCGCTAATTCTTGGGCTTGTTGACCGATTATCGGTTCCGTTTACTACAAACAAAATTGGCAGAATCGTTTTACTCATTCAAGTTTTCATTGTGCTCTTAGTATTCAATGCATTTTTGCGACCATGCTTGTGACGACAGCGCTTTGCAAAGCTTTCCAAATCTTGATCAGAATTAGGAATTTGGGAATCCTTTTATATTTGTATAGAACCATACAATTCTCGTTGCAAGCGGATCTCAAAAGTTTCAGTATTTCCAAACTATTTTGGCCCAAAATAATTGGATCTTGTATTTCGGAAGAAGTGTGATAAAATCGTGTGGATAGAGTCAGTGCGATCTCAATTGGTAATTGATAATATATTCAATTTATGTTTTTATCAATACTACGTTATTCAATTGATCATAGGCTATAACGGTGTGATGACGAGGTTCATCGAGGTTGAGGATCACAGTGGACATCTTGGGATAAAAGTTTGCTAAAATTGTATGGAGTTGAAAAGGTCAGCTCGGGTTTCATCATGAGTAGTAGTCCCATCCCAAATTCAAGTCCAAAATGTGAAACGATGAGTCATCATGCTGACTCAACCCCCCCCCCTCTGGAAGGAAGGTGAGGGAGATGGCCAAGGATGTGTTTGTTGTCAAAAGTTGGGTCGGTGAAGTTTCGGTGAAAAATCGCCCCCCCCGCCCCCCCCTAGTCAATGAAATGTCGCTTTTTTAGCCAACTTTGACGATGAATAGCGGAGGATTGTAAGTGAATGAAGAGCTCGGGTTTCTTTTAGGGGCAAGACCGCACTTTGTTCTCTAGGATCCTATCTTTTCAGATGCGTGGGAGGCTCCGCTTCCAAATGAGAGCCTGTTAAAAATCTAGTTTTTGTGCATTTTCCAAGATTTTGGCACTTTTTGAAAAAACGACCGAGTGTTTTAACTAAGCTTCTGGTCATCGTAGAGGGTCGAAAGATGTCTTAAATGAAAGGTGAGACCGAGAAAACGTGACTGTCAAAATTTGAAGTCAGTCGGAGCACTAGAACCGGAGCTAGAAGACTTCAAAGTTTGATGCCTACGATCAGCTGATCTGAAAACCTATAAAAGCGCTGATCACCGACAGTTCATCCGTTGACTTCACAGAGGTAGGTGAACTCTCCTGAGCTCCGACACTTGGTCGAATTTCATGACCGGTCGGCAGATTTTTCGATTGGTGATATCGCCAGTCTTGCCAGACTTTTAGCCAGTATAGTATGACTGATCACTTGATGATAGTAGGCCGAAATCTTTAAAGGCTTGTATCTTTGCTTCTACAAGTCCGTCTGACTTGATTCAAGAATGGTTCGATAGGTCTTGACCTTCCCTAAGTAATAGACTACTTATAAACGGTTTATAAGTAGTGCTAAAATGCTGAAAAATTAAAATTCGCTATTTTTGATGATTTTTGGGGGTTTCCAACCTTTCTAAATTCAACTAAGACATTTACAAAGTTGCCAGAGGCGAGCTTCGGCTCGAGACTTGTTTCCTGATGTAAATAACTCCACCGACTTTCATGTCAAAATCGGGGCCCGGATACCAACACAGTGACATGACGTACGCTCTGAGAAATGCCTGTAACGGATTCATCAGCTTAACTTGTCTTTCCTCAAAGCGAAGTTGTCTTTGTGATGGCACTGGGCGACTATCGATTCTGTCTTTGTATAGCATGGGCCTTCACGACTGAAAGCCCAGTAACTGTCGATGTGTTGGTAAAAGCGTCGTTGTCAAGTCAAAAGCACGACTAAATTTAGAAAGACCAAGGCAAGGCTTTGTGTCGAGAGCGTATGTAAGCCACTGCTTCTCTCTAGGCTTCACTCCTGTTTCAAGTTGTAAGACGAACGGTGAGTTCTCTGTTGAAGTTTGCTATCAAACTTTGAAATATTTAGAACTTAGGATTATTCTGTCTTAATACCGATACAGTAGTAGCTTCATATGAACGTTTTTATTAAGCTGTGACTTTAGATGAGATCCTTTTACCATCTCCTATAATGAGCACTAAAATGTGTCTCAATTTAACACATTATTTCCTCTCTTTTCAGTGTGAAAATGATGAAGGAATGTAACAAGAAATTACAAATTTTTAAGTGCAGTTGTGGCATGCCCTTCCGCGGTGACCGTTTCAGGCGCCACGTCTTGGCGAGAGTGACGAAGGGTAAGATGAAACATGATGATGTGTTGATGGTGATGTATTGTGTGTGGTGTGACGTTCGTTGTAGTGCGTATGATATCGAGTTTGTGAAGGCTCATGCTAATTGTCCTCTGCGAGTGATTGGGAAGGAAATGATGAGTCAAGTGTTGAGTGGTGAGCGGGGGACCGCATTTGTTCAAGGCGAACCAGTGCGTTCACCAGTCGTGAATGTCGATTTGGATAAGGATGATGAAGTGGTGAGTAAAGTAAAGAGGAAGTTGATTGTCGAGAGTGATGATGATGAGGATGAGGCTATGGAGAGTGTTGTGCTGAAGAAGGGGCGTGTTGAGAGGTTGGGTGATGATGATGAGCTTGAGCAAGCTGTCGCGTCGATTGAGCCACTGGCAAAGCCACGGGCTCAATCGTCGCCGAGAGATGAGCGTGTGATGCCTAATTGTGTTGTGAGAGTGAGTCAGTCGAGTGTGCCGAGTAAAGTGGTGCTGACAAAGAATAATGCGCTGATGTATGGGAATGTGAGGAATGAGCGTGACATGTTGCAGGGAAAGTTGAATGCTGCAAAGTGTACGTTGAAAGAAGTGACTGTGGAAAGGGATCGTTTGAAGAGAGAGTCGGAGGACTTTGCGAGTGTGAAGAGAGAGTTGTTTGAGGCGAGGCAGAAGTTGGTGAATGAGAGAAAGTTGAAGGAGACTCTTGAGTCGAAGTTGGAGAGTTGTGAGAAGTCGGTCTGTCGAGAGCGTGAGTTGAAGGAAGCGGCGATGGAACGAGTGAGAGTGTTGGAGCGTCAGTTGAGTGTGCAGTCGGAAGTGTCGCCTGAAACGGTCACCGCCCTTCACATACCTCTGGTGGGTTATGTCCCGGAGCCGCCATTAATTTATGGAGGTGTGACTCCAGACACAAGTCAAGAATGCTTTAACTGCACGGATGTCCGATGTTATCACACCAAAATACATCACAAGGAGGACATCCGTGTAGATTATAGAAGGCCTCACAAATTTCGTAAGTATTATGACTGGAAAATAACATTATACCATCTTTCTCATTCTTACTTCTTTCATTATAGGTCAACTGAAAAAGCCATAATCCCATCACAACCCACGTCCAGTGAACGCACCATGGGATCTCTTAAGGGCCAACCTTCTAATGCAGCTGAAGCGGTCCCAAGCCCGCCACATATCTTCGGATATGGAATGCAGAGGGGAAGAATAAATGATGAAATGGAATGAAATGGGAGGCCACCCTTGCACCACATGCAACACATCAGACTTCTCTCTTCGCTAGTGAACAAGCCCTTGTCAGTGGAATCAGAAACTTTAAAATGTTGTACAAAAGTTTTACTGTAACACAGGTTGATGTATAGTCAGAAAGTTAAATCATCGAAGGTTTATTCATACGTCTAGTCAAAAAGTGCATCATGGTTTGCAAAAGCAAAGTGTAGTCAAATAGTTTTACTGCGACGCACGTTTTTGAAAATAAAGTTTGATCATTGAAGTTTTATGACTGACAGAACTCCCAACAGCATTAAAAAGTCTGGCACAACACAAGTGTCATGAAAAAATACTTTATTTGGTCATTGATTTAACATCATTAAAACTCACTTTACTAATAGCAGTGACAATATGGTTTATTTTATTCAGAAGCAAATGATCGCCATAACCATGAAAGTTGTCCATCCGGGAAATAATCCTCCGCAGATGTCGTGTATAAAACTCAGAAGCATCAGTAACATATTCTTGTCCATAGGAACGAAATTGAAAGTCAACACTTTCCGCTACTTCACCTTCTGGAAAATGAATGTAATTGACATGTGCAATTAAGTCAGCCTTGATGAGACTGTCTTTGAAATAAGATATCAACTCCGTAAATATTTCTCGTGTGTAGTCTTAACATGCTTCCAATTCTGTCTCCTCTCTTTCAAACTCAAGGCTGTAATCTTGTATTAAGCCTCTGAAGCTCTCTTGATGAAAACGAATCGTGCAATCATCATGTTTCAATGTATTGACTTTAGGTGCCATAGTTGAGTCTATTGCTAAACATCCTTTTGCCTAGGACGATTTCAATAACACGTTTCAAAAATGCGTGCGCACATCGGGAACTCTAGCTCGTCTGTGATTGGACGAGAGGCCTGATCCATTCACCGCTTAGGAAAATCTTATAAAAGGCAGTGCACCAGCTCTCCTCTTCACATTTATCTTTCACAAGGTGAGTGTCGGTGAGCTCCTGCTATCAGGTTGTTTTCATGTAGTCTCTTACTATCAAGAGATTCACTTCTGCTCATAAAACATATCATCGCTGTAATACCTCCTTTGCTCGAGCGTTCCTTCGGGACGGCGGGTACTGCCGTAGAGGGATTGCGTTGCACGGGTTGTTTGTCGTTTGTTAGACCGAAACCTCTGAGCCGTTGCTCATGTTGTGCGTTCGACTTCATACTCAACGTGATGCTTTCCCTCGCCAGGTCAGAGTACTTTAGCCATTCGACAAAGGTTAGTTTTTATGATATGGAGTAGAGTGAAATGTAATATATTAGATGTCACTTCAGTGATTGTTCCAATGATAAACGTTGACTAGGCAAATATAGCGAATTTTATCTTTTTTTTCATTGATAGAAATCTGCGTTGACAAAGTCTAATTAAACCTTATCCACCAAAATGGGGTTTACGAAAATCGAAGAGTATCGCGTCTGTGCTGAGAAGGAGAGGAAGGCGATTAAGCAATGTAAGTTTTTGTGTAATGGGGCAAGGATGAGGTGCAGGTTGTGGTAATATAACTCTAAGTAACACCATTAGGTTTGTATGTGAGTTGAACGTAGGAATAAATTTTCATAAACCTCTAAATAACATCAAGAGGGTAGGAATCATGTCCTTATTAATTTTCAACGAAAATCAATACCCCTAACCTCTCCCTACTCCGTGATTTTCAAAACCGAAACTAACATTTCGAAAAATTCATTGTGATGTGTTTAGGTGAAATCTCTCACCACCCTCTTTTCTTCCGTTTCAGTGCAAGAATCGTTCGTCAATGGGGAGTCCGTCCCTGTAGAAGCAATCGGACAAGCCTACGAGCGACTTGGAATGTGTAAGTATCTTGATGGATTAATGCTGTCATATTTTAGCACTTCTGTATCCGTATAGCTCACTCTCTATCATTGTTGTCTCCGCAACCTCTAATCTCATCTCTTTTTCCTCTCTACAGATTTGGCAAGGCAGGAGAAGTGGGAGGAAGCCGCGAGGCGGAAATACCGCGAGAAATTTCCGGCCCTACCATCCCACTCCACCACCACTACCAACCAAGCAACTCCCTACCACCCATCGACCTCGGCCATCGTCCAACCTTCACCGCCGCCAGCACCGGTACCTTCGCCAGTCCCTGCTCCCCGTCACCACGTCCCTCCGACACCGAAGCCAAGGACCCTTCCACCTTCGGCCCGTGTCCCACTCCTGCCTCCTCCGCGTCCATCCTTGCTGCCAGAGCTACAGTCCTTAGATGGTAAGCAACCGTGATTGGGAAATAGGGGGCTAAGACTTCAAACTTGAAATTATGATCATGTTACTAATCTCTTTTCTCCTTTTCTCAACAGATCTGGTTGACGGTTCTCCTAGCCGGCGACGTTCCCTCCCGCCCCATCGTCATCCCAGCATCGACACCACCACCTGCAGCAAATGACCTCCTCCTTCAGTCGGTGGAGAGATTGCTAAAGGTGCAGGAGTTGGAGATAGTCGGAGAGGAGAGGGAGATGGAAGTCGAAGAGAAGGACTTTCGATGCCAGCGGGGTGACAGGAACTTCGCCTCAGCCTACAGTTTGAGACGTCACATCGCTGGAAATGCCTGCAGGGGAGGAAAGCGACCGATCGATCCCTCAACGACCCAAGTGTGAAGGCTGTGGACGCACGTTCTACAACAGCATCAACTTGCGAGTCTACATCGAAGGCGGTTCCTGTGGCAGTGTGAGGCAACTACCGACAACAACAGGTAGGAAGCATGTCGGCTTTTCCTGTTCTTCGTGTCAGAAGACCTTTCCTACAGAGTTTGTTCTTTCTTCGCACACACTCTGTCACACTCATCCCACTGAGCTTTACACTGACAACAACGTCACTCTAAGGCTGAGCAAGTTTCCCCTTGAGAGGCTCGTTCGCGACTATGAGTTAGAAAGCTCTGAAGCTGTACAAGATATTCATCCTTTCTTGATGAATAATATAGGCTTGATTCATCAAATGTTGGCGAGCTTAGATAGATTTTTACTCAAAGGCATGTTCTATCTCACTGCTCGTTTCAATAAGGTACACAGTAGCACGGGAGAAGTAGAGTCCACTGTGACCATTAGGATAGCCTCCTGTGCTGCTGATCTCATAGGTGATGTAAACGAGTGGATAGAGAGACATGCGACCTATCTCGTAAGCAACTTAAATAAATTTAATGAAAGAGACAGCGGACCGGTCTTTGATGGGATAGAGAAAGCAGACATTAAAATCAATCTTTTAGAAAATTTGCAAGGGAGCGGTTGTTTCACCCTCCCCAAAGCATCGGCTGACAAAAAGGCTGTCATCAATTTAGAGTGTCAGTCCCAGTGTTTCAAGTATGCCGTCCTCTCCATTCTTCACTATAATGATATAGATAGGAATCGTCAAAGAGTCACTCACTATTGTGAATGAGAGGATGATCTTAAGTTTGACGGGTTAGATGTCAACACACTAGATTTTAAAGGCATCGCCCAATTTGAAAAGCTTAATAACATTAAGATCGTCGTCCATCTCTGGGAAAAAGGTCTGAAGGGCGTTAGGTATAACAATCGCCAAAGTAACTTCGACTGGGTTGTCAATCTTCTCCTAGTCTATAGCGACAACCACCCAGAATGGCATTATTGTGGCATTCCTAAAATGTCTAGATTGTATCGCCACCAACAAAGTTATGATGACAAACATTATTACTGTGATCACTGCACACGGCGTTTCACATTTAACCATATTTTGAACAGCATTGCGAGTGGTGCTCTCGGGGTAAACTTCAAATGGAAGTCATGCCCAAAGATAAATTTTATAGGTATGAGGAAAACGGCAATGAGCTCAGTCCCATATGTACCATCTATGCGGACATTGAATGTTATATTGAACAAGAAGATCTAAGTCATGAGCCAGCAGCCATTTCCTGTTATGAAGTTTGGCATCCATATTATAAGAACCAATATAAAATGCATGTGTGGCAAGGCGAGGAGTGGGTTGAAAACTTCCTCAACTTTTTAGATAGGAAAGCCCGTTTTCATCAACGGTATGAAACGGAGCTGACTAGGAAACCCATGTGCTTCACAGAAACCGATAAAATCAAATTTGATAAGACCACGGAATGTCCCCGCTTCTGTTCATCCTTTGATGATCAGCAACATAAAAAAGTGAGGGACCATTGCCATCTCAGTGGTAAAGTTAGGTCTGCCTTATGCAGTAAATGTAATGTGAAACTTAGGCTCAAACGGCGAACGCTCCCCGTCATCTTTCATAACTTTAAATGTTATGATGCCCACATCATCATTCGCCATGGATTCGGTAAAATGAAATCCTGGTCATCCAAACTGATTCCACAAAGTAAGGAAAAATTTATGTGCATCACTGCTAAAGTCCAAGTCGATAAGACGAAGGAGGGGAAGCCTGTCTTCTATGACATAAAGTTTCTAGATAGCTTTCAATTTATGTCTTCTTCCTTAGCCGCGTTGGCTAATAATTTAGAAACACTTCCCCTCACTCAACATTTAAAGAAAGGCTATCCCAACATAAGTGACAGTCTGATGCGACGGAAAGGGGTGTTTCCTTATAGTTATTTTAGTCCAATTGAAGCCGACATCCCTTCCATCCATCGATAAATTTAAAAATGATTTGGCGGGTGAGGACTGTTCGCTGGATGATTATAGGCATGCAGAGCAAGCATGGTTAGAATTTAGGTGTCGCACTTTTGGTGACCACATGCTTGCCTACTTAAAATTAGACGTCTATCTATTGGCTGACGTGTTTGAGACTTTAAGGAAAGTCACATTAGAACTTAGACCCCATCCATTTTGTTAGTCTGCCCGGTCTGTCCTATCAGTCAGCCTTCAAGATGACGAAATAGAGAATACATTTACTGCAAGATGCAGAAATGTACACGTTATTTGAACGTGGTATTAGGGGTGGCTTAACATTTGTCAATAAGCATGTTGTCAACAGCACCCAAGACATAAGATCGACCACACATTTAATGAAAATAGACCAAAATAATTTATATGGGAGTGCATTATCCAAGCCTTTGCCACAGTCTGACTTCCAATGGGTAGAGCCCCATGACATTGAGAGATGTCGGCACTGGGAGATGAGGCCGACATAGGTTATTTATTTGAAGTCGACCTCATCTATCCAGACTGTATTAAGAATAGAATCGCGCTATCCAGTTTAGGCAGAAGCCCTTTCTAAAACCGTATAAGAATTTAATAGCAAGAAATGGGCTGAATTCAAGAATCCTTTCGAAAAGGACTTCTTTAAATTTAAGAATAATGCCCTCTTTGGTAAAACCATGGAGGATGTAAGAAAGCGTATGGACTATCGTATCGTGACTGATCCGGAAACGAGTATCAAGTTATGTCACTCGCCGTTGTTTTGCCACCATGATGTCATTTCCGAAGACATCACTGGTTTGAAAATGTTAAAATCTAAAGTAGAACTTTGCGAGCCCATTTATGTCGGTCAAGCTGTCTTGGATCACTCCAAGTTAGAAATGTACAAGTTATTTTACCACACCTTTAAAACGTGTCCATTGATCCAACATGTGGAATTAGTAGGAGGCGATACAGACAGCTTCTTCTTAGCTTTGACAACCACTAGCCAAGTCAAGCAGGAAGACATTTTAAAATATTTAGCACCCAAGTTTGATAGTTCCAACTATCCCACTGACCATCCGCTTTACTCTACCTCAAATAAAGCGAAGCTTGGCTGCTACAAGGATGAGTGTGCCGGCAAACAGATAGAGGAGATGATCTTGCTTCGCCCCAAGATGTACTCCATGAAGCTAAAATCCTCAGAGCTTTTTATAAAACGGGCGAAAGGCATCTCGAAGTCAATCGTTAGAAAAATGACACATAGGGACTATCAAGATGCCCTAGATTCACTTAAAATTAAAAAAGTAGAAATGACCATTTTAAAATCACAGTCGCATCAGGTCAGAACAACGACGTTTAGGAAACGAGGTCTCTCAGCTTGGGAAGACAAGCGATGCTGGATGAGTCATAACCGCTCATTACCGTACGGCCATCCAGACACTCATCTACCTCCACCCAAGAGACAGAAACTTTCTCTTCCTCCGTCCGGCGATGTCTGATGATGAATGCTTCCTCTCTGTTGTGGTAGATGTTTTGCTTTTTCGCTCCATGGCGTTTTCTATGGGGTGTTGTGAGTGAGTGCCTTGTAACATGCGTCCAACTCCTGATCACTTCATATCATGACTTGCATATCAACTGGTTTTCCTGACTTTGTTTTCTCCCTGCATATGAGTGACTTTGTTTTCTCCCTGTACATGAGTGACTTTGTTTTCTCCGGTGATGTGAGTCATAAAAACTTTGTGTTCTGCTACCATCAGTATGACCTATGTGCGGTGCTATGAAAATCGGCTGTGATGATGAATAACATATCATGTACATACTGTGTCGTTTCCTTTTGACATAAAGATGGGATTCTCACTCAATAGATAGAAGTAAAGTTTTGATCATTTTGTAAGATGGGTAGGGTTAGAAATAAAGTTGATGATTGTAAAGTTACAACCATATCACTGTTTGTAAGATAGGTGAAATGTAAATGAAGTCAAAATCACTTCACTGTTTTTAAAGATAGAAATAAAGTTGATGATTGTAAAGTTAGAAATAAAGTTATAAACATATCACTGTTTGTAAGATAGGTGAAATGTAAATGAAGTCACAACCATGTCAGAGTCTGTAAGTTAACATCCTCACCAGCGAATGCGACATCATGAAAATTTCTTCAGCTAAGGAAATATCAAGTACTTTGCTGACTCATGTCTATAAATAGCTATGACACATGAAGTGGTAAGGCGTCAGTCACTTAGATAAGAATCTAATCAGTCTTGTTCAACCTTTTCACCGACACGTGTGGGCGTGTCATTCAACATCGATGGCGCCTCACGTCAGACAGCATGACCTTTTCACCGACATGTGTGTGGGCGTTATTTATCAGACAAAGCGATGGCGCCTCACGTCAGACAGCGTGACCTTTTCATCGACAAGTGTATGGATATCATTTCATGTCTAAAAATCGCACTGACTCATGATAAAGTGATGAACCTTGTTCATGACCTTTTCACCGACGAGTGTGTGGACATTATTTCATGTCTATAAATAGCGCTGACTCATCATAAAGCGAAGAACCTTATTGATGACCTTATCACTGACAAGAGTGTGGGTGATAGTTCGTTGCGATGACTCATTCAAACACGTTATGTGATTAACACGATTCTATTAACTGTGACTCATACAGATAACGCATTAAAGATTTAACAATGTCAGCTACTTTACTGATATCACGTAAACCAGTCATGATACAATGTCCGTTGTGAAACACTGCAATATGTACAGGATGCCACTTCCGAATCAAAGCAGCAGGAAAGAGTTCAGTTTCATAAAATATACAATGATTACTGGTTTTAATGTTGGCTAGATTCACTAACATCTTCAATTGAACAGACGCTACTATATTCTTCAATGTCAGGGGACTGAGGCGCAGATGAGGCATGAGTGTTTGCATTTTCTTGACGACTTCGCAACAAATGGACTGCATCATGAAATGAGAAAGGTTTCCTAGGACTTGGATTTTGCCGCAGCGAAAGATTTGAAGATTTCGACCGTTGCTCATGCGAATGACCAACATTGCGGACGACCGCGATGATAGACTGAATCGGGAAGATGGGTGTGCAACTGTTCTAAATCGATGTCGCTTCTGAGATTCATTTCGCGCATGGCGTTGATGATGCGGATGGGGAGCATGATTCACAAATGACATGAGGGTTGAGTGAACTTCCCTTTTATACTTTTCCCATGATGGTTTTGGAATCACAATGTAGCAGTGATCATTATGTAGAATCATCTCTTGAATGCGAATAAATACAATGCCATCTCCCACGCTAATGACACGACAAGAGTTGCACGATGCAACCTTCGTAGTTGAAAGCGTTCTAGAGTTATATGAAGTTGACGTTTCGTATCATGAAATGTAACACACTGATTCTTCCATGATGCATGGAGCCATGCTGATAATTTCTACAGGTTTTAATCCTGGGTGAAGAAGGGTATGCCTAAGAAAGAAGGAGAGAGTCATGTTCATGTGTGGCATGGTGAGTGTACATTTTCTTTCTTGATACGGTGGCCGTTAGGCCGTGGTCTCATAAAGACCGATGGTGCGTTCTCAGTGTGTGTGGAGAGTGTTACTGTAGTTGATCATCATCAACATGGACATCATTTTTAAAGGTTATGGAGACAAGATAGGGATTCAAAGTAAACAACCTTCCGTCCCTGCGCGGACCCATGTAGATGGTTTGAATTTTAATTTCGAAGGAGTAGAATCCTTTTCCCAAAATGGGGAGTGGCTTGCAATTGAGTAAGTGGAATTCGTTGCCCTCCTTTTCATGGATGATGAGACAGTGTCTATCCATATGAACATACATGCATCGTCTTTCCATGATGGAAACTTGTGGCCGCTTCCCATTGTGTCGAACAATTTCTTTGGGAATGGTGAGATTTTCTTTCACGAATGTTTCAAGAGTATTGAATTGTAACCGTGTCCAATAGTCTAACGGTACACACACGGCCAGTCCATACTTTTTTGACATTACATTTCGATAATCGATCCGATGACTTGGAGTTTTTATGGTCACGGCTTCTCCATGATGAGTTTTCTTTTGGTTGAAAGCATTTTTACCCGATGCTAAAGTAAGGGAGTTCAGTGTACCTAGTGCGAGAGCAGAGGAGTTGATGGCTTCGAGCAACTGCATGGTTAGCGCAAGGACGGAAATGATTGCCATGAGCTCAGTTGTCCGTTTTATAACCTGACCTGGCTCTAATCACATGCGTTTCCCTTTTCACGTTTTCCCTGTCTTTGTTACGTGACAAAGAGTTACCACACGTGAACGCTTGACTGCGTGGGTGGAAACCTTCCCTATTTATACACAAAGTCGTTCTAGTCCTCACAAAGACTTTAGTGACACACCCCTTCTAGCGAACAAAGACGCATTCATTTATCTAACAAAGAGACTGATAGTATTGCACAAAGCGCAATGACTCAATGTTGTGACACACCCCTTTTCTCGAACAAAGACGCATTCATTTATCTAACAAAGCGCAATGACTCATGTTGCTCTATACACCATTACAAAATACTCAGTGAAAAGAAATCTTTGTTGTATCTACACAATGTGTCGACCATCAAACAAAGTCGTGGATGTAAACACACTCAGTTGAATCATGACATGTTTAACAACGTACGCATTTTCTTCCAACGTCTCCTCTATTCTCTCTATAATTTTCTCCATATGACGACCATAAAATTGATCACTAAGAGTAATCCATTCTGAGCAATAAGATCCAAAAAGAAGTGGTTTTTGCAAACTTTCAACTCTATATAAGCAACGAGTCTACCCTTTACATCTTGTGGTTGTAAACTCTCCATCGATCTTTTGAAGAGAGGAAGGCTTTCAGTTACCACTACTTTCATATCATTCATCTTCATTTTAAATGCAAGTTTCCAATCTTGTAAAAGTCCATCGAATGCTTGTTGATCAAGTGTCAAATGACACATGTGGTTACTGAAGGTACGATGCGCCATCATAAACGTTGTGACTATAGATTTCATATTGCTTCAATGACTTCCACTATGAATAAAACAGAAATAACAATCATGTTCCACTGTAAGTTTATTCAACACCAGACAAAATTCACAAGTACAGAATACACTTCATAAAATAATCATCATTCATTCACAAGGAGTAAAAACATGTTTTACATAGACCAATGCTGTTGACAATAATATAGATACAGTTCATAAACGTCATAGAGACTACAGTGCCAGCGTGAAGAGAGTTTTGCAATGTAGGCAGCTTTATTTCTAGTATTACAATGGGATGGTGGTCTGTAAAGGTGATGTCTCTCACCGAAACATACAGCCATGTCAAAAATCAATTCATCTCTAAACTTCTTTTGATCACAATGCATATAATAGTCTTGTCTTACACGATCTACCCAAC
Source organism: Prostheceraeus crozeri (assembly GCA_907163375.1). Lineage (NCBI taxonomy): Eukaryota > Metazoa > Platyhelminthes > Polycladida > Euryleptidae > Prostheceraeus > Prostheceraeus crozeri. The sequence continues at coordinate 514,620 of CAJQUW010010582.1, forward strand.
ATGGTAAATATAAATTATCAATATGCAACCGAAGTGTTGATGCTTCTCGTTCAGAATCATTTCCTAATATTTAAACAATATGAAAACCTGACAGCCACCGTTTGAAATTACTTATCAAATACGTTTCATTTACAAATCCAATATGAATGAAAATAGAAGGATCAAGTCCATGCACATGACGCCACGACCATTCGTCTTTGTGTGGAGGACAGTAGGCAAATCTATGATATACACTAACAACAGTTTGATCACTTTCTCTCATTGCAATAGCACTCAATTCCTGCATGGGTGTTCCCTCACTGTCTATGAAGATGACAACCTACAATATCAAAAAGACTTCATTACAAAATAATACATTGAGCAGGAACTTTGCAAGGATGTCTGTCCTTTACATAACAAAAGATACATACAACATGATTACAATGTTTTATTTGAACATAACGCGCAAGACCGCGTTTTCCACATTCACTACATACTAACTGATTACAATACTTAAGATTTCTCTTTGGTGGTAACACCATCTTTCTTTGATGTGCGACGACGTTTAGGTTTGGTGACAGGTTCTTGACACTCTTTGACACAAGAATCAATGACTTTCTCAATGTGATCAAGACCTGCTAACTCAGGTTGATGATGAATTTGAGCAATGCGCAAATTGAGAGAAATCAAATTCCCGTCAGATTGATGAGGTCCCACATAAATAGCAGGTTCCTCAATATGAAAGGAATAAAAGCCTGCACCTAGCGATGACAATTCTGTTTCAACTGACTGTTCAACTGTCACTCCTGAAGTGACTTTACAATACTTGCTTTGCAAAATATAGCAGCGAGTGCCGCGATACAAAGGTTTATAATGAGAAGTTTTTTTTTCTGGCCATAACTGTAATATTTCAGTAGGAATAAGAGCCTTTTGCCTCAAAACGTCTTCTAAAATGTCAAGCTGCTGACGCAACCAATTATCAATAGGGATACTCAGGTTTTGACCGCAACGATTTACTTGCGTATCCACTTTTGGTAAGTATACCGCCGGCGTTTGAAGATAGAGTCGAACACTGTTGTAGCGCACTTGTTGTTTGTAGGTAGGATAGCCGTGAATTACTTTTTCAATTTTCGGATTCCACAGCTCGAGATGTTGAGGATTCAGTGATGCTGCAGTTGGAGTAGGATTCATGGCCATGGCAGTCTGTAACGAAAGAGTACCACTAAGTACATTGATGATCATCAGAGAAAAGAAAATTGTTAGCTTAGCAGTGACATATGAGGTGGCCCTTAAGAGGACCTTTTGGGGCGTTCACATGATTTAAAGCTTATCACCAAAGTCTAAGTGTTTGTCATCGTCCAGTAAATTAAATGTCTTGGGCATAGGACCCGAATTAAGTTTCAATTCCCTAAACGACTTAAAGGTAAAGCGTCTAGGTGGTAAAGGTGGCGGTGGTGGTGATGGTTCAACAAAATAAGCTTGTACAATCATCGGCCACACACTCTCCTGCGTCTCTCTTCTAAAATGCTGGTAAGGTTTAAGCCACACCGTCATGACACTCACTTGTAAATTTGCAAACAGGATTTAATCAGACAAAATTGAGACGGAGAATGGCTTGAGCAAGTTACACACGCTTTCTAAGTCAAAAGAATGAAATGAAGAGAAAATGGGGAGACGTCTGCTTTTATAGTCTCCTGCGAATCCACATTTGACACTATGAGAGCCAATCAGAGACCTCCGTTTCCCCTCTGACTTCGTTGCGGCAGGGAAAAGGACGCACGCGGACGACTGACTCATGAATGCTTTTCCCAAATCTTGTAGTCAAATCTAGTTTAGCACATTCAGTTGAATATGAATGTGTTTTATGCGACATAAGAGCAAGTTGGATCCATGCTCATGAAATGAATCTAGTTGAGATGCAATTTCCGCCATGTGTCGCTGATAGAAATCTTTGGGATCATGTATCGTCTCTGTAGAATGGGATGCAAAATGAAACACTGCACGCTCACCTGTATGTTCATCAGTCACTTTCTCAAATTCAATCTCTGCAACTAATCGTCCTTTCACATCTTTATTTATCAAACTGTCCATGAGCTGTTGGAAAACGAAGTAACCTTTAGCGATAGCAAATTCTAAGTCTGCCTTTTCATGATGAAATGAGATTATGTAGTCCCTAATCACACCACGAAGACTTTGTCGATGAAACGTAGTGAACAAAATTCATTCGTAAATTCTACTGCTTCAGTCATCTTTCTTCCTATCACTTTGGAGACATAGCATGAATGACATTCAGGTGCAACATGGCACGCTGATTCCAAATCTGGTCTCTGATTTCCCGTCCGATGATTGGTTCACCCGCTAGAGCGATTTTCGTAAGAATTCTAACTCTGTTGCTTTTTCGCCAAAGTCCAAAATTTCCAATGACGTCTTACATCTATACGAAGGCAGATAGGAACAAGCCGTGTCTTCCACTGAATTTGTCCTATTCTTAGCTTTCAAATGAGCTATTGCACGACTTCTTACGATCTCTACAACCAAAGTTGGAAGATCGCTGCCGAGGGGGGGGGCGTTTTCCACCGAAACTTCACCGACCCAACTTTTGACGACAAACAGGATGGGATGGGTCTCGGAGCTCAATTCTAACATTTTGAAATTTTTTTTCACGAAAAAATCCTTAGTGTCGAGGCCCAAAGCGACGAACGTTTTCGAAAAAAAATTTTGTGCGCATTTCAACCTGAAACCTTGATAGAAGTTCGTTTCACATGATTCTGAACAACTTTGGTCTTTTCAGCCAACTTGGTCGGTTGAGTCGTCGGAGGGGGGGGCGGTTTCTTCCTCTCGGACCCATTCCCCCCAGCACATCCTTGGCCATCTCCCTCACCTTCCTTCCAGAGGGGGGGGGCTGAGTCAGCATGATGACTCATCGTTGCACATTTTGGACTTGAATTTGGGATGGGATTACTACTATCATGTAGAGCGGTAGACTTATTCATTCACTCAAAATTGAATACGACCTGGAACTCGAGTTGACTTTACTGCAAGGAGTCAAGAGGAGGGTCGACACATGCTCATTGGAGCGCATATCAAAAACCACACGGACACCGGCGTATCTATGCTAGTATGTACATAAGATTGCATAAAGATGCCCTTCAAATCAATGCACATCAAATAATTTTCCATCGTTGTTGTAGCTTAATTTGTATACAAGTAGCTGAATAGGCGTAAATTCATAATTGAACACGCTCAAACTAAATAGAGTTTGAATGCAGTAGAAAGTAAGAAAATTGCACGAATTTCTGTGAGAATGATACGAGTATGTGTCGCAACGCAAAATTGACGGAAGGTTTCAATAATTAGTTCAACCATGTACTACATTTTCTTTCAGTCATTCATTATATCGCCGTAAATGAGAATTCTCATTAAGAAATTGCATTTCTTGCACAAAATATAGCAGTTTTTGGCACAAATTTCGCAGGTGACATTGAAATGTTGAATTGAGCACATGTTGAATAGAGCCTGTCCTTTCACTATAGCTTCATGTATCAATGCCTATATAATAGATTGCCTTGAACTTGATGTTTTGTAGCTGCTTTAAAATATTTACATGTTTATTGGAAGATATCTTGTAACTTAGTCGGCATTTGTTGTCATAACTTTCTGTCTATCAGTATGATTGCCGTAAAGAAAACGATTAAATTTTGGTGATATGAAAACGCCAAACATCTATTTCTAGAAAATTCTCCACGATTTTTGCGCTACCATAATCAATTAGATTGCCCTTCAGTTAATTTTTGTGTGTAGTTGATAAAATAATCCAAATGTTCTATAGCTGGCAGTCGGGGTCGCTTTCGATCTTTAGTTTTGGCTAATCAATGAAAGTCGACATTTGCATCCAGCATTTGTCAAATATGCAATTATCTGTGTTTTAGTTTGACATCAACATTTAATTTAGCCATTTTTATTTTGCTGTGGTTATCATGTAAATGACTGGAACTAAGAAGTGGTAGAATTGTAAGTGGGCTGGGACTTTCGAGCGGACCCAAGCCGCCGGATCTGAAAATTCATTTCCTTTCAATTGTGGAAATATGTGAAATAATTCAAACGCAGATAAAATGGCATCGAATATTTTTTCTCGTGAGTTATTGGCAGTTTAAGATAGAAAGATAAATCGATATTATTGATTGGGTTCTTTTCAATATTATGTATCAGTAAGGCTTCTGTGTACTTTGAAATTGATCGAATCAATTGAACTTCAAAGTTGAATTTACCTTTTTTTGGTTGTCTCACAGGATTCATTTGCATGTGGATTAGTCTAGAGCGGACAAAATCCTTTCCCAGCCATTGTGTGCAATGATAGCAAGTGATAGAAACTGGTAGGTAGATTCGTCTCTCATTGGTGTATGTGATTGACCAAGCACGCGCATTGCAGAAGTATATATGGTGACATCCATTTGACAGGATTCCATTTCGTCAGATCCGTTTAGCACTGTTTCCAAATAACAAGATTCCACTTCACACGATCCAAGAATAAGTATTACAATTCACCAGATTCACTATCAAAATCAGGAATTACCGCACGCTGTGACACTTAATTGTCAATTTGTCTAATTATCAATAGTAATGGGCAAAAGACCGTTCCAGGACACCATAAAATTCAAAAAATAGTATCTTTAAAAACGACATAAATTCATGAATTTGAACCCTTTTTCAGGTTATTAAGACCTAAATACATGAATTTAGTCCATTCAAAAAGTACCATGTACCATTTTTTCAAAAAATGGCATTTTTAAAAACGACATAAATTCATGAATTTGAACCCTTTTTCAGGTAATGAAGACCTAAATTCATAAATTTGGGCGTTTTTAAAAATACCCACTTTTCAAATTTTTCAAAATCTCAAATTTGAGAATTACAATTTTCACCCTTAAAATCATGACCGTTCCAGGACAGCGAAAGTCATAAAAGTTAAGAATCTCAAAATTTGTGAATTAAAATTTTCTCGCTTAAATCATGACCCTTCCAGGACACCGAAAATCATAAAAGTTGAGAATCTCAAATTCATGAATTTTATTCATCTTTCAGGTTTTTAAAATATATCATGTGACTAAAAATATTTCTTTAAAAATGGAAGAAACCGCAAGAATATATCCTTCGTTATCATATGAACGTAGTTCTACTTTAATGGACATTGAAAAAATGAATAAAGAAAAACACAAAGATAGAGTACGCTATATGAAAGATAAAGAATCTCAATTATTATTAAGATTAGAGCATTATAAAAAATTAAGAAAGAGATGGTCTAAAGTTAAGAATGTAACACAAGGAATTGGCATATTCTTAACAATAAGTTTAGGTGCTTTAACAATTGTTATATCTTCAGGTGTTTTAGTAATTCCAGTAGTTGCTACAGCTTTAACAGGTACGGGTGTTTTTGCAACTTCACTTGTTACAATGTTAGATAAATCTTTAATAACTGAGAAACGAAAATCATTAAAAACTAAGCATTTACATATTAAAGAAGTCTATGACAAATTACATTACTACTTTCAAAGAGTATGTGATGATAATGTTATTACGTTAGATGAGATTGAAAAATTTGATCAAATAGCTAATGAAGTAAATCAAATATCATTTCAATTACAGACAGAAAAAGTTGATGATAAGAATAGACAGGATGGCAAAATTTCTAGTGATAGCAAAATTTCTAGTGATGGTAAAATTTCTAATGAATAAAATGATAAAATTTTTTTAGAAGAGCTAAAAACTTTAAGCGAAAATTTAAGCAAAACTTTATTAAACAAAACTATATTAAACAAAACTTAAAACGAGAAAACTTTAAACGAAAAGATGTCAGACAACAAAGCAATAAAAAAATAATTTGTTCAGTAAAATGTTTTTGTTGTATTCCAATGTTACCACAAAATTCAAATATTATATTTTAAAAATGGATAAAATTAAAGCTGATAATTTTAAAAGAATAAAACAATTAGAAGAGTTAATAAAACAAAGAAATATTATGAAAGAAAATCATCTTCAACATAGAATGATAAAAGCTGGTATTCAATCTGATATGTTTGAAAAAATGCAGCAAACCGAGCAAGTAAAAACTGATTTTGAGAAAACTATGGAACCATTTAAAACTCTTGAAAAAGAAAGTACAAGTAATGATAAACAAATTGATATAACAGATCCAGAGCACAAAACTATATTAGATGACTATGGATTACTAGAATCAAACATTAATAAGAAATTACCAAAATCTATGCAATTTCATTTATAGATGGAAAAGCAATACCTAGATTTTATCTCGGACAAAAAGAAATATTTCCACAACCTTTTCGAGGTTTAATTTTTACGCCAGATAAATCTCCTTTTAATTTAGATAGAAATTTTGTTGATCTTTTAAGAGGAGCAGATTTAAAAAATTATGCTGTAGGAGATCTCATAAAATATAAAGCTATGTTAGATGGAGTTGGTGCAGCAAAATCTCTTAGACGTTATAAACAATTAGAAAATCTATTATCAACGGGAGTTAAAGTAGGAAAAGGTTTTAAAACTGAAACAACTGTATTTTTACCAGATGATCCACAAGAATTACTAAATAGATTAAATATTTTAACATCTGCAATAAAAGAAAGACATAATTCTAGTTTCAATGAAATTCATGCTATATTAAAAAGACTGTTAGAAAAGAAGATTCTAAATGAAGAGGATTATAAAAGTGTAGCTGAAATATGTTGTTGTTTTTAATTTTTTTATAAAAAATATTTATTTAAAATTTTAACTAAAAAATGTGTTCAGCATATTTAGACAAAATTAATAATCATTTAGAAAATCTAGCAGAGATTTTGGGTTCATCAAAATTTAGTACGACGTTGAAAATTATAACAACTACTTCATCACACACTTGTAATTTAGAACCCATTCTTCATTTAGAACAGAATAAAATTATCAAATTGCATTGACTAGTTTCTCTACATTTAACACTATTCAAAACGTTATCAAAGATGTGAATGATCAATTTAGATATTCTACTGATAAAGGCAAAACATGGAAAATACAAACTTTTCTTCCTGGTTCTTACGAAGTTGAATCAATATCAAATGAAATTAAGAGACATTTAGGTATACCATTTAAAGATAAGAAACAATTACATTTTGCAGTTGAACCGGCAGTTAATAAATTTTCTCTTACTTTAGACGAAAATCATCAAGTTAATTTTAATCATGATAGATCATTGTCAAAGCTATTAGGATTTAATAAACAAACCTATAGTCAAGGTTATCATTTAGGTGAGAAGATTCCAAAAATAACTGAAATAAGTTCAATTGTTGTACATTGTGACATTGTTGAAGGAGGATATGTAAATGGTAAATTGTCAAATTTAATATTCAGTTTTCCAGCTTTTACTGTACCCATTGGTTATAGATTAAATGTATTTCCACAAACATTAATATATTTCCCTATTACAAGAAAAACTATTAACAACATTAACATTAGAATCACTGATGAGAAAGGACAAGAAATAAATTTTGGAGGTGAAGAGATTATGATAGATCTTTTGGTTCGGGAGGTATAAACTCCTACGCGAAGCTAGAGAAGTTTAATTTTTTTCTTCTTATTTAAAAATAAAAATAAAATAAAAATAAATTTTTTTATTAAAAAATGAGTGAAGTACCCCCATTAAATAAAAAAAACTTAAATTTAATCATCATCCAAATTTATCTAATAAAGTTTTGTCAGTTATTTGTGGAAGATCAGGTTGTGGAAAAACGTATCTATTATTTAAAATTTTAACGACTCCAAATTTTTTGGATTATAACAATCTTATAATTTATACAACAACAGCAGAACAACCCGTCTATCAATTTTTAAAATATGGATTTGAAAATAATCTTAAAAAACAGCAATTGCTTCATTATTCAAAGAATATGAAAAATCTGAAGATGAAGAAGAAATAAGTTCGTGGTGTGAAGAAGCAGCAAAAAATAATCATTTAGTTGAATCCAATAAAAATAAGCATATAAAGATGCAATTAATAGATGATAGTGGTAATATGCAAGATCCTAGTAAACTAGATAAAACAATGAAATATTGTGTAATTTTTGATGATTGTGTTAATGATAGAAATCAGTCAGTTCAGAGAAATTATTTCACAAGAGGTAGACATAATAACTGTAGTGTTTTTTATTTAACACAAAGTATGTATTCATTAGACGGAAGTGTTATTAGAAAGAATGCAAATATATTTATACTATTTGAAATAAATGCAAGAAACGTAAGTGATTTGTTAAGAGATTTATGCGTAAGAAATAAAGATGAATTTAAACAATCGTGTAACAATGCTTGGTCAAAAGATTATGGCTTCATTACAATTAATATTGATAAAAAAATTCATGATAGAGTTATAGAACATTTGTTTGCCGAGTGATAAAAAATATACAAATATAGTGTTATAATATTTTTTTATTTTATGTATATATCAAATTTGTCTATCTTAGAAAATAGAAAATTAAAAAGGTGAAGTAGTTATTCCATCAGGTAAAATTTTTCTTTTATCATCAAATGGATCTAATGCTAATTTATGTTCTTCTTTTAAATACATTTTATGTTTCTTTGAATTAAGTCTATAATTACATGCTGTTTTTATTTCATTATTAAATAATGCATTTTTATAATCTTGAAATGTTATTTGGTTAGCCACTGATGCCTTTGAATTTCCTTTTAATGTTTTATGTGTTTTAATATTATTAGTTGTATCATAACAGTAACATTTAGATTTTAAAAATATAGCTTCTGTTATGAAATCTTCATTTCCTTCTAATTCATCTTTTACTTTACATAAATCAGAAGGATGAATGATATCTTTTATTTTATTAATTTCTTCATCAAGTGAAGAATTATACGGTACTGTTAATTCTAAGAAAATGGAATCCGTATCTGTAAAGTGTAATTTATAGTTTTTGCCATAAGCAGGTGCTAAATAATCATATATAAATTTATACATAAATAGTTTAGCTAATTCTAATATAGTGAATCCTATAAAATTAAACTTATCATGTTTTACGCTGATTCGACGTAAATGTACAGCACATAGTTCATCACTAAATCTAGTAGTTCTTTTATATGTAGGTTTCCTTGTTAAATTTTGAAACCTATCTTTATCATAAACTATTTCAATATTTTGTCTATTACGCACATTTTCTAAAGTCTTACCATAAAATGCATTATTCATTAATTTGAAGAACACGTTTCCAAAATCATCTTTATTTCTTTTAGCTATTTTACGTTTTTCAATATTGAACTCTATATAATCTTTTAACCACCTAGATTTTCTATACACTAGTTTCCGGTGAATTTTTGTGAGAATCATTCCATGATCTAAATACCAATCTAGCATTCTTCCTTCAACAACATACTTTCCTTTATTGCTTTGTGTTAACATAAGTTTTTTTGTTGGTCTGTATTTCTTAGGAATTATAGATTTTTGATAATCTGAAAAATCTTCTATATTGGGAATTTTGTTTTCGGGACAGAAAGGAAAATATTTTGTTTTATCTTTTATTTCATCAGGATATACTAAATCAACTTCATGTATATAACCATGATTATAATTTCCATCATATGTTTTTTGATAATCAAGAATATTACACCATTCCATCTCACCTGTTGGTAATTCTTGTACGAGTATCATGCAAGAAGAATATAAGCTATTAAAATCATAATATAACAAATAGTTTTCTCTCATGAATTCATCAATTGCATTTTCACGTTCTACTCCTTCTCGTTTCGTTCGAAAAATTTCTAATATTTTTTCTTTTTCTTCTGGAGCTAAAGGTTTCATTATTCCATATTCTTGTGGATTTACTTTCTTATTATAACATTTAACATATCTATTACCTAAAACAGATGATACACCGCCTCTAATTCCAGATTCAAAAAATAATAATTTATCATATGTATTTTCTTTATAATGTTTAAGTTTAACATTTGTATGTTTTAATCCTGCTAACCATGTTAAACCTGGTGTAGAATAACAATAACATGGATCTATTCCGTAATATTCTAAACACATATCACGAAAGTTTTCGAAAAGATCAGCTAGTATTAATACATCTATCTGAAGATATTTCATTGTATAATCATACATTGTTTTACAATTTAACTCTCTCCAATTTTTGTCAGCTTCTGCATAATCTTCTTTAGATAATTGTGATTGTTTTAATGTTGATTTAAATTTATTTATTGGAGGAATTTGTTTTTCTTCCATAATTTTATTCACAGAATTAAAATCAGTCTTCGACTGTGAACCACAGGTTTTATCTCCAGTTATATCAGTCTTCGACTGTGAGCCGCAGGCTATATACTCATACGGAAATATGCCTTTTAAAGGTTTTAAATTATATTTATTTAATATTTTACATTGTTCAGATTTCAAAGTTTTTCCCATAACATCTAATGAATAAGGAGTAAAAAATCTAAATGCATCTAAAATTCTAATACAACCTAATTGCATTGAAAAATATTCTTCTTCTGTTTTACATAGTACATTTATTTGTTGTTGTTGTAATTTTTCAGATGAAAATAAATCTTTCATTATTAAATGGAAATCATATTTAGAACCATCGTAGAAATATAGAGGAACAAAGTTATATTTAAATTTATTAGCATTAAGATTACAAGAATTATGTGCTGCACCTCTATATAATCCATTTAGATGATCATGATCTTTTACCTTATCAAGATATCTACCTCTGCCATTTTTATAATTTTTTGTAAATTCATTTCCACAGTAATAACAATTTGTTTCATTAATAAAATTTAATTTTTCTTCATCCGTTAATGGAAGCATTGGTATATTTGTTTCAAGCAATTGTGAAAAATAATTTTGTAATTCTTCTACTTTCTTTGTAAACTTTTCTGAACTATCTTCACCATAGTATTGATAATATTCTGATTTAAATAATTCAGGATAATTTGAATGAATGTATATTCCCCAACATAATGGTTTTTGTTAAAATAAATATTTTTCTTTACTTTGCTCAGCTGCACTTTTTTCATAATTATCATTTTCAGAATTATAATTTTCAGAATCGGGTGAAGCCCTGGAAGACATCTCCGATGTCCCGTGCTTTTGTGTCATATTAACATTATATGCTTCGAAATCACAATAAATAGTAAAGGGTACTTTATTTTTCAAATAATGTCTATTATATATTAAATAATCATCTTTAGGAAAAGTATTTTCAACTGCTTCATTTTGTTGGCAATTCTCCAAATGTCTATTCATTTCTTCTTTAGTTCTAAAACTTGTCATACATTGGAGACAGGGAAAATTAGCATTATGTGAAGTTTTTGTAAATATAGAAACATCTTTACACAATATAAAATGACCCTGATAATATAATATATTCGCTTGTGCTGGTTGTTTTGTTTGTTCTAGTTTTTCAAATTTATCTTGATATATTTCATGTGTTTCATCAATTTCTTTTGTAAGATTAAATGTATTTCGATGAAAATTAATATTAATTTAATATTTGTAACTGATAACTATATTCTTTATCATATTGTTCTTTATATTGCTGATGACATTTTTTTAAACATTCATTTATTTTTTGATTGGTTTCATTTTCTTCATTATTTAATTCTTTATTGTCTTCATTATTTTCTTCATTTAATTTTTGAATCGTTTCTATCTTATTTTGATATTTATGACCATATTCTTGTACTAATATTTTTGTTTGTTGTTGATAATCTGTTTTACATTTTTGTAAACTTTCATTTAAATTTTGTAATTTTTGTTGATATTCTAAAGATAAAGATAAATAATCGGAATCATAATCATAATTATAATTACGTCCTTTATAATTATTATGATTAATCATTATTGGTGATAGTGTTTTATCAATTTGAAATTTTTCAGTACATATTATATTTCCTTGGTAAAAAATATTATGATGCATGTAATTTCCTCTATCATTATATACTATTTCTGATTGACATAAATTTTTATTATTCAAATAAAATTTTTTTGAATCTGAGTAAAGTGGAGTAATTTTACCAATAGAAACATAATTCACATTTAATTCAAAAACATTTACTTCTATTAAATTTTTATTCTTTTTATGAAACTTTTTTAACCTATTATAATCATATGGAAATTCATGTAAGCCATCAGAAAAATCAAATTCATTTATGTATTCTTCTTTATTGTAATGACTTAGTCTTTCTTTATGATATTCTGCAGGATGTAAATGTGCTATAATACTCCACAGAAGACAATAATCATCTTCATTTTTTATGTTGATTATTTGTAGTGAAGTGAAAGGTAAAGGAACATAACTACCACCACTATTATTTTTATATTTATCAATTACTATTTTCTTAGATAGTATTTTAACGAATCTGCAACCAGATTCACGTAACTGGGCCTCAATTATACAATTTTCTAATTTAAGTATCATTTGTTCAAATATGGGTTGTATATCATTTACATTATGAATTTCTTGTGAATTTGTAAAATGTCCTTGTATTATTTCTTCAGGAATTCCATCAGGTCCATTTTTTGTATAAAGTACTTCTACATTCATATAACATTTGAAAGATTTCTTAAATATATTATAAAAGTTGGTTAGAATATCAGAAAAAGTTTCATCGGTTTCATTATGTTCAACCGATTCATTAAATAAATATTTTATATCTGTTATGGGCGAAGCCCTAGAACCTTCGGTTCGTTCGGCTTCATCTGTTTTTTTAATTTCGTTTAATTCATCTATTTCGTTAAATTCATCAGTATAGCTAAATAAATATCTTCCATCTGGTACAAGTTCATCTTCACTATTAAAAACTTTTTAATATTCCGAATGTGAATAATCATCAAACATTTTTTTAACTTTTATATCAGTAGGCAATGTTTCTAGATAGTTTTTATAACTATTTAATTTTAATATATTTCCTTCATCAACTCGATCTACATTTTGTAAATGCAATTTACTATTAAAATGAGATTGATAACTTCTTTTTGTTTGCAAATTTTTTTTACATAAGTTACAATAAAACTAGGTATTTTCCATTTTTTGTTTTTTAAAGAAAAAATTTGTGTTTTAATTTTAGATATAAACATTCTAATATCAAGGTCTTGAGAGTTATATTATTTTATTATATATTTCACGTTCTTTAGTTATTTTATTTTCTTTATCACATTAAGTTTTATCATATTAAGTTTTATCATATTAAGTTTTATCATATAACGTTTTATCAAAAGATAATTTAAATTTATTTTCACTAACTATTGATTCTTCATCATCATTATAAATTACACTTTTTGGAATTGGATACCATTCTCTTATTGGAATATCTAACTCTAAATTACATCTTTTATTTGATAATAATATAATAGAGAAAAATATTGGTCTTTGATCTCTTTTGGAAAATTTAATAACACCACCATAATCTGAATCACTTTTAGTTTTTATTAAAGATGATAAAATTTTAAATTGATTAGATGTAAATCCTAATTTAAATTTTGTAGACCCAACACATAGTTGTCTAACAGTATCTTCAACTATACCATCATTATTATTTTCAATTGTAAGAAAATGAAATTTAGATAAATTTTGATTATATGTAGTATTAATATCATGTACATCAGTATGAGATATAAATTTTTCTTCACTTAAATTTTTATAATTACTAATATTTTTATAATCTTTTTTACCATTTACACCTTTTTCAGATGTTTCAGAATCATCATTTATATTATCATCATCTATATTATCATCATTATTATTATAAGATTCTTTAAAATTATTATTTTTAAAATTATTATGATTATGATTATGGTCATTGTTAATAGTATAAGGTGTTGTCCACATATAAATTTTCTCTTGTTGAGCTAAACCATTTATATAAGATTTTAACAAATTAATATTTAAATTGGAATACAATCCTATATATGTATCATCATCATATCTTTGCGGCATTTCTAATGTTTCTTGTTTATAAATTGTATCTCTATAATAAACTTGGCATAATAATTCTTCGTTATGTTTTTTACTCTCTATGTGAATGTTATATTGATTTTGATCGTCAACAAATAATCTAACTTTTTCTTTTGAGAAAGATTTTAATTTTTTAACTAATTCTTTAATGTTGATATAATTGATAATTTTAGTTTCTATCCAATCAGTATTACTAATTGGTAACACTGCTCTAATAAATCCATAAACATTATTATGACCTATTATAACCATATTTTCTTCATTTAATTCCACATAAGCTACATCATTATATTTACTAACAATATCCATAAATTTAATAAATGGATCCCCCGGAAATAAACAATAGTTAGTTTCTATAGAAGGTAAACCTTTAGTCTGTTCTCTAAATATTTCGGCTTGTAATTCAAACAAAAGATTAACATCTATACATGGATTTGTAACAGTATTATTATTATCAAAACATATATTTTCAAATCCCGTTGATCTCGTCGAATAAGAAGAACAGGATGATGCGGGCGAATATAATTTTTTTAAATTTGCTTTATCCATTTTTTTATTTTTATTAGAAAAAAATTAATTTTTATTAGAAAAAATTTTATTTTTTTTTTATTAGAAAAAAATTTTATTTTTATTAGAAAAAAATTAATTTTTATTAGAAAAAATTTTATTTTTTTTTTATTAGAAAAAAATTTTATTTTTATTAGAAAAAATTTTATTTTTTTTCTCATTATATAAAAAAAATTCTTTTTCATTGTTTTAAAAATGATGTTACCAAATGTTGGTGGAGGTCCATATATCCCGAATAATCGTGAATTAGAAATAGAAATAGAAAATTATATTATGAAAACTGGAGACGTTTTATCTGGTCCATTGCATCTTTCTATTCTTCCGCAACAAAATACAGAGTTGACAAATAAACAATATGTTGATACACAAATCAATGACTTAAAAGAAAAATATATAAACGATGTTTTGGTTCCACTGATGAATGAATTAAAGTTGCTAAAACTTAATGACAAATCATTAAACGAAAAATTATTAAAACTTGATAAAAAGGATAGAGAGCTAGAAGCAGATATAGCAAAACTTTTTAAAAAGATTTCAGAACAATCAAACATTTTAATATTACTTTCTATAAAGTTAAAATCTGCAGTCATTAAAAATAAACATCAGATAAAAATTTTAAAAGAACAATTAGAAGATGAAATAGAAAAACTACCTGAAAGAATTAAGAAAAATTTAAAGCAGTTACAAACTACATTCCAAAAAAGTGTTGATGAATTAAGTTCTAAAATTACTCAACAAATGAAAAAGATGAATAGAATAATAAATGAAGTAAACTCACTTAATCAAAGAGTTGATAAAATGAAAACTCTTAAAATCAATTTAGAAAATGAATTAAAGAAAAATTTACATGAAAACTCTAAAGAAAATAAAGAACAGTTAGATTCTGTTAAAAGACAACTAGATGTTCTTAAAATTAAGTTAAATGCTCTTAAAACGGCGTTGAAGATGAATCAGGAGAAAATGCAAGTTAATAGAAAAGAAATTAAAGTACATCACACGCTACTTGACGCAGTAGATAAAGTGCAACAATCAATTAATAAAGTTATCTCGAAGTTGTTGTCCATTCACAAACGTAAATCTTGATAGAACCAAAGGTTCTGAGGCTTTAGCCGATCGGACCAAAGGTCCTCAGGTTACTAACCGATCGACGAAGTCTTGGGTTTCTAACCTATCGGAGCGAAGCTCCTCGAGGCTTTAGCCAATCATAAACGTAAATATTAAACGGACCAAAGGTCCTCAGGTTACTAACCAATAGAACTTTGTTCAGAGGCTTTAGCCGATCGTAAATCTATTTCCCAAAAGTCAAATTTATTCCTAAAAAATGCCTATAATCTATTAACACAATCTTAAACATTTTGCTTCAAATCAAAGAATTGCTCATGAACCACGTATGAATCCTGTTTATCATTATGATAATAGAGAAACAGTTCACACGGAAGGAGCTGGCATCTTTTCTGGTATTGGAAGTATCGTTAACTTAATTAAAAGTAATAAAGATTTGATTACATCTGCTGCAAAAGGAGCAGCTGCTATAGGTAGTACAGCTAGTGCAATATCAAATGCTGTTAAGTCTCAAAACGAATTAAAAAAACTAGATGCTATTCGTAAACTTAGGAATGATTCTGAAGAACTAAAAAATTTAAAAAAACTTTCAGAGGAAACAAAAAACAAAATTGCTAACATAGCTGTGGGGGGTGAAACCTTGAGGAGCGGAGCTCCGTCTGATAGTAAACATAAGAAGAAATCAGGCGTAGCCATAAAACGTTCAATTGAACCTACGGTTCGTTCAATTGAAGAAATAAGAGGTAATGGCGTGAGCAGCAACCTTCGGTTTAACCAGCAAAGCTGTAGCGGAGCTGGTCTAGAAAAATTCTAAAATTATATTTTAGTAAAATTTTTTTAATTACATTTTTTAGTAAAATTTTTTTAGCAAAATTTTTTTAGTAAAATTTTTTAGCAAAATTATTTTAGCAGAATTTTTTCTGTGTGTGAGGAAAACAAAAAGTCAAATTGTTTTTTATAAAAATGTCTTCGCTTATCAAAAATAAATTTGAATTAGATAAACCACCAGGTGTTAGTTATAATCAAAAAAAGAATGACTATATAAGAATTGCTATGAATCCCGGATCTTCTAGTAGAGTAAATACTGGAGGAGATTTAATTTTTGAAGTTGATAATCAGCAGAGTTATTTATATTTACCTGGTTCCTTTTTACACTGTGAATATTCTTTATATAGTGATGCTAATTTTACGACACCATTACCAGATACCGATAATATTGCATTAGAGAATAATTTTTTTCCAAGATTATTTACACAAATGCGTTTAGATGTTGCAACTCCAAATATAGAAAAAATAAGTGATTCTCCAGGTGTAATTGATACAATGCTTAGATTTGTAACAATTGGTGAAAATAATAAAAAGTATGAAATCGAAGGTTGGTTTCCTGATACTAATGATGGTATAATTATAGATGATTTAACTTACGCTGGAACAGACGCAGCAGGAATTGCGAAAGATGTAGAAAATATTGCAAAACATTTAAATAAAACAAACAGTAGTGCATATAAAGAAAGACGTGAATTTAACAAAAAAAGTAAACAGACAGTAAATTGGTCATTGTCTCCATTATTCGGATATTTAGATTATGCTAAAATATCATATCAATTAAAATTTAAATTAATAAGTCATCGCACAGCAAATAATGAATTAATCTTTTTTGGTAAGACTGGAAAAAAGCATATTTAAAAATTGATAGACTTGAATGGTGGATAAAGCACATTACTCCTAGTTTAGAGATTGAAACAGCTATTGCTAAAAGATTAAATACTAACAAACCAATTCCAGTAAATTTTCTAAAGCGTACTGCTAGTTCAGTAACTTTTTCCGAACAAAGATTTAATTGGCATTTTACTAGAACTTCAAATACTCCAAGATATTTATTACTAACATTTCAAAGAAATAATTCTCCAAGTTTTGATAAGAACAACAATCTCTTCCATATTAATACGATTCGAAGTTTACAAGTTTCATTAAATCAAACCCGATATCCAATTGATCCATTAAGATTCGATGATACCAATAATCAATTTATGGAAGGATATGATGCCTATAGAAATCTTTGTATAGAATTTGGAGTTCAACCGCAATTAACTGCTGGAGATTGGAGACATTTATATCCTGTTTTCTGTTTCGATTTAAGTGCACAATCTGAAGATATTATCAAGACTATATGTGATGTAACAATTAATATTGAAAAGAAAGATTCCACAACTTCATTGATGGCTTATGGTTTATTGCTAGAAGATGTAAAATATTCTATTAAAATTCTTAATAGAAAGATGGCTAGGATAGGCTAAATCCCAAGACTTCGTCGATTAATTAATTTTTTTTCATAACTAGAATAGATTAAAAATTCTTAACTTAAAATTTTTGGTAACTTAAAATTTATTCATAACTAGAATAGATTAAAAATTCTTAACTTAAAAATTTTTCATAACTACAATAGATTGAAAATTTTCGTAACTTAAAATTTTTTTATTAAAAATGTCGCAAGCGAAAAGTAATAATAATAAAACTGTTGAATTAAAATTACGTAATATTGTTGACAAAAATACCCCTAAAACTATTACGATTAACAAAAAAAGTATTACATAAGTAAACCAATGATAGAGAATATTAAATTACAAGAAGAAAAGAATGGCGGGATTCTCCCATTAATTCCACTAATAATAGGTGGCATAGCAGCAGCAGGAAGTGTTGCAGGTGGGACAGCTGGTATTGTCCAAGCAGTAAATAAAAATAAATCAGAGAAGGCAGCATTAGAAGAACAAAAACGTCATAATAGAGAGTTCGAGAAAGTTGCTAGGGGTGACGGAATAGTAGATAATTTTATTAGTAGATTAAAATTAGTTGATGAAGGAAAACGAGTTTTTAAAAATATTCTCCGCAATGTTGATGATTTAATTGAAATTAAAGAAACTAAAGATGGTTCTGGAATATATCTAAGTCCTAGTATGATAAGGTAATAACCTCAGGACCTTTGGTCCGATCCGGTAAAACATTTATTTTATCTTTTAAAATGAATTCTACAAATTCCGAAAATTTAATTAAATTGAAAATTGCTAATTTAGATTTATTGAATTATCTATTAAACAAAAATAAAACCTCAAATTGTAAAATTTATGAAGGTAACGACGACAAACAAAGTTTGGCTACTACCTACGGTGGTGACATACAAAAAACATTAGAAAACTTTCCTGGATTTATTTGGAGTAAATATTCGAAAGAAAAACATCTTCCTGGTCATTCATATACCGGTCCAGGAACTCGATTAGATATAAGACTAGATGAGAATAATAATCCAAAACCAGGTGAAGAACCAATAAATAGAGTAGATGCCGCAGCTTACAGGCATGATTTAGCTTATCGAAATCATGATCTAAGTTCTCGACATGCAGCTGATAAGAAGATGATTCAAGAATTAGATAGTATTCAAAATCCTACATTTAGAGAAAAAATTGAAAGAATGTTTGTTAAGAAAGCTTTACAAGCTAAAATATTATTCGGTCAGGGTTTAAATGAAACGACAGCAAAGCTGTCTGAGAGCAACGCTCGAACCTACGCGTCCGAAATTCATAGGGAATACAGAAAGCCTAAATATTTATTGAAAGTAAAAGTATTTAATAAAGATGATATTTGGAGTGCTGATCTTATTCATATGCCGAATGAAAAAGATTATAAATACGCATTGACCGTTATAGATTTATATACACGATCCGCTTGGGTAAAGCCTTTAAAAAATAAAAGTGGTCTATCAGTTAAATATGCGTTTGAAGAAATCTTTAAAGAAAGTAAGAGAAAGCCAAGGAAATTGTTTGTTGATAAAGGGTCGGAATTTTATAACCGAAACGTTCAGCCACTATTCGAAACAGACGAAAGTCATCGCCAAGGCTCAGTTTATTCAACTGAAAATGCAGGGAAGGCCGTTGTGATAGAAAGATTCAATCGGACGTTAAAAAATAAATTATTCAAAAAATTTACTCAGCAAGGAAATCAGAAATGGTTAAGAATATTACCAGGAATTGTAGAGCAGTACAATAATAAAGTTCATTCAGGTATTGAAGAAACCCCAAAGAATGCTTCTGACGACCCTGATTTAATACGAAAGAAAATATTCGAAAATAATTATTCGAATGAGAGTAATCCGAATTTGCAGAAACTTAAGCCGAAATTTAAAATTGGAGATAGAGTTAGAATATTTAAATATAAGAATAAATTTGAAAAAGGCTTCGTCGGATACTGGACTAAAGAAATATTTGAAGTTTCTAAAATAAATCAAAGTTATCCGATTACTTACGAAATCAAAGATTTAGATGATGAAGATATCAGAGGCCGATTTTATCAAAATGAATTACAACGAGGTGATTTTTAATTATCATTATTATTATTCAATTCTAACATAATATCAAGAAATGGCACTCCTTCTTGCAATTTAAATAAAACATAAAGACATAATTGACCACAATAAGTTGTTCCCGGTTTTTGAATTTGAAACGTATTGTATGTTCCCGTTCCAAGTAATTCTTTTACTTCATTTGTAGGGGGCAAACCGTATGAATCAAAATAATAATTATCTCCGTTTTTACTAAAGATACCTGCTGACCAATGTACGCCTTTTTGGTCTGAAGTGTGAAGATTCGTTATGAAATTTACAGTTGAAACTTTGTTCCGGGAACTGAAGGCTCCTGTTGGCCTATTTTTTAGGAATTGTAATTCGTCTCTCATTAGGACATGAAAATTCTTTATTCCCAATTGATGTGCGATTTTCTTTAGATCAAAATTCGTTGTTGTTTCTGTTCCATATAATTTAAAGAACTCGATCAGGTTAGTCATTTTAAATGAAACAAAAATCCAAATTGTCAACGTCCATTGTCACTTTTCAATCTCCACTCAAATAAGTTGCAATAAATGTTACTACTTGTTACTTATGAAGTAGAGTCCAACATTTATATGAAACGAGAATCCAAATTGTCAACGTCCATTGTCACTTTTCAATCTCCACTCAAATAAGTTGCAATAAATGTTACTACTTGTTACTTATGAAGTAGAATTTCACGTTTGCAAGTCTTCTAATTCCTGCGTGAGTCCAGTATGTTGCGCAGGCTGTTGTTCAGTTTGTTGCACATTGGGTGAATCAAATATGGATTCTGCTAATCTTCGCTTTTCTTCTTCTTTCTCATGATCAATTAAATCTTCAAGATATGTAAAATGCTTCATCACAAAATGAATCGATAAGGAGGAATTAGCTAAATTTGGATAATGTCATGACATTTTGAACAATTTGATTAATAATGTTATATATGAACGTGAAAATTTAATGTTATGAGTCTCATTCAACTCTTTCACAAATTTCACATGATTCTTATTGGTCAGTGACTTCAGTCGCTGAAGCACTTCTCCTTGTAAAACATAGCAACGTAGAAGATTCCGTTGTGTCATTTTCTCGAAAGCAATGAGTTTATTCAATGACGAGATGCACGATGAAACACTTAAAAAATCTTTTTCGTCGAGAAATGTAAGTAAATTGCTGCTGTCAACATCCTTGAATGAATCACGGATTATTTCAAACACTTCTCTCTTTTTATCTTCTTCGTTTCCACTCGTCTTCTGTTTCTTTCTTAGTGATTCAAGAATAAATTTTGTTGATATCGTTTTGAAGAAATCCAGATGGTCTGGTGAAATAAGAGGCAAAACTTGATCCACGAAGCAACAAAATTCTCTCTCTATTTTGCTGACGGAAGACATTGCAAATGAGAACTTTGCTTCTAGCGCACACGGAACAATGACAGAAGAGAGAGAAATGAAAACAGCTGCCAGATGCTTTGACGTCATGCGCTTTTGCTGACGTGCTGGTAAGAATTAAAGCAACTTGCCTAACGTACAACTAAAATCTAATTGTATCACAAAGCTGTAGCAACTACTGGAATTACTAAAACACCTGAAGATATAACAATTGTTAAAGCACCTAAACTTATTGTTAAGAATATGCCAATTCCTTGTGTTACATTCTTAACTTTAGTCCATCTCTTTCTTAATTTTTTATAATGCTCTAATCTTAATAATAATTGAGATTCTTTATCTTTCATATAGCGTACTCTATCTTTGTGTTTTTCTTTATTCATTTTTTCAATGTCCATTAAAGTAGAACTACGTTCATATGATAACGAAGGATATATTCTTGCGGTTTCTTCCATTTTTGTTTCTTCCATTTTTAAAGAAATATTTTTAGTCACATGATATATTTTAAAAACCTGAAAGATGGATAAAATTCATGAATTTGAGATTCTCAACTTTCATGATTTTCGGTGTCCTGGAACGGTCATGATTTAAGCGAGAAAATTTTAATTCACAAATTTTGAGATTCTTAACTTTTATGATTTTCGGTGTCCTGGAACGGTCATGATTTTAAGGGTGAAAATTGTAATTCTCAAATTTGAGATTTTGAAAAATTTGAAAAGTGGGTATTTTTAAAAAACCCCAAATTTATGAATTTAGGTCTTCATAACCTGAAAAAGGGTTCAAATTCATGAATTTATGTCGTTTTTAAAAATGCCATTTTTTGAAAAAATGGTACTTTTTGAATGGACTAAATTCATGCATTTAGGTCTTAATAACCTGAAAAAGGGTTCAAATTCATGAATTTATGTCGTTTTTAAAGATGCTATTTTTTGAATTTTATGGTGTCCTGGAACGGTCTTTTGCCCATTACTATCAATTGCTTATCTACTTAACAATAGCAAAAGGAATGGACATTTGGTTCAAATTATATTGTCAGAAGCCGATGCCTTTAAAGCTGCTTCCAAATGATTGTCCAGTGCCTGCATGTAGCCTATGCTACGTGTATAAATACAAATTGACTACATCTGCTAATAAAAAATAAAAAGTTGCTTTCTAATATTGCACCGCACTGTGCTGTTCACGCAAAATTGAAATAAGAACAACAAATTGAACACACAATACATACACATGCATCTTCTATTTTCTCAACTTCTGAGATGTTGAGACCAAATTGCAGAGTCCACAATACTCCCATGCGTTCAATTCACCGGCTTCCAGTCTCCGCTTCAGACGTTGGAGTCTAGAGGTTGCTCTGGCGTCCTTTCGACGCTGAGCTGGTGGTGACGCTCCTGTCCTCAGAATTCGAATTCGAGATTCCTCGACTTGTTGAATCTCCTGGAGGCATTCTATGAACTTGAATATGTTGGGATGACGTTCAAAAATCTGCAGTTCCAGTCTCCGCTTCAGACGTTGGAGTCTAGAGGTTGCTCTGGCGTCCTTTCGACGCTGAGCTGGTGGTGACGCTCCTGTCCTCAGAATTCGAATTCGAGATTCCTCGACTTGTTGAATCTCCTGGAGGCATTCTATGAACTTGAATATGTTGGGATGACGTTCAAAAATCTGCAGAAGAAAAGAGTGAAACAGTAAATAGAACTTACGTTCTAAACTTTGCATTCCTTCTTTCCAAAGCATTGTTGGTACGAATACCGCTTTCATTGTCGTAGTGGCTCCATAATTCTCTGGGGAACAGGGCATCGATGTCATGGACATAAGTTGAGGTGACGTAGTCAACGAAGTCATGGCATTTCGTGGGGCACTCACCGATCACTCTCAGCCAAACATCGTCAATTTTATCCATGGGCAGAAATGGCAATCCAAGAGCTCTTCGCACAAGTGTTGCGACTGTTGAGTTGTCTGTGTAGACTTGTGAGAGGCCATATCTCTGAACTCCTCGCCAGATCGATTGGGTGAAGTGAAAATAGCAGCCTCGAATGGACGAGTTCGGGAAAGAATGAGCGACAGCGTAGATCACCGCCCGTTCAAAGTCCATCTGAACGATTTCGGATCTGATCTCCATGTTGAACTGATGGGCTTTCACTTTGATCAGATCGAAAAGTCTCTTGTATGTTTCTTCCGATTTGTCTGGCAGAAGAGCATAACAAACCGGAATCAAGACGTCGAATTAATGGATGCATATGACATAGAGCTGGTAAAACAGAAGAGCAGCTACGTAGAAAGTTCCATCCATGAATATGGATTTCGCCGATGCAAGAATTCGGAGATTTGGAATCGTAAAAAATACCAGAATTTTTTTCTCTGTGCCATCATCAATCTGAAGGAAGTCCAAACCGGACTTTGTTTTAGTCCACTCTCCTTCAATCTTGACTTCTGACAAAGACTGTGGCTGTGGTGGCAGACGTTCACTTCGCTTGTAGTATAACGACGACTTGACGGATTTGAAACTGGGAACAAAAACATCGTTGTCACTACCATCGCATTGAAATGCAGAGGAGTATATTCGCTTCATTGAAGTCGTTGGTTGATCAATCGTTTTCTGGATGGCCTCCTTCTTTTTCCTTAAAATATCAACAGTGAAGTTGTCGTGTGGATGATGATGTGCGCTGGACGACGTAAGATAGAACCTATCGGCGCTCAAATTTCCCCGTACTTTGCAATTCGCAGTAGGCAACGTATGCGTATTGATACTTTTTATCCTTGCGGAATAAAAAGTTGTCAAAAAACAACAGATAACTTCCTTTTCGGCTTTCTACAAATTCAAAATTCATTCTCGAAGTGGACTGTATCGTGGTCGATATGGGAGTGAATATGAATCACTCCATCTTCTGAGATGTTGAGACCAAATTGCAGAGTCCACAATACTCCCATGCGTTCAATTC
This sequence comes from Prostheceraeus crozeri, assembly GCA_907163375.1. Classification (NCBI taxonomy): domain Eukaryota; kingdom Metazoa; phylum Platyhelminthes; order Polycladida; family Euryleptidae; genus Prostheceraeus; species Prostheceraeus crozeri. The sequence goes on from CAJQUW010010582.1 coordinate 538,903, forward strand.
ACCGGCTTCCAGTCTCCGCTTCAGACGTTGGAGTCTAGAGGTTGCTCAGAGTGTTCAGCGTTAATGCGAAGGAGTGGATAGCGCCCTCTACTTTGGAAAACATTAGATTTTGTGGTAGCAATAGATGTCTTTGCTGTAAATCTTTGAATACCGAAAATTGCTACGAAAGTTTCAGTACAGGCAACCGGTTTATCTTTGATCAGCCAGGTGTTTTTACTTGTAAAAGTAGAAATGTTATTTATCTTATATCATGTAGCAGATGTGGAATGCAATATGTAGGACAGACAAAGCAACCGCTACATTGTAGATTATGGGCGTTTTTTGAATAACCTAAAGTTTCAGGATGTAATGCACATCATGAACAATCCATGCTCATGTAGCAAGAGGCAATCTTTTGTTTACCCACATTATGGTCACGTAATAACGGGTGATCTGGATATTGTGGATGATGAAGACTTACGTCAACTCTTCAGTTTTGGTACCAAACACAGAATCCCCAAAAGCCTTAGTTGGAGTGCCATAACAACTCAAATTAGTAATTCATTAGATGAGCATATTACAAAAATAAGTAAGAAAGAGAAGCTTGAGGCTACTTTATTCTCAGCGTGGAAATCAAGAATCATGACACTGATTAAAGATCGAATATATCTTGCCAAGAAATTCTCGAATAGATTTCGCGCACACAGTAATCGACACAAGATTAATGTCAAAATGGGTAAAAATCTGAAAGAATTGCAGAATGACGTCATAATTACGCCAGTTGATAAAGCATCTAATAATTATGCCTTCATTTGCAAAAAGTTTTATCTCAAAATTCTCTTAGCCGAGTTGGGAATTGATATTTCCACGTCGAACATATCGGGTAATGATACCTATGGTCCAGAGCAAATTTTAGCGCAGAATGTAATTGAGCAACACACAACAATTATGAAAAGCGAGTTTAAACTATCTGTCTGTGAAAAAGACAGAAAATTACCAAAATTATATTGGATTCCAAAATTTCACAAAACTCCATGCAAATTTAGATTCATAGCAGGAGCACGACAATGCACATCGAAAAAGCTTTCCATCAAAGTAAATTCAGCCTTAAGTATTTTGCGTGACAATTTTCAGAGATATTGTATGGCAATTAAGAGAAACAGCGGTTTCGATTGCTTCTGGAGTATAAAGTCCACACAAGAATTTCTACATAGATTAAATTCGACACAAGTTCATTCATTGCAAGTTTTCGATTTTTCAACCTTATATACGAATCTTGATCAAAAATTGATTGAAGATCACATATTCGCTATTATGGATTTGGTGTTTAATTCCTCAAATAGAAAATTTATTTGCATTGGACATGATAAGTCCTTTTGCTCAATGAAAAAATATAGTGGTTATCACTGTTTTGATAAACAGAAGTTAAAAGAAGCCATACATTTCCTATTATCACAGACCTACGTCACATTCGGTAATTTAGTTTTCAGGCAGATTAAAGGCATTCCAATGGGAGGAAATTCTAGTCCACTCCTAGCTGACCTATTCCTCTTACACTGCGAATATGTTTTTATGCAAAATTTGATAAAAGCTAAGAAATATCATTTAGCACGCTTGTTATCACCTACATCAAGATACATAGACGATATATGTGTTGTCAATTATAAACACTTTAATTCGTTGATTCAAAGAATTTATCCACCTGACTTGTTGGCGGAGAGAAATGGTGATAACAATAAAGAGGTAGTTTACCTTGATGTGAAAATACAAATCTCACAGAACAGGTTGAGAACTTCAGTATATCACAAGGTAGATGACTTCTCTTTCTCTGTGGTGCAACTGACTTTTCCAGAGAGTATGATCCCATTACAGATGGCCCTTCATGTTTTCGCGTCGCAGGTAGTCAGATATTGTAGAATATGCTCGAAGTTACAAGACGCTGTGCACAAAACTAACAAGACACTAAATATCATGAAATCTAGAGGTTATTCTCAGCATGACTTGATGAGTTACACAGAAAAGGCTCTCACAAGGCATAATGAATCGCTTCACAAATATGGTCTTTTCTCGGCTCGACAATTCACTTCACTCTGTGAATTTCAATGAGGCACGCGACCAACAAACGACTCACATTTTCCTTAATGCCTTGCTGCATAGGTGAATAAACGACTAACAATGACTTGTAGCCATCATATGGGGGTGGGCAGTGAAGAGTGAATACAGAGCGCTTAGCGTGTCTTACGGGAGATGAGAGCTCCCATTGTTAAGTCTTGATGTATGAGGCGAAGTTTGTGTAAAGGCGGATTACATATTTATCACACAGCGATTACATCTTTATGGGATTCGAGGATGAACAGGATCTGTTTACTTGTGGGAATCGAAAAGGCAAAGATTGATGTACAGGATTTGTTTACATGTGAGGATCGCAAAAAGCATACTGTATTTATTGATGTGATGAATTTAATGACAGGATCTGTTTACATATGGGAAACGCAACAATTGAATGATATCTGATTTATCTTTGTGACATATCTTTCAAGACATATCATTACCTATTCAGTATTTTGTCAGCCACTATGTGTGGGACCCCGCTCGTCTGGGTTTGAGTGTTCAGGTTAGGGGTCGAAACACAACTAGACGAGTACCTGCTGATGACTGACGGACTGCAGTATTATGTTTTATATCCCTTAATCGGTAACTGAAGTAGTGGTCGATGTATTGTAATTCAAATGAAGAAATGTGGAATTACATGAAGTACTATAGACGGATGAAGAAACTGGCGATAACAAATTCAAGTGAAGAAATAGTATTTTCCATGTGTAGTCTTAGGTATAGTGTGTATAGTTTCATTGCTTTCGGTGTAGTAGAGTGTCATTGTAATTCTATTGTTTACCTCCATTATCCACTTTCCACTTATCCACTTTGTGTAGTGTCAGATATAGTTCACTTGTAATCAGTGTAGTAGCATCGTTGTATTTCCATATTTTACCTCCACTTTTCCAATTTTTATTCATCGGTTTCCTGTTGTTTTATAATATCCATTTTTTCAATTTCCTTAACCTATGGTGACCATTGTCTTATTCTATTTCCACTATCAGCATCTGTAGTCGGTACAGTATATTAGAAGTCTGTTTTGAACGTGTATACGGCAGTGTTTGGAATCTATGGTATTAGTATATCAACAGCAAGAATGAGTAGTATTACAAGTCTTAAGATTTCCATTTTTACCAGATATTGGGCCAAAGCTGATCAATTTTAATTCGTTGCCACGAGAAAGCTACATTGAGTTCTTTTAAGAACTGATTAATCCAATGGTTACAGTAGCATTGCCTTTGTACACTTGCGGATTGGAGAACGCCATCAGTCCTCCTTAGGACTACTTTAACTAATAATTTAAATTAGTAAGCATTATATTCTATTATAAATGGCTACTGGGATGACTTTCATCATCGTATGAGAATTACTTGGATAGTATGTCTTCAGATGCAGGTGGTTTCACGACCCCGCTACTGGACCTCTGCTAGCTGGCGAAATGCCTAATTTGTCCCACATCTTAATAATTATCATACATAGTCACTTAGGCGCAAATGCCAATAGATAGCAGGAATTTGAAAGTCCAACCTCGGCAAATTCCTCGCTCTTTTCGAGGCTCTGGCAAATTTTCTCATGGTTTATATGGTACGAAAAGTGTTCAGCGTTAATGCGAAGGAGTGGATAGCGCCCTCTACTTTGGAAAACATTAGATTTTGTGGTAGCAATAGATGTCTTTGCTGTAAATCTTTGAATACCGAAAATTGCTACGAAAGTTTCAGTACAGGCAACCGGTTTATCTTTGATCAGCCAGGTGTTTTTACTTGTAAAAGTAGAAATGTTATTTATCTTATATCATGTAGCAGATGTGGAATGCAATATGTAGGACAGACAAAGCAACCGCTACATTGTAGATTAAATGGTCATCGTCATTCAGTATTAAAAGGTCACTTAAACACATATCTTAGCAATCACTTTAAGCAAGATCATCATTCTTGGACTGATGTTGAATTGCAAATTATTGATCATGTTGATGACAATATATACATATCACCGGAAGAGATAAACAGAGAGCTCAACCGCAAGGAAGACATGCATATCAAGATGCTCAATACCTTATACCCCTTGGGTTTGAATGATAGAGTTTTGGGAGGTGGATGTGTATCTCAGCAGTCCATATCCAATGATCAATTTTTTAGTTATCCGATTAGCAGACGAAAAAGGAGTCATGGAATAAGAAAATCGGGTAGAAAAAGCTCAGGTATTATGGAACTTGACAATACCTATCAAGAATTACAAGATTCTTTTGAGACGCGTAGGATGTCAAGGTTTTATCATCATCTAAAATCTCTCCCTAAAACTATGCTAAGAGCCATTCTAGGCAAGACAAGGGATGAGGCAAATATGATGACATTTGTACTAACAGCATATATTCAAAATAAACTTAACCTAGACTCGGAGAACAAAAATGTAAAAGAACGAGCAACCATTATCATCCCGTTCGAATCTCAGACAATAGACTCACTCAATCTCATGTCTATATTCTGCGATCACAGTGTGTGCAAGCTAATTCCAAGCACAATTCAAGAACGTTATCCACCGAAAATATTCTATAAATTAGATAAACCCACTGCATTGAAGTTTTGCAATTATGGGCGTTTTTTGAATAACCTAAAGTTTCAGGATGTAATGCACATCATGAACAATCCATGCTCATGTAGCAAGAGGCAATCTTTTGTTTACCCACATTATGGTCACGTAATAACGGGTGATCTGGATATTGTGGATGATGAAGACTTACGTCAACTCTTCAGTTTTGGTACCAAACACAGAATCCCCAAAAGCCTTAGTTGGAGTGCCATAACAACTCAAATTAGTAATTCATTAGATGAGCATATTACAAAAATAAGTAAGAAAGAGAAGCTTGAGGCTACTTTATTCTCAGCGTGGAAATCAAGAATCATGACACTGATTAAAGATCGAATATATCTTGCCAAGAAATTCTCGAATAGATTTCGCGCACACAGTAATCGACACAAGATTAATGTCAAAATGGGTAAAAATCTGAAAGAATTGCAGAATGACGTCATAATTACGCCAGTTGATAAAGCATCTAATAATTATGCCTTCATTTGCAAAAAGTTTTATCTCAAAATTCTCTTAGCCGAGTTGGGAATTGATATTTCCACGTCGAACATATCGGGTAATGATACCTATGGTCCAGAGCAAATTTTAGCGCAGAATGTAATTGAGCAACACACAACAATTATGAAAAGCGAGTTTAAACTATCTGTCTGTGAAAAAGACAGAAAATTACCAAAATTATATTGGATTCCAAAATTTCACAAAACTCCATGCAAATTTAGATTCATAGCAGGAGCACGACAATGCACATCGAAAAAGCTTTCCATCAAAGTAAATTCAGCCTTAAGTATTTTGCGTGACAATTTTCAGAGATATTGTATGGCAATTAAGAGAAACAGCGGTTTCGATTGCTTCTGGAGTATAAAGTCCACACAAGAATTTCTACATAGATTAAATTCGACACAAGTTCATTCATTGCAAGTTTTCGATTTTTCAACCTTATATACGAATCTTGATCAAAAATTGATTGAAGATCACATATTCGCTATTATGGATTTGGTGTTTAATTCCTCAAATAGAAAATTTATTTGCATTGGACATGATAAGTCCTTTTGCTCAATGAAAAAATATAGTGGTTATCACTGTTTTGATAAACAGAAGTTAAAAGAAGCCATACATTTCCTATTATCACAGACCTACGTCACATTCGGTAATTTAGTTTTCAGGCAGATTAAAGGCATTCCAATGGGAGGAAATTCTAGTCCACTCCTAGCTGACCTATTCCTCTTACACTGCGAATATGTTTTTATGCAAAATTTGATAAAAGCTAAGAAATATCATTTAGCACGCTTGTTATCACCTACATCAAGATACATAGACGATATATGTGTTGTCAATTATAAACACTTTAATTCGTTGATTCAAAGAATTTATCCACCTGACTTGTTGGCGGAGAGAAATGGTGATAACAATAAAGAGGTAGTTTACCTTGATGTGAAAATACAAATCTCACAGAACAGGTTGAGAACTTCAGTATATCACAAGGTAGATGACTTCTCTTTCTCTGTGGTGCAACTGACTTTTCCAGAGAGTATGATCCCATTACAGATGGCCCTTCATGTTTTCGCGTCGCAGGTAGTCAGATATTGTAGAATATGCTCGAAGTTACAAGACGCTGTGCACAAAACTAACAAGACACTAAATATCATGAAATCTAGAGGTTATTCTCAGCATGACTTGATGAGTTACACAGAAAAGGCTCTCACAAGGCATAATGAATCGCTTCACAAATATGGTCTTTTCTCGGCTCGACAATTCACTTCACTCTGTGAATTTCAATGAGGCACGCGACCAACAAACGACTCACATTTTCCTTAATGCCTTGCTGCATAGGTGAATAAACGACTAACAATGACTTGTAGCCATCATATGGGGGTGGGCAGTGAAGAGTGAATACAGAGCGCTTAGCGTGTCTTACGGGAGATGAGAGCTCCCATTGTTAAGTCTTGATGTATGAGGCGAAGTTTGTGTAAAGGCGGATTACATATTTATCACACAGCGATTACATCTTTATGGGATTCGAGGATGAACAGGATCTGTTTACTTGTGGGAATCGAAAAGGCAAAGATTGATGTACAGGATTTGTTTACATGTGAGGATCGCAAAAAGCATACTGTATTTATTGATGTGATGAATTTAATGACAGGATCTGTTTACATATGGGAAACGCAACAATTGAATGATATCTGATTTATCTTTGTGACATATCTTTCAAGACATATCATTACCTATTCAGTATTTTGTCAGCCACTATGTGTGGGACCCCGCTCGTCTGGGTTTGAGTGTTCAGGTTAGGGGTCGAAACACAACTAGACGAGTACCTGCTGATGACTGACGGACTGCAGTATTATGTTTTATATCCCTTAATCGGTAACTGAAGTAGTGGTCGATGTATTGTAATTCAAATGAAGAAATGTGGAATTACATGAAGTACTATAGACGGATGAAGAAACTGGCGATAACAAATTCAAGTGAAGAAATAGTATTTTCCATGTGTAGTCTTAGGTATAGTGTGTATAGTTTCATTGCTTTCGGTGTAGTAGAGTGTCATTGTAATTCTATTGTTTACCTCCATTATCCACTTTCCACTTATCCACTTTGTGTAGTGTCAGATATAGTTCACTTGTAATCAGTGTAGTAGCATCGTTGTATTTCCATATTTTACCTCCACTTTTCCAATTTTTATTCATCGGTTTCCTGTTGTTTTATAATATCCATTTTTTCAATTTCCTTAACCTATGGTGACCATTGTCTTATTCTATTTCCACTATCAGCATCTGTAGTCGGTACAGTATATTAGAAGTCTGTTTTGAACGTGTATACGGCAGTGTTTGGAATCTATGGTATTAGTATATCAACAGCAAGAATGAGTAGTATTACAAGTCTTAAGATTTCCATTTTTACCAGATATTGGGCCAAAGCTGATCAATTTTAATTCGTTGCCACGAGAAAGCTACATTGAGTTCTTTTAAGAACTGATTAATCCAATGGTTACAGTAGCATTGCCTTTGTACACTTGCGGATTGGAGAACGCCATCAGTCCTCCTTAGGACTACTTTAACTAATAATTTAAATTAGTAAGCATTATATTCTATTATAAATGGCTACTGGGATGACTTTCATCATCGTATGAGAAATACAATCGCATAAAAGGAGCTCGTGGCTTCATTTCATCAGGTGTTAATTGTATGTGTCGAAGCTGTCATTCTGAGCTAGATAACTTAAGGTAAATTTATCTGGTCTGCAACTTGCAATGTTACTCGATACATAGTTTATTTCTTTTGGGATATTTGATTTCAGCTGAAATCTTCAGTTTGTCACAAATGAAATTGGAAATGTCAATTAGCAACGCGGGGGGTAAACATCGATTTTGATAAAGCGTGTGAACTGGACTACGCTGATCCTGCGAATTGGAATTCGAAAAGATTGATATCACAAATTCGATTACATAACCAAGACAAAGAATCTGATGAAATGGAATCTTGCCAAGTGGATGCAGCTGTATATATAGCCTGTATCAGCGAACACACGACCCTCAACGGTCAGATTGCAGTATACAGGCATGTCAAGTGCAAAGTACACATCCTTGACTCAATTTTTCTTGGTGATAAATTCGTCAAATGAAAATATTATTCACACCGTTCGACCCCTTATAATCTAAGTCTACTGACTGTGTGCATTTGATGTGGTGCCAATATGTTATACATGTAGTTCGTCAGAATTCAAGCTTGAATTTGTATTGCGCCCAATTAAAAATTGATCTTCTTGCCCCTTTTGTCTAGTTCTGTCTAGTTCGAGACCATCAGTATTGAGGAATGTCATCTCTAGACTCAAACACGCAGACAATTCAATTTATCTCTGTGGATTATTAGTTCTCTGTGGGAAATTAGTTCAAATGTGATTTTTTTGTGACTTTTTGTGTCCTACGCATTTCTAGTAATCAATCTGAATTGCAGCAGATCCGACCCTTGAGAACATGAAAATTTTGATACTTATTTAAAGGCACCCTTTGAAACTCGAGCATTTTTGTCAATTTCTAATAAAATTAAGCATCTTGTATCAATTCAAATCACTTAGATAATTGAAAAAGTACATGTAAAGCTATGATAACACTTTCATCCTTGTTTGCATATAAACACTACTCACAATGAATCTATCAGCAATACTGTCACTACAACTAGTATACCAAACTAGTACTACAAATAGTGGATCAACATTATTCAAATTTAAAGAAATGTGTTTCTCGATTAAATTGGATTTGTCCAAACTAAAGGTTCACACCGGACACGGAGCGGCGCGGCGCGTCCGATCTGAATGGACATTGAGAAGGCAAGCAGCGTTGTTGGCAGAGGTGTTGTTGAACTCCATCACAGAAGTTATGCAGACGTGCTCGGACACTAGGGATGCAATGGAGCTTCGGCTTCGGATATTCGTAGCCCGGGCACATTTTTTGAGCTCTGGCTGCAGACTTGCGCAACTTATGGAAATTTTCAATCCGTGACTAAATCATCTGTGGAAGATTCGGAAAGGAATTTCAAAGTTACGATGCATTTTACGTACTTTTTCCAATCCCTGGGGCTGGAATGGTAGTAGTAAGGAAGTGACAAACACCAGATAGCGCAAGATGGCCGCCATCGCTGACTCCCCCCCCCTCTGGAACGGCAGAGTGTCGTGGTCGGCCGCCGTGGTGCTTCGGGTCTGAGTCCCCCCCCCCTCTGGAACGACAGAGTCTGTCGTGGTGTGCCGGCCAGGTGGGTTCACAACATGTTCGCTGACTCCCCCCCCCCTCTGCAACGACAGAGTGTGAGAATCGGATGTGTTGGTCTCGTATGGGTTAACGTGACCGACCGCCTAGGTTGACGTGGCCGACCGCCTAGGTTGACGTGGGCGCCCGTCTAGGTTGACGTGGGCGACCGTCTAGGTTGTCGTGGATGGTGAAATGGCTGCCAGATTCGGATTCAGCGTAAAATTCTGCATCGGTAGGGTGAGTTTCAAGGCAATTGGCGAGAAAAAATTTTTCTTCAAAATTTTAACAGAGTTAGAATTTGGGACGTTTTGGTGTGTAGCGCCCAAACGAAGCATCGGATGAGAAAACGGAGGCCAGATTCGGAATCTACGTGAAATTTTGGGTTAGGAAGGATGTTTCCAGCGAAATCGGAGAGAAAAAATTTTCACTGACGTCCCCCCCCCTCTGGACAGCTTGCTTCGATTTTGGCTTCCAGTGGACGGATTTTGTCGTGCGATAGCTCGTTTGAAAGCTAAGAGTGAGACAAATTCAGTGAAAGAATCGGCTTGTTCCTATCTGTCTTCGTTTAGATGTGAGACGCCATTTAAGATTTTGGGACATTGGCGAAAAACGACAGAGTTAGAATTTGGGACGTTTTGGGCTCTAGCTTCAAAACGAAGCATCGGATGGGAAAACGGATTTCAGATTTGGAATCAGCGTGAAATTCTTTATCTGTATAGTGAGTTTCAAGGCAATCGGCGAGAAAAAATTTTCAACATTTTTCGAAAAAACGACAGAGTTAGAATTTGGGACGTTTTGGTGTGTAGCGCCCAAACGAAGCATCGGATGAGAAAACGGAGGCCAGATTCGGAATCTACGTGAAATTTTGGGTTAGGAAGGATGTTTCCAGCGAAATCGGAGAGAAAAAATTTTCACTGACGTCCCCCCCCCCTCTGGACAGCTTGCTTCGATTTTGGCTTCCAGTGGACGGATTTTGTCGTGCGATAGCTCGTTTGAAAGCTAAGAGTGAGACAAATTCAGTGAAAGAATCGGCTTGTTCCTATCTGTCTTCGTTTAGATGTGAGACGCCATTTAAGATTTTGGGACATTGGCGAAAAACGACAGAGTTAGAATTTGGGACGTTTTGGTGTGTAGCGCCCAAACGAAGCATCGGATGAGAAAACGGAGGCCAGATTCGGAATCTACGTGAAATTTTGGGTTAGGAAGGATGTTTCCAGCGAAATCGGAGAGAAAAAATTTTCACTGACGTCCCCACCCCCCCCCTCTGGACAGCTTGCTTCGATTTTGGCTTCCAGTGGACGGATTTTGTCGTGCGATAGCTCGTTTGAAAGCTAAGAGTGAGACAAATTCAGTGAAAGAATCGGCTTGTTCATATCTGTCTTCGTTTAGATGTGAGACGCCATTTAAGATTTTGGGACATTGGCGAAAAACGACAGAGTTAGAATTTGGGACGTTTTGGGCTGTAGCTTCAAAACGAAGCATCGGATTGGAAAACCGATTTCAGATTTGGAATCAGCGTGAAATTCTCTATCTGTATGGTGAGTTTCAAGTCAATCGGCGAGAAAAAATTTTCAACATTTTTCGAAAAAACGACAGAGTTAGAATTTGGGACGTTTTGGTGTGTAGCGCCCAAACGAACCATCGGATGAGAAAACGGAGGCCAGATTCGGATTCAGCGTGAAATTCTGCATCGGTAGGGTGAGTTTCAAGTCAATCGGAGAGAAAAATTTTTCGCTGACCTCCCCCCCCCTCTGGACAGCTTGCTTCGATTTTGGCTTCCAGTGGACGGATTTTGTCGTGCCATAGCTCGTTTGAAAGCTAAGAGTGAGACAAATTCAGTGAAAGAATCGGCTTGTTCCTATCTGTCTTCGTTTAGATGTGAGACGCCATTTAAGATTTTGGGACATTGGCGAAAAACGACAGAGTTAGAATTTGGGACGTTTTGGGCTCTAGCTTCAAAACGAAGCATCGGATGGGAAAACGGATTTCAGATTTGGAATCAGCGTCAGATTCTTTATCTGTATGGTGAGTTTCATGTCAATCGGAGAGTTTCAAGTCATCGGCGAGAAAAATTTTCAACATTTTTCGGAAAAACGACAGTTAGAATTTTTGCGATGGCTGCCTACTGTAGAGCCAAAACGAAGCATCGGATGGGAAAACGGAGGCCAGATTCGGATTCAGCGTCAAATTCTACATGGAAATGGTGTATTTCCAGCTCAATCGGAGCACTAGAACCGGAGATAGACGGGATTTTTAGTGTTTGGATGATGGGTATTACGTCATCAGCTGATCGCCACACACTATATAAGCTGGGAACCGACGGAGACTTGTCATTTAGAGGAGAACGATTGTCAGAGGTAGGTCGTCTCTCTGAGCTCCGATGATAGCTTCGGACATTCCAAATTCCAAGTTTCTGTAAGAAACCGACTTAGAAAATTTCATTGCTGATATCAGCTAAGCCGTCAGACTTAGAGGTTCGCCAGGAGATGGCCTTCGTCTCCAGGCCATAAAAGACTCCAAAACTTTAAAGGCTCGTAACTTTGCTTCTACAAGTCCGTTTGACTTGATTCAAAAAAGGTTCGGTCGCTATTGACCTGCCCTAAGTGATGGACTACTTATAAAATTTCATAAGTAGTGCTAAAAAGTTGAAAATTTTAAATTCACTAGTTTTGGAGGTTTTCTGGGGTTTTCGACCCTGCTGCAGTCAATGAAAGCATTTTTAATGATGTCTGAGCCAGTCTTCTCATGCTATAAGCGGCTTTTCACTGAAAGCGAGCAAGACACGGAGAGTTTTGCTGTAATATTCCACTGACAGGGTGTTCCTTCGGGACGGCGGACGATGCCGTAGTGATAAGTGTGGCAAGGGAATGTGTCATATTTAAGACCGTAACCGCTGGGACAACTCATGTCTCATGTTGGGCATTTGACACAGCTCTCAACGTAGCACTTTGAACGCCAATCGGTTGAGTCTTAGCTATCTTGTCATGGGTGGCCTCTAAACATCTCCATTGCAAAACGCTGGTGAATCAAGCTCTCTACGGCTTGCTATCAAGCAGATCAAAGCAATAACTTGGGATGTTTCCTCAAGGTTTTCAAGTATGCTGAGTTCAAATCTGCTATCAGATTTCAAATTTAACTAAGACTAAGGCAGCTTTGAGGGGTTAGATCCCAGCTACTGGTCGCTACCTTTGACTCGGCGTTGCTGTTACCACTTCGGGGCAGTGACAATGATGTCTTCAGCTGTAAAGAGCGGGTATCGGGGAAGATCTCTCACTTCCCTAGTGATCAGTACAAGGCCTTCGGGCTGTCGACGGGATCGAGTGCCACTCACTACACTCAAATCTATCATTCCTCACTAAGTGTAAATTACTGACTATACATTTGTCCTGCTATCAGGTTATTTTTGACTTGCTATCTAGTTGAATAGTCTCTTGCTATCAAGAGATTCACTTCTACTCATAAAGCACATCATCGCTGTAATACCTCCTTTGCTCGAGCGTTCCTTCGGGACGGCGGGTACTGCCGTAGAGGGATTGTGTTGCACGGGTTGTTCGTCGTTTGTTAGACCGAAACCTCTGAGCCGTTGCTCATGTTGGGCGTTCGACTTCATACTCAACGTGACGCTTTCTCTCGCCAGGTCAGAGTACTTCAGCCATTCGACAAAGGTTAGTCTTTATGATATGGAGTAGAGTGAAATGTAATTCATTAGATGTCCCTTCAATGATTGCTCCCATGATAAACGTTGATGAGACAAATGAAATGATTCTCATCTTCCTTTTTCAGTGATTGAAATCTACTAACACACTACCGTATAATCGGTCACTATGGGGCAAGACATGATAGAGCCTTCAATGCGCTTTGCCCTGGGCAGTCTTTAGACTGGCGAATACTATCATTAAGTTGAATCTGCTATCAGTCAACTTGAACGTTGCGTCACATTAGAGGGGTATATAAACCACTACCTCTCATTTCATTTCATTTCAATCATGGAGACGCCAAACGCTGCAGTCAACTCTCCTCGCGGACCACAGTTAAGGCCGCGAAATTTATTTAATGAATTTGCTAGAATAGAGGAGCAAGACAGAGTTTTTAATAATCTTGCTCGGATTGGCAATCCGATGACAGCAACTGCTGTCAATCCAACGGAATGGCGCTACATTCCACTTTTTAGCCATGTACCAGTTAGTGTGGAAGTCGACAGTGCTACCAAAGAGAGAGTCAAAGACTCTCTTAGCAGAATTGGTAGGGTGTAAGATGACGTTACTCCCGAGAACGAACCATCGGCTCTCTTAAGGGCCACCATGGGGCAAGACATGATAGAACCTCCTCGCGGTTTGCCCTGGGCAGTCTTCGGACTGGCGAACACTATCATTAAGTTGAATCTGCTATCAGTCAACTTGAACGTTGCAAATGAAGTTCGGTGTAATACTTCCTTTCGACGGGCGTTCCTGTATAGGACGGCGGTGAAACCCGTAGCTATGTATACCGCAAGGGACATTCGGCAATGGTCAATCTTGTTAAACCTCTCTGCGTCATGTTTGCAAGTGATTGCCTCTGTCTCAACGTAGTATGCATTCGCGCCAGGGCGACATTTAGCCAACTGTCAAAGGTTACCTAAAACTTTCCTTTGCATACGTTATGAGAACCATGAGTTCTACCTGTCTCTATCAATGAGACGAATTGATGAATGGAATGAAATGGGAGGATACTCACGCGCCACACGCAACATAACACACTTCTCTCTTCCATAGTCTAACAAGCTCTTTACACATGGATCGCAGTCGATTGCTATCCCTGAAGCATTCTGATTCGCTGTTGAGCAATTCATTGTTGAAAACCCTATATAAGTCAGAAGATTGTAGCGCTTCTCATTCAATTTGAAGTCACGATGGAAGCCACATCTGCCGACAACATTCCCGTCTTCATCGATGAAGACAACGCCATTCCCGAGTTCGTCATCCTCGACGAGTGGGATGAGGATGAGAAGAAGGGGAAGATCAAGAGGATCATTTGGACGGATGAGGTGTGGACTCCGAATACCACTCGCATCCGAAAGGTGCCAGATGCACCAGCACGGCTTAGGCGGTATAGGGTTTATGACAACCTAACCGTCATACCCCTTGACTATTCAAGCCAATAGTCAACCTAATCCCGAGAATGAACCATCGGCTCTCTTAAGGGCCACCATGGGGCAAGACATGATAGAACCTCCACGCGGTTTGCCCTGGGCAGTCTTCGGACTGGCGAATACTATCATTAAGTTGAATCTGCTATCAGTCAACTTGAACGTTGCAAATGAAGTTCGGTGTAATACTTCCTTTCGACGGGCGTTCCTGTAAAGGGCGGCGGTGAAACCCGTAGCTATGTATACCGCAAGGGACATTCGGCAATGGTCAATCTTGTTAAACCTCTCTGCGTCATGTTTGCAAGTGATTGCCTCTGTCTCAACGTAGTATGCATTCGCGCCAGGGCGACATTTAGCCAACTGTCGAAGGTTGCCTAAAACTTTCCATTGCATACGTTATGAGAGCCATGAGTTCTACCTGTCTCTATCAATGAGACGAATTGATGAATGGAATGAAAGGGAGGACACTCACGCGCCACACGCAATATAACACACTTCTCTCTTCCGTAGTCTAACAAGCTCTTTACACATGGATCGCAGTCGATTGCTATCCCTGTATCAGAAGTGTAAGCTATCTTAATTTATTTGACACTATTTCATCTATTATCATCATCGTCCATATGAAATGTTTTAAGATTTACAAGTTAGACTAAGCGTTCTACTATTTGTAAATGAAAGATATAGTTTCAACAGTTTACAGATTGAAAATAAAGTTTCAATAGTGTGTGTGTGTGTATGTTAAGAATAAAGTTTTATCTGTTTGTATGTTAGAAATAGAATGAAGTTTCACCAGTTTACAAGTTAAGAATAAAGTTCTATCTGTTTATATGTTAGAAATAAAATAAAGTTTCAATAGTTTGCAAGTTAAAAATAAAGTTTCAACCGTTTACAAGTTTTAAAATAAAGTTTAAATAGTGTGCAAGATAAAAAATAAAGTTAGAACAGTTTACAAGCTGAAATAAAGTTTTAATAGTGTACACGTTGGAAATAAAGTTTTAATAGTTTATGTGCTTCAAAATAGAGTTATAACAGTTTATATGTTAGAAATAAAATGAAGTTTCATCAGTTTACAAGTTAAGAATAAAGTTCTATCTGTTTGTCTGATAGAAATAAAACAAAGTTTCAACCGTTTACAAGTTAAAAATAAAGTTTCAACAGTTTACAAGTTAAAATTAAAGCTTCAACAATTACAAGTTAAAAATAAAACTTCAAAAGTTTACCAGTTAGAAATAAAGTTTCATCAGTTTACAAGTCAAAATAAAGTTTCAACAGATTATAAGTTAAAAGAAAAGTTCCAATAGTATGTGCATTAGAAATAACGTTTCAGCTGTTTGTATGTTAGAAATAAGATAAAGTTTCAATTGTGTGTACGTTAGAAATAAAGTTCTATCTGTTTCTATGATAGAAATAAAACAAAGTTTCAACCGTTAACAAGTTAAAAATAAAGTTTCAAGAGTTTACAAGTTAAAACTAATGTTTCAATAGTGTATGTATGTTAAGAATAAAGTTAGAACAGTTTACAAGCTGAAATAAAGTTTTAATAGTGTACACGTTGGAAATAAAGTTTTAATAGTTTATGTGCTTCAAAATAGAGTTATAACAGTTTATATGTTAGAAATAAAATGAAGTTTCATCAGTTTACAAGTTAAGAATAAAGTTCTATCTGTTTGTCTGATAGAAATAAAACAAAGTTTCAACCGTTTACAAGTTAAAAATAAAGTTTCAACAGTTTACAAGTTAAAATTAAAGCTTCAACAATTACAAGTTAAAAATAAAGTTTCAAAAGTTTACCAGTTAGAAATAAAGTTTCATCAGTTTACAAGTCAAAATAAAGTTTCAACAGATTATAAGTTAAAAGAAAAGTTCCAATAGTATGTGCATTAGAAATAACGTTTCAGCTGTTTGTATGTTAGAAATAAGATAAAGTTTCAATTGTGTGTACGTTAGAAATAAAGTTCTATCTGTTTCTATGATAGAAATAAAACAAAGTTTCAACCGTTTACAAGTTAAAAATAAAGTTTCAACAGTTTACAAGTTAAAATTAAAGCTTCAACAATTACAAGTTAAAAATAAAACTTCAAAAGTTTACCAGTTAGAAATAAAGTTTCATCAGTTTACAAGTCAAAATAAAGTTTCAACAGATTATAAGTTAAAAGAAAAGTTCCAATAGTATGTGCATTAGAAATAACGTTTCAGCTGTTTGTATGTTAGAAATAAGATAAAGTTTCAATTGTGTGTACGTTAGAAATAAAGTTCTATCTGTTTCTATGATAGAAATAAAACAAAGTTTCAACCGTTAACAAGTTAAAAATAAAGTTTCAAGAGTTTACAAGTTAAAACTAATGTTTCAATAGTGTATGTATGTTAAGAATAAAGTTAGAACAGTTTACAAGCTGAAATAAAGTTTTAATAGTGTACACGTTGGAAATAAAGTTTTAATAGTTTATGTGCTTCAAAATAGAGTTATAACAGTTTATATGTTAGAAATAAAATGAAGTTTCATCAGTTTACAAGTTAAGAATAAAGTTCTATCTGTTTGTCTGATAGAAATAAAACAAAGTTTCAACCGTTTACAAGTTAAAAATAAAGTTTCAACAGTTTACAAGTTAAAATTAAAGCTTCAACAATTACAAGTTAAAAATAAAGTTTCAAAAGTTTACCAGTTAGAAATAAAGTTTCATCAGTTTACAAGTCAAAATAAAGTTTCAACAGATTATAAGTTAAAAGAAAAGTTCCAATAGTATGTGCATTAGAAATAACGTTTCAGCTGTTTGTATGTTAGAAATAAGATAAAGTTTCAATTGTGTGTACGTTAGAAATAAAGTTCTATCTGTTTCTATGATAGAAATAAAACAAAGTTTCAACCGTTTACAAGTTAAAAATAAAGTTTCAACAGTTTACAAGTTAAAATTAAAGCTTCAACAATTACAAGTTAAAAATAAAACTTCAAAAGTTTACCAGTTAGAAATAAAGTTTCATCAGTTTACAAGTCAAAATAAAGTTTCAACAGATTATAAGTTAAAAGAAAAGTTCCAATAGTATGTGCATTAGAAATAACGTTTCAGCTGTTTGTATGTTAGAAATAAGATAAAGTTTCAATTGTGTGTACGTTAGAAATAAAGTTCTATCTGTTTCTATGATAGAAATAAAACAAAGTTTCAACCGTTAACAAGTTAAAAATAAAGTTTCAAGAGTTTACAAGTTAAAACTAATGTTTCAATAGTGTATGTATGTTAAGAATAAAGTTAGAACAGTTTACAAGCTGAAATAAAGTTTTAATAGTGTACACGTTGGAAATAAAGTTTTAATAGTTTATGTGCTTCAAAATAGAGTTATAACAGTTTATATGTTAGAAATAAAATGAAGTTTCATCAGTTTACAAGTTAAGAATAAAGTTCTATCTGTTTGTCTGATAGAAATAAAACAAAGTTTCAACCGTTTACAAGTTAAAAATAAAGTTTCAACAGTTTACAAGTTAAAATTAAAGCTTCAACAATTACAAGTTAAAAATAAAGTTTCAAAAGTTTACCAGTTAGAAATAAAGTTTCATCAGTTTACAAGTCAAAATAAAGTTTCAACAGATTATAAGTTAAAAGAAAAGTTCCAATAGTATGTGCATTAGAAATAACGTTTCAGCTGTTTGTATGTTAGAAATAAGATAAAGTTTCAATTGTGTGTACGTTAGAAATAAAGTTCTATCTGTTTCTATGATAGAAATAAAACAAAGTTTCAACCGTTAAAAATAAAGTTTCAAGAGTTTACAAGTTAAAACTAATGTTTCAATAGTGTATGTATGTTAAGAATAAAGTTAGAACAGTTTACAAGCTGAAATAAAGTTTTAATAGTGTACACGTTGGAAATAAAGTTTTAATAGTTTATGTGCTTCAAAATAGAGTTATAACAGTTTATATGTTAGAAATAAAATGAAGTTTCATCAGTTTACAAGTTAAGAATAAAGTTCTATCTGTTTGTATGTTAGAAATAAAACAAAGTTTCAACCGTTAACAAGTTAAAAATAAAGTTTTAAGAGTTTACAAGTTTAACTAATGTTTCAATAGTGTCTGTATGTAAAGAATAAAGTTTTATCTGTTTGTATGTTAGAAATAGAATGAAGTTTCACCAGTTTACAAGTTACGAATAAAGTTCTATCTCTTTAAGTTTATAAGTTAAGAATAAAGTTCTATCTGTTTATATGTTAGAAATAGAATGAAGTTTCACCAGTTTACAAGTTAAGAATAACGTTCTATCTGTTTGTATGTTAGAAATAGAATGAAGTTTCACCAGTTTACAAGTTAAGAATAAAGTTCTATCTGTTTATATGTTAGAAATAAAATAAAGTTTCAATAGTTTGCAAGTTAAAAATAAAGTTTCAATAGTTTACAAGTTTTAAAATAAAGTTTAAATAGTGTGCAAGATAAAAAATAAAGTTTGAACAGTTTACAAGCTGAAATAAAGTTTTAATAGTGTACACGTTGGAAATAAAGTTTTAATAGTTTATGTGCTTCAAAATAGAGTTATAACAGTTTATATGTTAGAAATAAAATGAAGTTTCATCAGTTTACAAGTTAAGAATAAAGTTCTATCTGTTTGTATGATAGAAATAAAACAAAGTTTCAACCGTTTACAAGTTAAAATAAAGTTTCACCAGTGTACAAGTTAGAAATAAAGTTTCAATAGTGTATATGTTAGAAATAAAGTTTTAGCTGTTTGTATATGAAAAACTAAGTTTCAAGAGTTTACAAGTTAAAAAATAAAGTTTCAATGGTGTATACGTTAGAAATAAAGTTTTAGCTGTTTGTATATCAAAATAAAGTTTCAAGAGTTTACAAGTTAGAAATAAAGTTTCAACAGTTTCCACGTTAAGAATAAAGTTCTATCTGTTTATATGTTAGAAATAAAAATAAAGGTTCACCAGTTTGCAAGTTAAGAATAAAGTTTTATCTGCTTGCATGTCAGAAATGAAATAAAGTTTCACCAGTTTAAAAGTTAAGAATAAAGTTTCACCAGTTTAAAAGTTAAGAATAAAGTTTCAATAGTGTGTATGTTAAGAATAAAGTTCTATCTGTTTATATGTTAGAAATAAAATGAAGTTTCAATAGTGTGTATGTTAAGAATAAAGTTCTATCTGTTTATATGTTAGAAATAAAATGAAGGTTCACCAGTTTACAAGTTAAGAATAAATTTTATCTGCTTGTATGTTAGAAATAAAATAAAGTTTCACCGATTTACAAGTTAAAAAATAAAGTTTCAATAGTTAACACGTTAAAAATAAAGTTTCAATAGTGTGTATGTTAAGAATAAAGTTCTATCTGTTTGTATATTAGAAAGAAAATGAAGGTTCATCAGTTTACAAGTTAATAATAAAGTTTTATCTGTTTGTATGTTAGAAATAAAACATAGTTTCAACCGTTGACAAGTTAAAAATAAAGTTCTATCTGTTTGTATGTTAGAAATAGAATGAAGTTTCACCAGTTTACAAGTTAAGAATAAAGTTCTATCTGTTTATATGTTAGAAATAAAATAAAGTTTCAATAGTTTGCAAGTTAAAAATAAAGTTTCAATAGTTTACAAGTTTTAAAATAAAGTTTAAATAGTGTGCAAGATAAAAAATAAAGTTTGAACAGTTTACAAGCTGAAATAAAGTTTTAATAGTGTACACGTTGGAAATAAAGTTTTAATAGTTTATGTGCTTCAAAATAGAGTTATAACAGTTTATATGTTAGAAATAAAATGAAGTTTCATCAGTTTACAAGTTAAGAATAAAGTTCTATCTGTTTGTATGATAGAAATAAAACAAAGTTTCAACCGTTTACAAGTTAAAATAAAGTTTCACCAGTGTACAAGTTAGAAATAAAGTTTCAATAGTGTATCTGTTAGAAATAAAGTTTTAGCTGTTTGTATATGAAAAACTAAGTTTCAAGAGTTTACAAGTTAAAAAATAAAGTTTCAATGGTGTATACGTTAGAAATAAAGTTTTAGCTGTTTGTATATCAAAATAAAGTTTCAAGAGTTTACAAGTTAGAAATAAAGTTTCAACAGTTTGCACGTTAAGAATAAAGTTTCAATAGTGTGTATGTTAAGAATAAAGTTCTATCTGTTTATATGTTAGAAATAAAAATGAAGGTTCATCAGTTTACAAGTTAAGAATAAAGTTTTATCTGTTTGTATGTTAGAAATAAAATAAAGTTTCGACCGTTAACAAGTTAAAAATAAAGTTTCAGATTAAAATAAAGTTTCAATAGTGTGTATGATGGAAATAAAGTTTAAGCGCTTTGTGCGTCAGAAATAAAGTTTCAACCGTTTACAAGTTAAAAATAAAGTTTCAACAGTGTGTACGTTAAGAATAAAGTTCTATCTGTTTATATGTTAGAAATAAAAATAAAGGTTCACCAGTTTGCAAGTTAAGAATAAAGTTTTATCTGCTTGCATGTCAGAAATGAAATAAAGTTTCACCAGTTTAAAAGTTAAGAATAAAGTTTCACCAGTTTAAAAGTTAAGAATAAAGTTTCAATAGTGTGTATGTTAAGAATAAAGTTCTATCTGTTTATATGTTAGAAATAAAATGAAGTTTCAATAGTGTGTATGTTAAGAATAAAGTTCTATCTGTTTATATGTTAGAAATAAAATGAAGGTTCACCAGTTTACAAGTTAAGAATAAATTTTATCTGCTTGTATGTTAGAAATAAAATAAAGTTTCACCGATTTACAAGTTAAAAAATAAAGTTTCAATAGTTAACACGTTAAAAATAAAGTTTCAATAGTGTGTATGTTAAGAATAAAGTTCTATCTGTTTGTATATTAGAAAGAAAATGAAGGTTCATCAGTTTACAAGTTAATAATAAAGTTTTATCTGTTTGTATGTTAGAAATAAAACATAGTTTCAACCGTTGACAAGTTAAGAATAAAGTTCTATCTGTTTGTATGTTAGAAATAGAATGAAGTTTCACCAGTTTACAAGTTAAGAATAAAGTTCTATCTGTTTATATGTTAGAAATAAAATAAAGTTTCAATAGTTTGCAAGTTAAAAATAAAGTTTCAATAGTTTACAAGTTTTAAAATAAAGTTTAAATAGTGTGCAAGATAAAAAATAAAGTTTGAACAGTTTACAAGCTGAAATAAAGTTTTAATAGTGTACACGTTGGAAATAAAGTTTTAATAGTTTATGTGCTTCAAAATAGAGTTATAACAGTTTATATGTTAGAAATAAAATGAAGTTTCATCAGTTTACAAGTTAAGAATAAAGTTCTATCTGTTTGTATGATAGAAATAAAACAAAGTTTCAACCGTTTACAAGTTAAAATAAAGTTTCACCAGTGTACAAGTTAGAAATAAAGTTTCAATAGTGTATATGTTAGAAATAAAGTTTTAGCTGTTTGTATATGAAAAACTAAGTTTCAAGAGTTTACAAGTTAAAAAATAAAGTTTCAATGGTGTATACGTTAGAAATAAAGTTTTAGCTGTTTGTATATCAAAATAAAGTTTCAAGAGTTTACAAGTTAGAAATAAAGTTTCAACAGTTTGCACGTTAAGAATAAAGTTTCAATAGTGTGTATGTTAAGAATAAAGTTCTATCTGTTTATATGTTAGAAATAAAAATGAAGGTTCATCAGTTTACAAGTTAAGAATAAAGTTTTATCTGTTTGTATGTTAGAAATAAAATAAAGTTTCGACCGTTAACAAGTTAAAAATAAAGTTTCAGATTAAAATAAAGTTTCAATAGTGTGTATGATGGAAATAAAGTTTAAGCGCTTTGTGCGTCAGAAATAAAGTTTCAACCGTTTACAAGTTAAAAATAAAGTTTCAACAGTGTGTACGTTAAGAATAAAGTTCTATCTGTTTATATGTTAGAAATAAAAATAAAGGTTCACCAGTTTGCAAGTTAAGAATAAAGTTTTATCTGCTTGCATGTCAGAAATGAAATAAAGTTTCACCAGTTTAAAAGTTAAGAATAAAGTTTCACCAGTTTAAAAGTTAAGAATAAAGTTTCAATAGTGTGTATGTTAAGAATAAAGTTCTATCTGTTTATATGTTAGAAATAAAATGAAGTTTCAATAGTGTGTATGTTAAGAATAAAGTTCTATCTGTTTATATGTTAGAAATAAAATGAAGGTTCACCAGTTTACAAGTTAAGAATAAATTTTATCTGCTTGTATGTTAGAAATAAAATAAAGTTTCACCGATTTACAAGTTAAAAAATAAAGTTTCAATAGTTAACACGTTAAAAATAAAGTTTCAATAGTGTGTATGTTAAGAATAAAGTTCTATCTGTTTGTATATTAGAAAGAAAATGAAGGTTCATCAGTTTACAAGTTAATAATAAAGTTTTATCTGTTTGTATGTTAGAAATAAAACATAGTTTCAACCGTTGACAAGTTAAAAATAAAGTTTCAATAGTTTGCGAGTTAAAACTAATGTTTCAATAGTGCGTATGTTAAGAATAAAGTTTTATCTGTTTGTATGTTAGAAATAAAATGAAGCTTCGCCAGTTTACAAGTTTAGAATAAAGTTTTATCAGCTTGTATGTTAGAAATAAAATGAAGTTTCACCAGTTTACAAATTAAAAATAAAGTTTCAATAGTGTGTACGTTAGAAATAAAGTTTCAACCGTTTACAAGTTAAAATAAAGTTTCAACAGTGTCTACGTTAGAAATAAAGTTTTATCTGTTTGTAAAGTTCGATCGTAGGATTTACTAGTTTGCAAGTTAGACTCAGCATTCTACTAGTTGTAAATGAAAATAACGTTTCAACAGTTTACAGATTAAAATAAAGTTTCAATAGTGTGTATGATGGAAATAAAGTTTAAGCGCTTTGTGCGTTAGAAATAAAGTTTCAGCCGTTGACAAGTTAAAAATAAAGTTTCAACAGTGTGTACGTTAGAAATAAAGTTTCAACAGTTTACAAGTTGAAAAATAAAGTTTCAACAGTGTGTACGTTAGAAATAAAGTTTCAACAGTTTACAAGTTGAAAAATAAAGTTTCAACAGTGTGTACGTTAGAAATAAATGAAAGTAAGAACTTCATCGTATGAGTATTCAAAGCATGTTTTGTAAATCAAATGTGTGTAGTCCTGACATGATAGAATCAAATGAACTTGACAAACGCGTTTGTCAAGTTCATTTGATTCTATCATGTCAGGACTACACACATTTGATTTACAAAACATGCTTTGAATACTCATACGATGAAGTTCTTACTTTCATTTATTTCTAACGTACACACTGTTGAAACTTTATTTTTCAACTTGTAAACTGTTGAAACTTTATTTCTAACGTACACACTGTTGAAACTTTATTTTTCAACTTGTAAACTGTTGAAACTTTATTTCTAACGTACACACTGTTGAAACTTTATTTTTAACTTGTCAACGGCTGAAACTTTATTTCTAACGCACAAAGCGCTTAAACTTTATTTCCATCATACACACTATTGAAACTTTATTTTAATCTGTAAACTGTTGAAACGTTATTTTCATTTACAACTAGTAGAATGCTGAGTCTAACTTGCAAACTAGTAAATCCTACGATCGAACTTTACAAACAGATAAAACTTTATTTCTAACGTAGACACTGTTGAAACTTTATTTTAACTTGTAAACGGTTGAAACTTTATTTCTAACGTACACACTATTGAAACTTTATTTTTAATTTGTAAACTGGTGAAACTTCATTTTATTTCTAACATACAAGCTGATAAAACTTTATTCTAAACTTGTAAACTGGCGAAGCTTCATTTTATTTCTAACATACAAACAGATAAAACTTTATTCTTAACATACGCACTATTGAAACATTAGTTTTAACTCGCAAACTATTGAAACTTTATTTTTAACTTGTCAACGGTTGAAACTATGTTTTATTTCTAACATACAAACAGATAAAACTTTATTATTAACTTGTAAACTGATGAACCTTCATTTTCTTTCTAATATACAAACAGATAGAACTTTATTCTTAACATACACACTATTGAAACTTTATTTTTAACGTGTTAACTATTGAAACTTTATTTTTTAACTTGTAAATCGGTGAAACTTTATTTTATTTCTAACATACAAGCAGATAAAATTTATTCTTAACTTGTAAACTGGTGAACCTTCATTTTATTTCTAACATATAAACAGATAGAACTTTATTCTTAACATACACACTATTGAAACTTCATTTTATTTCTAACATATAAACAGATAGAACTTTATTCTTAACATACACACTATTGAAACTTTATTCTTAACTTTTAAACTGGTGAAACTTTATTCTTAACTTTTAAACTGGTGAAACTTTATTTCATTTCTGACATGCAAGCAGATAAAACTTTATTCTTAACTTGCAAACTGGTGAACCTTTATTTTTATTTCTAACATATAAACAGATAGAACTTTATTCTTAACGTACACACTGTTGAAACTTTATTTTTAATTTGTAAACGGTTGAAACTTTATTTCTGACGCACAAAGCGCTTAAACTTTATTTCCATCATACACACTATTGAAACTTTATTTTAATCTGAAACTTTATTTTTAACTTGTTAACGGTCGAAACTTTATTTTATTTCTAACATACAAACAGATAAAACTTTATTCTTAACTTGTAAACTGATGAACCTTCATTTTTATTTCTAACATATAAACAGATAGAACTTTATTCTTAACATACACACTATTGAAACTTTATTCTTAACGTGCAAACTGTTGAAACTTTATTTCTAACTTGTAAACTCTTGAAACTTTATTTTGATATACAAACAGCTAAAACTTTATTTCTAACGTATACACCATTGAAACTTTATTTTTTAACTTGTAAACTCTTGAAACTTAGTTTTTCATATACAAACAGCTAAAACTTTATTTCTAACATATACACTATTGAAACTTTATTTCTAACTTGTACACTGGTGAAACTTTATTTTAACTTGTAAACGGTTGAAACTTTGTTTTATTTCTATCATACAAACAGATAGAACTTTATTCTTAACTTGTAAACTGATGAAACTTCATTTTATTTCTAACTTATAAACTGTTATAACTCTATTTTGAAGCACATAAACTATTAAAACTTTATTTCCAACGTGTACACTATTAAAACTTTATTTCAGCTTGTAAACTGTTCAAACTTTATTTTTTATCTTGCACACTATTTAAACTTTATTTTAAAACTTGTAAACTATTGAAACTTTATTTTTAACTTGCAAACTATTGAAACTTTATTTTATTTCTAACATATAAACAGATAGAACTTTATTCTTAACTTGTAAACTGGTGAAACTTCATTCTATTTCTAACATACAAACAGATAGAACTTTATTTTTAACTTGTCAACGGTTGAAACTATGTTTTATTTCTAACATACAAACAGATAAAACTTTATTATTAACTTGTAAACTGATGAACCTTCATTTTCTTTCTAATATACAAACAGATAGAACTTTATTCTTAACATACACACTATTGAAACTTTATTTTTAACGTGTTAACTATTGAAACTTTATTTTTTAACTTGTAAATCGGTGAAACTTTATTTTATTTCTAACATACAAGCAGATAAAATTTATTCTTAACTTGTAAACTGGTGAACCTTCATTTTATTTCTAACATATAAACAGATAGAACTTTATTCTTAACATACACACTATTGAAACTTCATTTTATTTCTAACATATAAACAGATAGAACTTTATTCTTAACATACACACTATTGAAACTTTATTCTTAACTTTTAAACTGGTGAAACTTTATTCTTAACTTTTAAACTGGTGAAACTTTATTTCATTTCTGACATGCAAGCAGATAAAACTTTATTCTTAACTTGCAAACTGGTGAACCTTTATTTTTATTTCTAACATATAAACAGATAGAACTTTATTCTTAACGTACACACTGTTGAAACTTTATTTTTAACTTGTAAACGGTTGAAACTTTATTTCTGACGCACAAAGCGCTTAAACTTTATTTCCATCATACACACTATTGAAACTTTATTTTAATCTGAAACTTTATTTTTAACTTGTTAACGGTCGAAACTTTATTTTATTTCTAACATACAAACAGATAAAACTTTATTCTTAACTTGTAAACTGATGAACCTTCATTTTTATTTCTAACATATAAACAGATAGAACTTTATTCTTAACATACACACTATTGAAACTTTATTCTTAACGTGCAAACTGTTGAAACTTTATTTCTAACTTGTAAACTCTTGAAACTTTATTTTGATATACAAACAGCTAAAACTTTATTTCTAACGTATACACCATTGAAACTTTATTTTTTAACTTGTAAACTCTTGAAACTTAGTTTTTCATATACAAACAGCTAAAACTTTATTTCTAACATATACACTATTGAAACTTTATTTCTAACTTGTACACTGGTGAAACTTTATTTTAACTTGTAAACGGTTGAAACTTTGTTTTATTTCTATCATACAAACAGATAGAACTTTATTCTTAACTTGTAAACTGATGAAACTTCATTTTATTTCTAACATATAAACTGTTATAACTCTATTTTGAAGCACATAAACTATTAAAACTTTATTTCCAACGTGTACACTATTAAAACTTTATTTCAGCTTGTAAACTGTTCAAACTTTATTTTTTATCTTGCACACTATTTAAACTTTATTTTAAAACTTGTAAACTATTGAAACTTTATTTTTAACTTGCAAACTATTGAAACTTTATTTTATTTCTAACATATAAACAGATAGAACTTTATTCTTAACTTGTAAACTGGTGAAACTTCATTCTATTTCTAACATACAAACAGATAGAACTTTATTCTTAACTTGTAAACTGGTGAAACTTCATTCTATTTCTAACATATAAACAGATAGAACTTTATTCTTAACTTATAAACTTAAAGAGATAGAACTTTATTCGTAACTTGTAAACTGGTGAAACTTCATTCTATTTCTAACATACAAACAGATAAAACTTTATTCTTAACATACACACACTATTGAAACATTATTTAAACTTGTAAACTCTTAAAACTTTATTTTTAACTTGTTAACGGTTGAAACTTTGTTTTATTTCTAACATACAAACAGATAGAACTTTATTCTTAACTTGTAAACTGATGAAACTTCATTTTATTTCTAACATATAAACTGTTATAACTCTATTTTGAAGCACATAAACTATTAAAACTTTATTTCCAACGTGTACACTATTAAAACTTTATTTCAGCTTGTAAACTGTTCTAACTTTATTCTTAACATACATACACTATTGAAACATTAGTTTTAACTTGTAAACTCTTGAAACTTTATTTTTAACGGTTGAAACTTTGTTTTATTTCTATCATAGAAACAGATAGAACTTTATTTCTAACGTACACACAATTGAAACTTTATCTTATTTCTAACATACAAACAGCTGAAACGTTATTTCTAATGCACATACTATTGGAACTTTTCTTTTAACTTATAATCTGTTGAAACTTTATTTTGACTTGTAAACTGATGAAACTTTATTTCTAACTGGTAAACTTTTGAAACTTTATTTTTAACTTGTAATTGTTGAAGCTTTAATTTTAACTTGTAAACTGTTGAAACTTTATTTTTAACTTGTAAACGGTTGAAACTTTGTTTTATTTCTATCAGACAAACAGATAGAACTTTATTCTTAACTTGTAAACTGATGAAACTTCATTTTATTTCTAACATATAAACTGTTATAACTCTATTTTGAAGCACATAAACTATTAAAACTTTATTTCCAACGTGTACACTATTAAAACTTTATTTCAGCTTGTAAACTGTTCTAACTTTATTCTTAACATACATACACTATTGAAACATTAGTTTTAACTTGTAAACTCTTGAAACTTTATTTTTAACTTGTTAACGGTTGAAACTTTGTTTTATTTCTATCATAGAAACAGATAGAACTTTATTTCTAACGTACACACAATTGAAACTTTATCTTATTTCTAACATACAAACAGCTGAAACGTTATTTCTAATGCACATACTATTGGAACTTTTCTTTTAACTTATAATCTGTTGAAACTTTATTTTGACTTGTAAACTGATGAAACTTTATTTCTAACTGGTAAACTTTTGAAGTTTTATTTTTAACTTGTAATTTTTGAAGCTTTAATTTTAACTTGTAAACTGTTGAAACTTTATTTTTAACTTGTAAACGGTTGAAACTTTGTTTTATTTCTATCAGACAAACAGATAGAACTTTATTCTTAACTTGTAAACTGATGAAACTTCATTTTATTTCTAACATATAAACTGTTATAACTCTATTTTGAAGCACATAAACTATTAAAACTTTATTTCCAACGTGTACACTATTAAAACTTTATTTCAGCTTGTAAACTGTTCTAACTTTATTTTTTATCTTGCACACTATTTAAACTTTATTTTAAAACTTGTAAACGGTTGAAACTTTATTTTTAACTTGCAAACTATTGAAACTTTATTTTATTTCTAACATATAAACAGATAGAACTTTATTCTTAACTTGTAAACTGGTGAAACTTCATTCTATTTCTAACATACAAACAGATAAAACTTTATTCTTAACATACACACACACACACTATTGAAACTTTATTTTCAATCTGTAAACTGTTGAAACTATATCTTTCATTTACAAATAGTAGAACGCTTAGTCTAACTTGTAAATCTTAAAACATTTCATATGGACGATGATGATAATAGATGAAATAGTGTCAAATAAATTAAGATAGCTTACACTTCTGATACAGGGATAGCAATCGACTGCGATCCATGTGTAAAGAGCTTGTTAGACTACGGAAGAGAGAAGTGTGTTATATTGCGTGTGGCGCGTGAGTGTCCTCCCTTTCATTCCATTCATCAATTCGTCTCATTGATAGAGACAGGTAGAACTCATGGCTCTCATAACGTAT
Source organism: Prostheceraeus crozeri (assembly GCA_907163375.1). Classification (NCBI taxonomy): domain Eukaryota; kingdom Metazoa; phylum Platyhelminthes; order Polycladida; family Euryleptidae; genus Prostheceraeus; species Prostheceraeus crozeri. The sequence continues at coordinate 568,311 of CAJQUW010010582.1, forward strand.
GCAATGGAAAGTTTTAGGCAACCTTCGACAGTTGGCTAAATGTCGCCCTGGCGCGAATGCATACTACGTTGAGACAGAGGCAATCACTTGCAAACATGACGCAGAGAGGTTTAACAAGATTGACCATTGCCGAATGTCCCTTGCGGTATACATAGCTACGGGTTTCACCGCCGCCCTTTACAGGAACGCCCGTCGAAAGGAAGTATTACACCGAACTTCATTTGCAACGTTCAAGTTGACTGATAGCAGATTCAACTTAATGATAGTATTCGCCAGTCCGAAGACTGCCCAGGGCAAACCGCGTGGAGGTTCTATCATGTCTTGCCCCATGGTGGCCCTTAAGAGAGCCGATGGTTCATTCTCGGGATTAGGTTGACTATTGGCTTGAATAGTCAAGGGGTATGACGGTTAGGTTGTCATAAACCCTATACCGCCTAAGCCGTGCTGGTGCATCTGGCACCTTTCGGATGCGAGTGGTATTCGGAGTCCACACCTCATCCGTCCAAATGATCCTCTTGATCTTCCCCTTCTTCTCATCCTCATCCCACTCGTCGAGGATGACGAACTCGGGAATGGCGTTGTCTTCATCGATGAAGACGGGAATGTTGTCGGCAGATGTGGCTTCCATCGTGACTTCAAATTGAATGAGAAGCGCTACAATCTTCTGACTTATATAGGGTTTTCAACAATGAATTGCTCAACAGCGAATCAGAATGCTTCAGGGATAGCAATCGACTGCGATCCATGTGTAAAGAGCTTGTTAGACTATGGAAGAGAGAAGTGTGTTATGTTGCGTGTGGCGCGTGAGTATCCTCCCATTTCATTCCATTCATCAATTCGTCTCATTGATAGAGACAGGTAGAACTCATGGTTCTCATAACGTATGCAATGGAAAGTTTTAGGTAACCTTCGACAGTTGGCTAAATGTCGCCCTGGCGCGAATGCATACTACGTTGAGACAGAGGCAATCACTTGCAAACATGACGCAGAGAGGTTTAACAAGATTGACCATTGCCGAATGTCCCTTGCGGTATACATAGCTACGGGTTTCACCGCCGTCCTATACAGGAACGCCCGTCGAAAGGAAGTATTACACCGAACTTCATTTGCAACGTTCAAGTTGACTGATAGCAGATTCAACTTAATGATAGTGTTCGCCAGTCCGAAGACTGCCCAGGGCAAACCGCGAGGAGGTTCTATCATGTCTTGCCCCATGGTGGCCCTTAAGAGAGCCGATGGTTCGTTCTCGGGAGTAACGTCATCTTACACCCTACCAATTCTGCTAAGAGAGTCTTTGACTCTCTCTTTGGTAGCACTGTCGACTTCCACACTAACTGGTACATGGCTAAAAAGTGGAATGTAGCGCCATTCCGTTGGATTGACAGCAGTTGCTGTCATCGGATTGCCAATCCGAGCAAGATTATTAAAAACTCTGTCTTGCTCCTCTATTCTAGCAAATTCATTAAATAAATTTCGCGGCCTTAACTGTGGTCCGCGAGGAGAGTTGACTGCAGCGTTTGGCGTCTCCATGATTGAAATGAAATGAAATGAGAGGTAGTGGTTTATATACCCCTCTAATGTGACGCAACGTTCAAGTTGACTGATAGCAGATTCAACTTAATGATAGTATTCGCCAGTCTAAAGACTGCCCAGGGCAAAGCGCATTGAAGGCTCTATCATGTCTTGCCCCATAGTGACCGATTATACGGTAGTGTGTTAGTAGATTTCAATCACTGAAAAAGGAAGATGAGAATCATTTCATTTGTCTCATCAACGTTTATCATGGGAGCAATCATTGAAGGGACATCTAATGAATTACATTTCACTCTACTCCATATCATAAAGACTAACCTTTGTCGAATGGCTGAAGTACTCTGACCTGGCGAGAGAAAGCGTCACGTTGAGTATGAAGTCGAACGCCCAACATGAGCAACGGCTCAGAGGTTTCGGTCTAACAAACGACGAACAACCCGTGCAACACAATCCCTCTACGGCAGTACCCGCCGTCCCGAAGGAACGCTCGAGCAAAGGAGGTATTACAGCGATGATGTGCTTTATGAGTAGAAGTGAATCTCTTGATAGCAAGAGACTATTCAACTAGATAGCAAGTCAAAAATAACCTGATAGCAGGACAAATGTATAGTCAGTAATTTACACTTAGTGAGGAATGATAGATTTGAGTGTAGTGAGTGGCACTCGATCCCGTCGACAGCCCGAAGGCCTTGTACTGATCACTAGGGAAGTGAGAGATCTTCCCCGATACCCGCTCTTTACAGCTGAAGACATCATTGTCACTGCCCCGAAGTGGTAACAGCAACGCCGAGTCAAAGGTAGTGAACAGTAGCTGGGATCTAACCCCTCAAAGCTGCCTTAGTCTTAGTTAAATTTGAAATCTGATAGCAGATTTGAACTCAGCATACTTGAAAACCTTGAGGAAACATCCCAAGTTATTGCTTTGATCTGCTTGATAGCAAGCCGTAGAGAGCTTGATTCACCAGCGTTTTGCAATGGAGATGTTTAGAGGCCACCCATGACAAGATAGCTAAGACTCAACCGATTGGCGTTCAAAGTGCTACGTTGAGAGCTGTGTCAAATGCCCAACATGAGACATGAGTTGTCCCAGCGGTTACGGTCTTAAATATGACACATTCCCTTGCCACACTTATCACTACGGCATCGTCCGCCGTCCCGAAGGAACACCCTGTCAGTGGAATATTACAGCAAAACTCTCCGTGTCTTGCTCGCTTTCAGTGAAAAGCCGCTTATAGCATGAGAAGACTGGCTCAGACATCATTAAAAATGCTTTCATTGACTGCAGCAGGGTCGAAAACCCCAGAAAACCTCCAAAACTAGTGAATTTAAAATTTTCAACTTTTTAGCACTACTTATGAAATTTTATAAGTAGTCCATCACTTAGGGCAGGTCAATAGCGACCGAACCTTTTTTGAATCAAGTCAAACGGACTTGTAGAAGCAAAGTTACGAGCCTTTAAAGTTTTGGAGTCTTTTATGGCCTGGAGACGAAGGCCATCTCCTGGCGAACCTCTAAGTCTGACGGCTTAGCTGATATCAGCAATGAAATTTTCTAAGTCGGTTTCTTACAGAAACTTGGAATTTGGAATGTCCGAAGCTATCATCGGAGCTCAGAGAGACGACCTACCTCTGACAATCGTTCTCCTCTAAATGACAAGTCTCCGTCGGTTCCCAGCTTATATAGTGTGTGGCGATCAGCTGATGACGTAATACCCATCATCCAAACACTAAAAATCCCGTCTATCTCCGGTTCTAGTGCTCCGATTGAGCTGGAAATACACCATTTCCATGTAGAATTTGACGCTGAATCCGAATCTGGCCTCCGTTTTCCCATCCGATGCTTCGTTTTGGCTCTACAGTAGGCAGCCATCGCAAAAATTCTAACTCTGTCGTTTTTCCGAAAAATGTTGAAAATTTTTCTCGCCGATGACTTGAAACTCTCCGATTGACATGAAACTCACCATACAGATAAAGAATCTGACGCTGATTCCAAATCTGAAATCCGTTTTCCCATCCGATGCTTCGTTTTGAAGCTAGAGCCCAAAACGTCCCAAATTCTAACTCTGTCGTTTTTCGCCAATGTCCCAAAATCTTAAATGGCGTCTCACATCTAAACGAAGACAGATAGGAACAAGCCGATTCTTTCACTGAATTTGTCTCACTCTTAGCTTTCAAACGAGCTATCGCACGACAAAATCCGTCCACTGGAAGCCAAAATCGAAGCAAGCTGTCCAGAGGGGGGGGGAGGTCAGTGAAATTTCAGAATTTGATGAAAAATGTTTTGGTGACGGTCCCAGGTCGAAATTCCACACTTTGGAAAATTTTCAAAATTTTACCCATACAAAGTCACTCTGACACTTAGGATTTTTTCAGGTAAGCGAGCTCCGACCTAAAATCTTGTAACCGCTCTAACTTTTGAACGAAGACAGATAGGAACAAGCCGATTCTTTCACTGAATTTGTCTCACTCTTAGCTTTCAAACGAGCTATCGCACGACAAAATCCGTCCACTGGAAGTCAAAATCGAAGCAAGCTGTCCAGAGGGGGGGGGTCAGCGAAAAATTTTTCTCTCCGATTGACTTGAAACTCACCCTACCGATGCAGAATTTCACGCTGAATCCGAATCTGGCCTCCGTTTTCTCATCCGATGGTTCGTTTGGGCGCTACACACCAAAACGTCCCAAATTCTAACTCTGTCGTTTTTTCGAAAAATGTTGAAAATTTTTTCTCGCCGATTGCCTTGAAACTCACCATACAGATAGAGAATTTCACGCTGATTCCAAATCTGAAATCCGTTTTCCAATCCGAGCCTTCGTTTTGATGCTACAGCCGAAAACTTCCCAAATTCTAACTCTGTCGTTTTTCGCAAATGTCCCAAAATCTTAAATGGCGTCTCACATCTAAACGAAGACAGATATGAACAAGCCGTTTGTTTCACTGAATTTGTCTCACTCTTAGCTTTCAAACGAGCTATGGCACGACAAAATCCGTCCACTGGAAGCCAAAATCGAAGCAAGCTGTCCAGAGGGGGGGGGAGGTCAGTGAAATTTCAGAATTTGATGAAAAATGTTTTGGTGACGGTCCCAGGTCGAAATTCCACACTTTGGAAAATTTTCAAAATTTTACCCATACAAAGTCACTCTGACACTTAGGATTTTTTCAGGTAAGCGAGCTCCGACCTAAAATCTTGTAACCGCTCTAACTTTTGAACGAAGACAGATAGGAACAAGCCGATTCTTTCACTGAATTTGTCTCACTCTTAGCTTTCAAACGAGCTATCGCACGACAAAATCCGTCCACTGGAAGTCAAAATCGAAGCAAGCTGTCCAGAGGGGGGGGGACGTCAGTGAAAATTTTTCTCTCCGATTTCGCTGGAAACATCCTTCCTAACCCAAAATTTCACGTAGATTCCGAATCTGGCCTCCGTTTTCTCATCCGATGCTTCGTTTGGGCGCTACACACCAAAACGTCCCAAATTCTAACTCTGTTAAAATTTTGAAGAAAAATTTTTTCTCGCCAATTGCCTTGAAACTCACCCTACCGATGCAGAATTTTACGCTGAATCCGAATCTGGCAGCCATTTCACCATCCACGACAACCTAGACGGTCGCCCACGTCAACCTAGACGGTCGCCCACGTCAACCTAGGCGGTCGGCCACGTCAACCTAGGCGGTCGGTCACGTTAACCCATACGAGACCAACACATCCGAGTCTCACACTCTGTCGTTGCAGAGGGGGGGGGGAGTCAGCGAACATGTTGTGAACCCACCTGGCCGGCACACCACGACAGACTCTGTCGTTCCAGAGGGGGGGGGGACTCAGACCCGAAGCACCACGGCGGCCGACCACGACACTCTGCCGTTCCAGAGGGGGGGGGAGTCAGCGATGGCGGCCATCTTGCGCTATCTGGTGTTTGTCACTTCCTTACTACTAATGGTGATAAGACTGCCAACTGATCTGTGTTGCTGTTGCACGTACAGCACGTAGACATATCAGAAAGTCAAAAGGCATCACAGATTGGCGCCTTTTTCTCATTTTAGCAAGACTGTCACATGTAAAAATGAGTAAAAAAGAGTCCAGGACAGTCTACCGAAAATTTATGATTCTGCAGGTGTGCATCATTCTCAAAAATGCATGTGTACATTTAGCCTAGATAGTTGCCTACAAGCTCACAGATGGATACTTCCGGATAGACCACTAAGGTTCTTGCAGAAAACCAAATTACCGTTGAGGGCTGTTTTACAGAAATGGGCACGCATAGGTGCATGCCTAGCTTAATTGAAATTTTGTGCTTTGGCAAGATTTGGTGATGAAATCTGAGAATGCTATATATTCAATTTTCGCAATGTGCTTTCAATCGTCGTAAATATGTCGCATCGTGGTCCTCCTCCTCGTCATCACATCTGTTTCCCCATCCTCTCAAAGGCTTAACAGTATTTCCTTATTATTCCATATTCATCCCGCTTCTCTCTCCGCTTGCTTCATTTCTGCAACGTCAGACCACGTCGGATATCTATCTCAGTGCTATTAATAGCCGCCAGTATTGCAGGCACAGTCAACGTGCAGTGACTCAATGACTCAGTCACCTGTTAACCAGTTGTTTTGGAACAATCTCTCTAATGTTAACAATCGAAATCAATAATAGTAAAAGATGAACATGCATACTTGACTATGAGCGACGAAAGCTGAATCAGACGCGACATGACTTTAGTCGAACCTGTATGGAGGCTTGGAAAAAAGTTTGGGATAAACCGCGACCTGTGAAGATAACTAAATCGAGGACAAAAGTACTCGTTTCCAGCTAGAGCGTAGAAGAAAAGAAAAGAGTATTCCAATCTCTAAAAATTAAGCAGAAGAAAAGGAACAAGCCATCTATGAAGGGAATATTTTCCGACGTTGACGAATGTTTCCTCGATCGCTCGCAGTCCGCACAACTGAGAACCAAAGATAGAATTCTGAAGCAAAGTTCATTTCATGCTTCTTTTTAATGTTCCGTTTATGTGCTCCTATAAGATAGGGCCTTGAAATTTTACTGATGAATGATATTTCTTTCGACAATCAGATCAAGCGTACTGTAAATCGTGAAAGAAGACAATGAGCCTTATTCGGCGTACACTAAGCTACTTCGAAGCAAATGCTATGGTTTTGTTATATAAGTTTCATGTTCGTAGTTTATTGGAGTATAATAATACTTTATGGCAGTGGTGGGCAACCAAGTTGGGATAGCGGGCCACCAATTTTAAAAGGCAGTATCATAGGCTTTACATTCATTTATTCCGTACTTTTACGTGCACATATGGGATGCTTTATATAGTATATATAGTACATTCATATATAGTGGTCATATTACATATCAATATTTTACATGTAAATGCGTACAGCAGTATTGTGCGAACCACATGTAATGTGCTTTATATTAAGGAATGATTATTTACTTTTTACAATTCATGCAAGTGCTGAAGAGCAAACACACCTATGGCAAAACATGGAAGCTTTTCTTTTGTGTAATTAAACGGTAATTTCACTTTTTTGAGGATGTGACTGACATTTCCTTATTAGGTAGAGAAACATGCTCAGCAGGGCATCGAATACTATGTGACTTAGCATAAACTCGAGCCGGTGATGACCATTTAGCGCTTATACGAGAAGATACTCATTACGAAAGGAGCATGGTTGGATAATTCGAATGTGGATTTTTGTTTTTTTGTGCCATCATATTGTTCACTTCGTTGTGAATTAATGGTTTTGCAAATTCTAAAGAGGATCCCTCATCCTTAGTTCCACCTCACAAAGGTCGAAGTCGGAGTGAATCATTTTCACATCATCGATTCAAATAATGTCCGCGGGCCACTTTAGATATGAGAAGCGGTGGCGGGCCACCCAATATGTCCCGGTGGGCCACCAAGTGGCCCGCGGGCCACGCGTTGCCCACCACTGCTTTATGGAGTCGCTAACCAAGGAAACATTATGCTTATTGAGATTGTGTAGCGACATATGTCTACATGTAGGAGTTTCAGCGATACGAGGCATTTGCCACATCGTGAAAAACATAGAATTTTGAATCTGTTATCACTTAAGGTTCGAAGTAAACGATGCCATCACATTTTTCATAAGATTGCTGATAATCACATTGATTTAGGTTTTCATGACGTCTTTAAAATTTTAAGTGAATACTGAACTCGAGGTGACAGTCTCCGTATACATTCTATAAACGTCATTATCATAAATATAGATTATATTTCCTAACCGCATACATTACCAAATTCTGGAATTTATTGACCGATTCTGAAATTAGTAATCTTTCAGGTAATGCTTCTGAGAGGGTTTGTCCTTGTAACACTTCAAAAAGTTTGATATCTGGTGAATTTTTTGTACTTTCATGTACGTGTAATCTACTTAACTGTTGAGTGCAGCTGTGCTGCATTGCATTACAGGAACAAGTTACATGTAAATTGTGGCAAATCAGCAACATATTTAATAGCCTTGTATTTTCCTAGATGAAATACAGATATCGTTAATATTATTATATGATTTTAGCGACATTATCTCCACCTCATTAACTACAAATCGATTTTTTATCATTCATCAACTTAGTGTCTTCAAACCTTTTACTCACTTTAACATATTTCGTGTGCTAAGAATCTTAACCGCCAAAGTTTCAGAAACTCGGGCCTAGCGCAAGGGTTCAAGTTCCAATTTTGTGAGGCTTGCAAATGGCATTTACCACCATTATGTAACCAAGGGACTGAATTATCAACGAGATATTGAATTTTACGGCATCTGGCTTGCTAACTCATCTTTGCAGATGCATGCATGTGGACCACACTTTGGATACATTCACAATTTTAGTAAGTAAGCTATATGTAAATGCCTATAAGACTATATACCACAAAAATTTCGTGGTTGTTGCAATATATTACACAAAATGGGCCTCTGACAGAAATCGCGAGGTTTTGCCTTTGCAAGGATCGCTTTCACAGTCTTAAATATTTCTTGCAAACGAAGTACAGATATCAATTGCTTGCGGAGGATTTAGCTGGATGTTCCTATCCAAGGACGTCACGTCACGAGAAACGATGTTTCAAGGGATTCTCGAATCAAAGAGTCCTTTTTGGTCAAGTCAGAAAGAGTTCTTATAGTCACAAGGACTGGATTGGCCGCATCACAGCCTCCAATATAAGCGTTTCAAAATATCCTTGCTAATCGGTAAGCCTATGATACCTAGTAGAATCCTAATTAACTGTTCGGCACCTCCTTTCTGATCGTCTGGCCAACATCTGACCCGGAATCGGGAATGTTCTGTGAGATTCTAGTAGAAATATGTAAATACCTAACGACTCATTGTCCTACTGAAAAATTATTATTCTTGACCTACTTGAGCTCCCTTTTATTTAGTTAGAAGCAGCGTATAATGACTCAAAATTTAGCACTCAAATTGTAAATTGAAAATTCACTATTTTTTCGAAGTCATAAATTATTTTATGACCGTCAAGGTCATTGATATCTTTTCTGTGATATAGACCTAAACATTCAGTTGTCCGTTCATAGAGAAATGCTGTAGACACATGAGGACACACCAAAATATGACAAATTTTCGTTAAAGTAATGGGAGAAAAATGTTCTATTTTGAATCTTCACTCAAAGTCTTTGCTATAAAGCAGAGACTGAAAAGGCTCTGAAGTTCATTGTTCTATGCTCATTCGGTTCATAAGGAGATGTTTGAAGGTCTAGAATATCCTTGATATGATTCAATACTTCGTTCAAAACCTCGCTTTCAGAATGGTTGGAACAAAATGTTCCTCTTTGAGCCTTTGACGGTTTAAACTGAATAATTGATGCTGTCGGTATAATATGTTTCACAATGAATTCGCAGGTGTGATTCTACCTAAAACGGGAATTTCCCTAAACGGAGTCAGGGAACTCCGCATTTCAGGAATTAGCTTGCATGTCGAATTCGTTATCCACAAGAGGTAGGATTGAAATTGCATTCTGCTAAATTAAGTCAAACTTGTTCATCTATGCTTCAAAAACACAGCAATGATGTGAATAATAAGTAGGCAGATAATCAAATAGCATGAAAACATGAATTTAGTAATTTAGTAATCAGGACAACCAGACCAATATTGCAATTGTTATAATGGAGTTGTTCAAAGAAGAACATAAAGAATCGCTTCTAGAGGCTGATGATGTTATAAAAATTTGCTTGTCCTAATTTTGCAACCTATACTGAATTGACTTGAGCGGCACTGACTGGAAATATTTCATAATTGGCTCTAATTTGCAAACGAAAGTAGTAATCCCATCCCAGGCGCAAGCACGGTGCGGTGCAGTGATGAGTCATCATGCTGACTCAGCCCCCCCCCCTCTGGAAGGTAGCTGGGGGAGTTCGTCAAGGATGTGCTGGGAGGAATGGGTCCGTGAGGAGAAAACTGTTCCCTACCCCCCCCTCTGGAAGGAAGGAAGGAGTTTTCCAGCAAGGGGTAGGAAGGAAGGTGATAGGAATGTGGGAGGGACAGAGAGAGGAGAGGGTGGGTGTTGGTTGTTTTGGGTTGAGAAAAGTCGGAAATCGTCATGAAGGAGGGTTCCGATGGGAAATTAGAGTTTAGATTTGGAATCTGCGTGAAATTTTGGGTGGGGAAGGAAGGCAGGAGGAGTTTTCCTGAGAGGCAGGGGGTTGAACGTCAGAGTTGGAAAAGGGTGGGTGTTGATGGTTTTGGGATGAGAAAAGTCGGAATTCGTCATGAAGGAGTGCTCGGATGGGAAAACGGAGGCCAGATTAGGAATCTACGTGAAATTTTGGGTTAGGAAGGATGTTTCCAGCGAAATCGGAGAGAAAAATTTCGAGGACGTCCCCCCCTCCCGTCAGACTTCCAACTTTGGTGTTAGAGATCGTAGAAAGTCGTGCAATAGCTCGTTTGAAAGCTAAGAGTGTGAAAAATGCAGTAGAAAGCTCAGTTTGGTCCCATTTTCCTGGGTTTAGGGAGGAAAATGGCAGGAACACGTCAGAGTTGGAAAAGTCAGGTGTTGGATGTTTTGGGATGAGAAAAGTCGTTTTTCGACATGAAGGAGGCCTCGGATGGGAAAACGGAGTGCAATTTCGGAAGTTTTGGCCAATGTTGGGTCTAGGAACTTCTTTCCAGCTCAATCGGAGAGAAAAAGTTCTGACACCCCCCTCGGCAACGATCTTCCAACTTTGGTTGTAGAGATCGTACAAAGTCATGTAATAGCTCATTTGAAAGCTAAGAATAGGACAAATTCAGTGGAAGACTCGGCTTGTTCCTGTCTGCCTTTGTATAGATGTGAGACGCCATTGAAAAATTGGGACATTGGCGAAAAAACGACAGAGTTAGAATTTTTACGAAAATCGCTCTAGCGGGTGAGCGACGCCTCGGACGGGAAAACAGAGACCAGATTTGGAATCAGAGTGCCATTCTGCATCTAGAGAGTGAGTTTCAAGTCAATTGGAGAGAAAAAGTTGAAAAGTTTGATCTCCACATGAGATTTTTTCCTAAAAATGTTAAATTGTGGCCGCCTTTGGCGGTCAATAGCGGAGGATTGGAAGTGAATGAAGAGCTCGGGTTCCTTTTACGGGCAAGACGGTACTATGTTCTCTAGGATCCTATCTTTTTAGATGCGTGGAAGGTTTCGTTTCCAAATGAGAGCCTGTTGAAAATCGAGTTTTTGCACATTTTACAAGATTTTGGAACTTTTTTTCATCTCGGCTCCTGGTCATCGTAGAGGGTCGAGGGATGTCTTAAATGAAAGGAAAGGGGAGAGAGAAAAAATATGGCACTCAAAATTTGAAGTCAATCGGAGCACTAGAACCGGAGATAGACGGGTTTAAAGTTTTTGGATGATGGATATTACGTCATCAGTTGATCGTCACAAACTATATAAGTGGAAACTCTGCTTGTGGAAATCAGTTCTCCTCCCGACTGGGTTGGGGTAGGTGAACTCCGGAGCTCCGATGATAGCATTGGAAATCTGAAAAACCGGGTTTTAGTAAGCAACCGACTTAGAAAATTTCATTGCTGATATCAGCTAAGGCGTCAGACTTAGAGGTTCGCCAGGAGATGGCCTTCGTCTCCAGGCCATAAAAGACTCCAAAACTTTAAAGGCTTGTAACTTTGCTTCCACAAGTCCTTTTGACTTGATTCAAAAAAGGTTCGGTCGCTATTGACCTGCCCTAAGTGATGAACTACTTATAAAGTTTCATAAGTAGTGCTAAAAAAGTTAAAAAATTAAAATTCACTAGTTTTGGGGGTTTTCTGGGGTTTTCGGCACTGCTGAAGTCAATGAAAGGATTTGTAACGATGTCTGAGCCAGTCTTCTCATGATACAAGCAGCTTTTCACTGAAAGCGAGCAAGACACGGAGAGTTTTGCTGTAATATTCCTTTGACAGGGTGTTCCTTCGGGACGGCGGATGATGCCGTAGTGATAAGTGTGGCAAGGGAGTGTGTCATATTTTAGACCGAAACCGCTGGGGCGACCCATGCTGGGCATTTGACACAGTTCTCAACGTAGCACTTTGAACGCCAATCGGTTGAGTCTTAGCTATCTTGTCATGAGTGGCATCTGAACATCTCCATTGCAAAACGCTGGTGAATCACGGCTTGCTATCCCTCTCTACGGCTTGCTATCAAGCTGATCAAAGCAACGACTTGGGATGTTTCCTCTTACCAACTCCACCGGTTTTCATGTCTGGCTATCAAGTCATGGACGGTGCAAATCACGGAGATTTTCGGTGTCATACTTCCTGTTGGTGGGCGTTCTTTCGAGACAGCGGTGAAGTCCGTAGCGATGAGTACTGCACGGGACGTGGGCAATGGTAATCCTTGTGAAACCTCTCTGCGTCATGTTTCCAAGTGGTTGCCTTTCGTCTCAACGTTGTACTCTGACCGCCAGGGCGACATTTAGCTATCTGCTACAGGTTACCTCATAAAATCTCCATTGCACTTGTCTCCCGACAGTTCGCCAACCATGGGAGAATTAACCATAAGTTCTTTTAATGATGAAGGGATGAAACGGGAGGCCACCCTTGCACCACATGCAACACATCACAGACTTCTCTCTTCGCTAGTGAACAAGCTCTTGTGAACGTAGTCAGAAAGTATATCAAGTTGTACAAAAGTTTTACTGCAACACAGGTTGATGTATAGTTAGAAAGTTTGATCATGACGTTTCATGAAACACAAATGTCATAAAATGTAAGCGCTAGTGTAGTCAAATAGATTTTACCGCGACACCCGTTTGTGAAAGTAAAGTTTGATCATCGAAGTTTTATTCGTGAGTGTCATCAGAAAGTGTATCATGGTTTGCAAAGTTAGTGTAGTCAAATAGTTTTTACCGCGACACACGTTTGTGAAAGTAAAGTTTGATCATTGAAGTTTTATTCGTGAGTGTCGTTAGAAAGTGTATCATGGTTTGCAAAGTTAGTGTAGTTAAATAGTTCTATCTCCACGCACATTTCTAAAAGTAAAGTTTGATCATTGAAGTTTTATGACTGACCGAACTCACCACAGCACTAGAAAGTTTTATCGTAAAGGTTTTACTGCACAGTGTAGATTGTCTTGTAACTTACCTTCACAGTGTTGGAAAGTTTTATTGGATACACTTGCCAAATGTTCCCTTATTAGAAAATTCAAACTCCATGACTGTTAGATTAGCTTCATCAGGTTTACTAAAAGCAGTTTTCTACTGCAGTGAGACTGAAAGGGTAGAATGTTATATGAAAACAGTGTTCACCACAGCGCTAGAAAGTTTTACTGCACTGTGTAGATTGTTTCACAGTGTTAAAAGGTCTTATATCAAGCGTTGAATGTTTTATAAAACGAGGTAAAGTCTTGTTACAAACGTTGAGTGTGTGTGAGAGCTAGTTCAATGATAAAGAATCGCGTAGATCGTAAAAGTCCATAATCCAAGGGTAAACTCCTCTACGGTTGGATTTAGGGTTTTATATCACATGCGTTAACCGTTCGTGTAGAATACGTGAAGCACATGTTCTCTTAAAAGTCTAAACGCAAATGTTGAAATAAGTTTTGTAAGAAGTCTTTGACAGGCTGTTGTGAAACTTAGCGAACGTTGAAGAAATGTTTCTGCAGTCACACTCGTTAGCGTACCAGTTTTACTAAATGTGCTGTTTGCCTTTATCAAATTGAGCGCGTGTGTGGACTGTTTTGTAAATAAAGACAGACAGCGTGTTTGCAGTCTGCATCGACAGCATACAAGTATATACATGACAACCTGTAACGCTGTGAGTCGAATGCATATGAGTTAGGAAACACTCAAAGCATGTGTGAGATAAAAATCAACCTGCTAGATCAAGTGAAACACAAAAGTGTCACAACAATTTTACGGGAAATAAAGGAGAACTGTGTAGCGAGAACGTTTACACTCATCATAGACAGATGAACATTACTCTCTCATTCTTTCTTAGGCATACCATTCTTCACTCAGGTTTGAATCATGTGGAAATTATCAGCATGCCTCTATGCATCATGGAAAAGTCAGTGTGTTACATTTCATGATACGAAACGTCAACTTCAGATAACTCTAGAACGCTTTCAACTACGAAGGTTGCATCGTGCAACTCTTGTCGTGTCATTAGCGTGGGAGATGGCATTGTATTTATTCGCATTCAAGAGATGATTCTACATAATGATCACTGCTACATTGTGATTCCAAAACCATCATGGGAAAAGTATAAAAGGGAAGTTCACTCAACCCTCATGTCATTTGTGAATCATGCTCCCCATCCGCATCATCAACGCCATGCGCGAAATGAATCTCAGAAGAGACATCGATTTAGAACAGTTGCACACCCATCTTCCCGATTCAGTCTATCATCGCGGTCGTCCACAAATGTTGGTCATTCGCATGAGCAACGGTCGAAATCTTCAAATCTTTCGCTGCGGCAAAATCCAAGTCCTAGGAAACCTTTCTCATTTCATGATGCAGTTCATTTGTTACGAAGTCGTCAAGAAAATGCAAACACTCATGCCTCATCTGCGCCTCAGTCCCCTGACATTGAAGAATATAGTAGTGTCTGTTCAATTGAAGATGTTAGTGAATCTAGCCAACATTAAAACCAGTAATCATTGTATATTTTATGAAACTGAACTCTTTCCTGCTGCTTTGATTCGGAAGTGGCATCCTGTACATATTGCAGTGTTTCACAACGGACATTGTATCATGACTGGTTTACGTGATATCAGTAAAGTAGCTGACATTGTTAAATCTTTAATGCGTTATCTGTATAAGTCACAGTTAATATAATCGTGTTAATCACATGATGTGTTTTGAATGAGTCATCGCAACGAACTATCACCCACACACTCGTCGGTGAAAAGGTCATCAACAAGGTTCATCACTCTATGATGAGGCGCCATTGATGGCGCCATTGATGTTGAATGACACGCTAAAAACACGTGTCGGTGAAAAGGTTGAACAAGACTGATTAGATTCTTACCTAGCTGACTGGTGCTTTACCCCTTCATGAGTCAGAGCTATTTATAGACATGAGTCAGCAAAGTGGTTGATGTTTCCTAAGCCGAAGAAATTTCCATGATGTCACATTCGTTGGTGAGTATGTTAACTTACAAACTCTGAAATGGTTATGACTCGATTTTATACTTCACCTATAATTGCTAAGTCCATCATCTATGGGGATAGGGTTAGCTACGGTTGGATTTAGGGATATAGGGTTTTATATAGCACAAGTGAATGTTAACCGTTAGTGTATAGTACATTTATTAACTTAACCATCTGTTAATGATATATCTAAATTGCTAAGTCCATCATGTATGGGGAATAGGGTTAGCTACGGCTGGATTTATGCATTTAGGGTTTTATATAGCACAGTAGTATAGGGTATGACATCCGGCGCATCGCTTCGCTCGCACCGGATGTCACACCTTGCGAGATTTCAAAAATTAACGTAGTCTATAAATTTCAAAAATTTAGGTAGACTCCAAATTTTACGTGGCCCAAAATACAGGCAGGGACAAATTTTCAAAAAGTCAAAATTCCAAAAATTTAGGTAGTCTCCAAATTTCGAAAATTTAGGCAAACGAAAATATCACGTGGTCGAAAATTTAAGTTGTCTCAAAATGTCACGTAATCTGAAACATATCGCGTGGTCGAAAATTTCACGTAGTCGAAAATTTAGATAGTCTAAGAATTTCACGTAGTCTCAATATACCAGAAGATTGTATTCAAAATATTTATTAAAAAAATGGATGAAACAAAAATGGAAGAAACCTCAACGGGGACAGCGACGACGAAAATGGAAGAAACTTCGAGAATGTAGCCTTCGTTATCACAATTGAGAATAACTGAATTGAATAAAGAAAAACACAAGGAAAGAGTTAGGTATATGAAAGATAAGGAATCTCAATTATTATTAAGATTAGAGCATTATGATAAATTAAGAAAGAGATGGTCTAAAAATAAGAATGTAACACAAGCTCTTTCGATTCCTGTTATTGCTACTGCTTCGCACTCTGATGAACCTCCCAATTGTAGGGAACAGCTGCTCCCGCATACATGAAACAATGCAGTTGCTTCGCGCATTCCTGAACCATTGCATTTCAGAATAAGCAGCTGTTACCCGCACTTAAAGATTAAAGCGACGTGGAATATATTGCAGTATGTAGTAAGTAAGATTTCATTTTACAATTTCATTAATCATAGCTAGTGACTGTTTTCTTTCTTCATTACAAAATGCCAAAACGTACTGCCGCGGAAGCGTTTTCGTTTTACATACCGATTTTGCTAAACTTAATTAAAGAAGAGAACAAGGAAACTGCGAAGAAATATTTTGAAGAGTGGAAGGTGGAAATTCAATCGAGAAAGAAGAACAAAATTGTGGACTCTCAAAAACAAGTGGAGGATATTACAGTAAAAATAAAACAGTATCTCAACACTACTACAATTCCTCAGTTCAATGTTACAAAAGAACATTTCATTACCATCGAGAATAGTGCTATTATGATTTAAAAACTGATTGCAAGTGATAAAGTACACCATGGGTCGTTGCTGAGATGTGCTGCCTATCAAAAAAAGGAATTAAAAGGTTTAAAGGAATTCTGGAATTGAGTGACAATAAAAAAAAGAGATTTCTAGGAAACTTGGAACTATTTAGAATTTCCTATAAGGTAAGTTATTGTTATTTCTTGATGAACTTATCGGATCTAATTCTACCACACGTATTATTTTTAAATTCATCAAAGCCCATTAGTTTTATTAGAAAACATTTTAAAGAAAGCAAAATTTATATAGAAGAATTAAATGAACCGACAACTATAGAGGAAATGAGGTTTGGTTCCCAAGATGAACATTAACTGTGTTGTTTCACTTTTTAAGATATATACAATGTACATACATTATATATGAACACTATTTTATAAGTAGTAACGCATTTTAGAATATTTTGAAATGTAATTAAATTTCCTTTTGATCTCGAGTCTTCTGCCAGTAGACTCAAATTGTATAGATCTATATTTCAGTATATAAGCATGATACATGGAACTTAGTAGCATCGCATTTTAGAATATTTTGAAATGTAATTAAATTTCCTTTTCTTCTCGAGTCTACTGCCAGTAGACTCAAATTGTACAATTGTGTGATAAGATTGATTGTTGTATTATTGTATTTGATGCAAAATACACTGCCGCTGTTTTTTTCTGTACAAGAAGTAGACATTATTGAAATTATTAGAATTTACTTCATTTAAAATGAATGGTGAAGACCCGACTGGTACACAATGTCACATAAGTGGACTTTCTCCCAGAGTCTTTGGCTTGACCGAGTTCTTAAAATTATATGGGAAGGAAACAACTACAAATTTTGATCTTAAGAAAATTGCAAATCAATTGGGAATAAAGAATTTTCACCTTTCGATGTGGGATGAATTACTATTGATAAAAGATGTACCTGAAGTGAATATTGTTACAAATCTTCATACGGTCTGCGGGTATGTCTAATAAAAATGGTGACAATTACTATTTCGACTCTTATGGATTGCCTCCAACAAATGAAGTCAAAGAATTACTTGGAAATGGAATTTATAATACATTTCAAATTCAAAAACCAGGAACAACTTATGGCGGTTAGTTATGTCTTCATGTTTTATTTAAATTACAGGAAGGAGTACCATTTCTATATATTATGTTAGAATTGAATAAGGGAATTTAATTCCCAAAAACGTTAGTTCTAATGGCTAGCTAAAGGATACTTGTAATTAAAGCTTAAGCGAAGCTAGCTAAAGCGCCACCTAAAGGTTGAAGCTTGGTTATTCGTAATTCGTTTTCATAAAATCTGCCAGTGATTTCCTCATCATCTAAATCTCTAATTTCATAAGTAATCGGACAAGTTTGATTTATTTTATAAACTTCAAATATCTCTTTAGTCCAATAACCAAGAAAGCCTTTTTCAAATTTATTCTTATACTTAAATATCCTTACTCTATCTCCAATCTTAAATTTCGGCTTACGTTTCTGTACATTCGGATTACTCTCATTCGAATAATTATTTTCGAATATTTTCTTTCGTATTAAATCAGGATCGTCAGAAGCATTCTTTGGAGTTTCTTCAATACTTGAATGAATCTTATTGTTATAATCCTCAACAATTCCTGGTAATATTTTTAACCATTTCTGATTTACTTGTTCTGTAAACTTCTTGAATATTTTATTTTTTAAAGTTCTATTGAACCTCTGTATTACTACAGCTTTGCCAGCATTTTCTGTGGAATAAACAGTTTCAAATAATGGCTTAACATTTTTTTGTAAAACTGAGACCCTTTATCAACAAACAATTTTTTGGTTTTCTATTACTTTCTTTAAAGATTTCTTCAAACGCATATTTAACTGACAGACCACTTTTGTGTTTTAGAGGATTTGCCCAAGCGTATCGTGTATATAAATCTATAACGGTCAATGCGTACTTAAACCCTCCTTCAGTCGGCATATTAATTAGATCAGCACTCCAAATATCATCATTATCAAATACTTTTACTTTCAATAGATAATTAGGGTTTCTATATTCTTTATGAATTTCGGAGGCATACGTTTCACTTAAACCCTGACCAAAAAGCATTTTAGCTTGTAATGCTTTTTTAACAAACATTCTTTCAATTTTTTCTCTAAAGGTAGGATTTTCAATATTATCTAATTCTTAGCACTTTATTGGGCGAGCGCTTTCGAGTATTTCCACTCATCTACAGGCATCATTCAAAGGTAAAAGCAAGCCTAAATACAATTTCAGGTGGCGCGAGTTAAAATCGAATCAATCCAATTAAAATAAAACAATTCTTCTGATGTGCTGTGGTTGTTCAGTAGGCTCGGAGAGATCGGAGAGACGCGCCGTCACGTGCAAACCTGCATCAACGAACATATCAAAGGTCGCCCACTGTCAGAAATCTCGACACAAATTCAACCACCAACACACAACAGCTTCAGAATACTCATGCGCACAAACGACACACAAATAACAGAAACCCTTTTCATCAAACAATACATCACACAGAATAAAAGCCTACTGAAGAACCACAGCATATCAGAAGAATTGTTCTGATTTTAATTGGATTGATTTGATTCTAACTCGCGCCACCTGAAATTGTATTTAGGCTTCCTTTTACCGTTGAATGATGCCTGTAGATGAGTGGAAATACTCGAAAGCGCTCGCCCAATAAAGTGCTATATCTAATTCTTGTATCATTTTCTTATCAGCTACATGTCTAGAGGCTATATCATCATGTTCTCTGTATGCTAGATCGTGTCTATAAGCTGCTGCATCTACTCTGTTTATTGGTTCTTCACCTGGTTTTGGATTATTATTCTCATCTAGTCTTATATCTAATCGAGTTCCTGGGCCGGTATATGAATGACCAGGAAGATGTTTCTCTTTTGAATATTTACTCCAAATAAAACCAGGAAAGATTTTTAATGCTTTTTGTATATCGTTACCTTCGTAACGCTGACAATTTGAGGTTTTATGTACTTTTAAGAGATAATTCAATAAATCTAACTTAGAAATTTTTAATTTAATTAAATTTTCAGAATTTGTAGAATTTGTAGAATAAATTTTTAAAGATAAAATAAAATAAATGTTTTACCTAATCATACTAGGACTTAGATATATTCCAGAACCATCTTTAGTTTCTTTAATTTCTATTAAATCATCAATATTACGTGGCATGTTTTTGAGAACTCGTTTTCCTTCATCCACTAAATTTAATTTACTAATAAAATTATCTACAATTCCTTCTCCCCTAGCAACTTTCTCTAACTCTATTATGACGTTTTTGTTCTTCTAATGCTGCCTTCTCTGATTTATTTTTATTTACTGCTTGGACAATACCAGCTGTCACACCTGCAACACTTCCTGCTGCTGCTATGCCACCTATTATTAGTGGAATTAATGGGAGAATTCCACCATTCTTTTCTTCTTGTAATTTAATATTCTCTATCATTGGTTTACTTATGTAATATTTCTTTTTGTTAATCGTAATGGTTTTAGGTGTATTTTTGTCAACAATGTTACGTAATTTTAATTCAACAGTTTTATTGTTATTATTATTACTTTTCGCTCGCGACATTTTTAATAAAAAAATTTTAAGTTAGGAAAAACTTTAATCTATTCTAGTTATGAAAAAAATCTAAGTTAAGAACAAATTTTAAGTTACCAAAAATTTTAATTAACCTATAGAACTTTGTTCAGAGGCTTTAGTCGATCGGACCAAAGGTCCTCAAATTACTAACCCATCCTAGCCATCTCTCCCTCAAGAATTTCAATAGAATATTTTACATCTTCTAGCAACAAACCATATGCCATCAATGAAGTTGTGGAATCTTTCTTTTCTACATTAATTGTTACATCACAACCAGTCTTGATAATATCTTCAGATTGTGCACTTAAATCGAAACAGAAAACAGGATATAAATGTCTCCAATCTCCAGCAGTTAATTGTGCTTCAACTCCAAATTCTATACAAAGATTTCTGTAAGCATCATATCCTTCCATAAATTGATTATTGGTATCATCGAATCTTAATGGATCAATTGGATATCGGGTTTGATTTAAACCATCTTCGAATTGTATTAATATGAAAAAGATTGTTGTTCTTATCAAAACTTGGACAATTATTTCTTTGCAATGTTAGTAATAAATATCTTGGAGTATTCGTAAAATGCCAGTTAAATCTTTGTTCAGAAAAAGTTACAGAACTAGCAGTTCGCTTTAGAAAATTTACTGGAATTGGTTTGTTAGTATTTAATCTTTTTGCAATAGCTGTTTCAACCTCTAAACTAGGAGTAATATGCTTTATCCACCATTCAAGTCTATCAATTTTTAAATATGCCTTTCTTCCAGTCGTACCATAAAAGATTAATTCATTATTTGCTGAACGATAAATTATTAATTTAAATTTTAATTGATATGATATTTTTTTATACATCTTTCGCAATTCCTGCTGCATCTGTTCCAGCGTGAGTTAAATCATGAACAATTATACCATCATTAGTATCAGGAAACCAACCTTCGATTTCATGCTTTTTATTATTTTCACCAATTGTTGCAAATCTAAGCATTGTATCAATT
Organism: Prostheceraeus crozeri; assembly: GCA_907163375.1. NCBI lineage: Eukaryota > Metazoa > Platyhelminthes > Polycladida > Euryleptidae > Prostheceraeus > Prostheceraeus crozeri. Next base: position 589,442 of record CAJQUW010010582.1, read on the forward strand.
ACTCCTGGAGAATCACCTATTTTTTCTATATTTGGAGTTGCAACATCTAAACGCATTCGTGTAGATCATCTTGGAAAGAAATTATTCTCTAATGCAATATTATCACTATCTTGTAATGGCGTTGTAAAATTAGCGTCACTATATGAAGAATATTCACAGCGTAAAAAGGAATCAGGTAAATATAAATAACTTTGTTGATTATCAACTTCAAAGATTAAATCTCCTCCAGTATTTACTCTACTAGAAGATCCGGGATTCATAGCAATTCTTATATAGTCATTCTTTTTTGATTGTAACTGACGAACAGAGGATCGTCTAATCTAAATTTATTTTCGATAAGAGAAGACATTTTTATAAAAAAAAATTTGACTTTTTGTTTTTTCTCACACAGAGAAAAAAATTTTCTTAGGTTTCCTTTTCGAATATATTTTAGAATTTTGCTAAACCATTACCTCTTATTTCTTCAATTGATTTCTTCTCGTGTTTACTATCGGCAGCTATGTTGGCAATTTTGTTTTTTGTTTCCTCTGAAAGTTTTTTAATTTTTTTAGTTCTTCAGAATCATTCTTTAGTTTACGAATAGTTTCTAGTTGTTTTAATTCGTTTTGAGACTTAACAGCATTTGATATTGCACTAGCTGTACTACCTATAGCTGCTGTCTCTTTTGCAGCAGATGTAATCAAATCTTTATTATTTTTAATCAAGTAAACGATACTTCCGATACCAGAAAATATTCCAGCTCCGCGGATTACACCAGCTCCGCTGTTTACACTATCTCCTTCTTTTTGAATAGTTTCTACATTGTTATAATGGTAAACAGATTTCATAGATGGTTCATGTGCTATTTTTTGATTTGAAGCAAAATGTTTAAGATTGTGTTTATAAATTATAGGCATTTTTTAGGATTAAATTTGACTTTTGGGAAATAGATTTACGTTTCAGATTAAGATTTACGTGTGTGAATGAACAACAACCGCGTGATAACTTTATTAATTTTCTGTTGCACTTTATCTATTGCGTCAAGCAACGTGTGATGTACTTTAATTTCTTTTCTATTAACTTGCATTTTCTGCTGATTCATCTTCAACGCCGTTTTAAGAGCATTCAATTGAATTTTGAGAACATCTAATTATTTTTTAACAGCATCTAACTGTTCTTTATTTCCTTTATAATTTTTCTTTAATTCATTTTCTAAATTGATTTTAAGAGTTTTCATTTTATCAACTTTTTGATTAAGTGAGTTTACTTCATTTATATTCTATTCATCTTTTTCATTTGTTGAGTAATTTTAGAACTTAATTCATCAACACTTTTTTGGAATGTAGTTTGTAACATCTTTAAATTTTTTTTAATTCTTTCAGGATGTTTTTCTATTTCATCTTCTAATTGTTCTTTCAATAATTTTATCTGATGTTTATTTTTAATGACTGCAGATTTTAACTTTATAGAAAGTAATATTAAAATTTTTGATCGTTCAGAAAGTTTTTAAAAAGTTTTGCTATATATGCTTCTAGCTCTCTATCCTTTTTATCAAGTTTTAATAATTTTTCGTTTAATGATTTGTCATTAAGTTTTAGCAACTTTAGTTCGTTCATCAGTGGAACCAAAACATCGTTTATATATTTTTCTTTTAAGTCATTGATTTGTGTATCAACATATTGTTTATTTGTTAACTCTGTATTTTGTTGCGGAAGAATAGAAAGATGTAATGGACCAGATAAAACGTCTCCAGTTTTCATGATATAATTTTCTATTTCTATTTCTGATTCACGATTATTCGGGATATATTCACCTCCACCAACATTTGGCAACATCATTTTTTAACAATAAAAATGTCATGAAAATAAAAATAAAAATTGTTTTCTCATGAAAATAAAAATAAATTTTTCTCACATAAAAATAAAAATGGAAATGACTCGAATTTGTCAAGTTTGTAATATGCGTTTTACAAATCAAGCGTTCTGATATTCACATATGAAATATACACCATGTGGTCAACTTATAAAACAATCTCAACAAAATATGCAACCTATGCAACAATCACTACCGATGACATATAGGCAATACATTCGTCAATCATAACAATGAAAAAACTTGTTTCTACAAGGTCAAAAAATTCAACCTGTTCAAGAAATTCAATCTATGTCAAATATTCAACAATTACAACATTTGGTATAGCAATACCTAACAGATTAACAAATAATGATACATTAAAATGTTCAAAATCTGGAATTGATGATGAAAGAAATGTCTTGAAAAAAAAGCAGCAGCAATAATATCTGATGCCAAATCTACATTAGCTGAAGCAAAACAAGCAATTGAAGATAAAAACCAATAATTAACGCTGTGAGTGCTATAATTAATTAGTTATGATTTTAGATATAAATTTTAGATATAAATTTTTTAGATATGAATTTTAGATAAAAAATTTTTAGATGTAATAAAAATACTATTACTCCCACTTGTCATCATCATCACTTAAATTACTCTCACTGACGATTGTTTGAAATATTTCAGCTTGAATCTTTTCCGATATAAGGTAACATAATTTCATTTTCATCAGGTGCTTGACGTTTAAGAATATTTAGTCGACCAGAAAATTTTTTTTCTTCAGTATTATTATTTTTATCAGGAATACTAATTCCAGTTTCTAAAGATCGTTTCCATGGTTTATTAACTGTAGTCGATAATGTTTTACCCGAACAAAATTTTAGAAAATCTTCTACTTTTACTTTATTTTGTATCACTAAGTCTTCCTTGTTCATCTACAGTAATACAGTATTTTACTTTAGGTGCAATGAACATTTCAAAAATAATTCCACCATTTCCATAATCATTTTTTCCTTGACACCATTCTCCCCCAACATATCGAGCAGCATTTAATTTGTTGAAGAGTTCACTAGAAATGTATATCGAATCAGTGTTTTTTACAATTAATGGAAAACCACAATTCAATGCCCATCTTCTGTTTCAATATCATAAACATATTGTGGTTTATTATTTTAATATCTTACAGTGGTGACATCTTTGGTAATATTATTTTTAACTTGACACGCATTAAAGCACAATGGTTTATCTTTTCTTTCGCTTACTACCAAATTAATACCTGGAGATGATGCCAAATTGTATAAACCACTAAAGGTTTCTATAATTTTTCTGTGTAAAACGAATAACTGCATATTTCCTTGTAAAAAAGATTTCTTGTCCCCATCTGCTGCATAAAATCCAACAAAGAACCAATATCTAATATTATATTCAGCATTTAGAACATACCAAGGAACACGTTTTTCTTTAAACTGATTATAATAATTTTTACTAAAGTATATAGCATATTGTTTTGGATTTTGAAAATTAAGTTTGCATACACTAGATAATCTCATTGTATTATATATTTCACAATCATTGTTATAAACTTCATTAATATATGTTTTTAATTTACTTAGGAGGTTAAGGTTTTGGTTATTTAAAGTACAACAATATCTGACTCCTGATTTATAATTATAGATTCCAGCAGAACCATCTCCTAAAAAGAACCCTTCTATAAATGCTTGCTTACATCTTAAATTAGGTGGATCATTAAAATAAATATCACTTACAATTTGTTTCAATATGATTGTATTGTCGTGTAAAAATAATTTATTATGTAGTAAATTTGTTCCTATATTTAATTCTTGTGGTTTTATTTCATTACTTGTTTCATCTAACAATGAATGATCTTCAGTAACATCTACTATTCCCATTTTTGTTCTTATTCGATAAATACTTTTATTTGTGTAATGTCTAATAATTTTTTTTACTTTACTCCATCCATTATGAGTATAAATTTCTAAATTATCAACTAATGAAATTTCTTTCATATCACCATTAATTTCAAACGGATTAATTTCATAGTTGTTTACAATACTATCTATTCTAGAAATAGATAATGAATTATTCTTTCTCAATATTACAGGCGTGTCAGCTGTTACTAAATCTGTATAATGAATGTGTTTTTCGTTGAAACCATTAATTTCTAAAATAAAGTTATTCATGATTCTTCTAGAGTGAGAAAGAATAAAAGAACCTAAGTGTGATGGCATGAATGACGTCTTCCCATCTTTTACAATATTAGCTTTAAGAAATTCATCATCTTCCATTTCTACTTTCGCTAAATATTGTTCATCATTTAATTTTTCATAACCTTTTACTTCTTGAGCGAAATTTTTTCTCAATGTATTCCAATTCCATAAATGATATTTAGTGGTTACATCTTTTTGTACAGTTTTGCCATATAGCGAATTCATCAATAATTTAATTAACTCATCGCCTACAGTATTTCCTTCTGTTTTATATTTTTTTCTCAAATTAAAATGTTTTTCAATATAATTTCGAAATGGTGAAACTTGATAATTTTTTCATAAATTATACCATCATTAATATGTAAGATTGTTCCATCACATCTAACAATTTCTTGTATGTCTACAGAAGTTAATACATCACAACATATACCATTTCTAAACCTGATTACTTTTACATGAGAATTATTATTTTGATTTTTAACTTTATCTTTTATAGGAACTGGTTGAAAAAACATATCATTCGGATATTGAAACACAACTGCAAATATTCCAGTTTTAGGTCTAAATGTTTGAGTATTAAATTTAGATACTATTTCTCGTTCTTCTTCTTGACGAAATTTTCTAGCTGATTGAAATTTAGAGTATTCTGAATTTTCATCATACATAGCTGATGGATATAAAGATGTTGCATCAAAAGCCATTAGAAATTCATTTTTTTGTTCAAGTAGTTGATTTGAAATTTTCTTACAAATTTCAGTTTTATCTCCTAAATCTCGATACTGTTTCATAAATCTATTCAACTACTTCCAAGTAAATACTGTTTTAATATTGGTAACAAGATTTTACAAAATGGTGATTTGTATTTTCTTATATTTGCTGAAACTCTTCCACCTTTAACAGATTTTCTAATATAATTTCTTGCCTATAAATCTATATGAGAATGAATATAGTGTCATTTTGTACGCTTCTCATGCAACCGTTAAATGTTAAAGCGGAGGATGTTAAATTAGTAGTTATATCTTCAACAACTAAATCTCGCATAACATTATTATATTTGTAGATACAAAAAGCTAAAGAGAGAATATCGTTAACTAAATATGGTCTCCATTCATTTTCTTTTTCTTCGTAATTTTCAAGTGTTATGTCTTCAATTTCATAATTTAATTTACACACATTGGTAGGACTTTTAAAATTCTCACACCATTTAGACAGACTTGTTTTTACATGTTGATAACTATATTTCATCATAATAGTTTGAAGTGCTAATTTACCAGGAGGTGATTTTTTTCATATTGTTTTTAAATCTAAAAGATTTTTGAATATATCTACTAACACATTCAGTTGCATAAGGATTTTGTAATGAAGCAGTTAATATTCCTCTTGAAGTTTTAAGAGGCGGTTTAGATAATTTAAAATTAGCTTTTATCGGAAAATAAGAATCAAAACCTGATGAATTGTGAGCTATTAAAGTTACTTTCGAATAATTAAATTTTCCAAGAGTTTTAAAAAATTGATGTATTGGACATGCGTCCTCTGGGTTTCCCCCGATTAGACATTCATCATCCTCAGTTCTCGTAAATGTTTTCACACAATTTTGAAGTTTATTAAATTCTAATTCAGTTAAATTATTATACTCATTAATTTGTTTTTTAAGTTTTTTAATTTCATCTTCATCTTTTGATCTTTTAGTTTTAGTCATATCACTTAACAAACGTGTTTCTAATTCTTTCAATCTTTATTACGGTAAGCAACATGTAAATTTATTAAAATTAATAGCTCCTACAGCATAAGGAATAGGATGAGCTGTTGAACAGTTAAGATCAAGAAAAGTTTTGAGATCCCAAATATATGTTGAACTATAGTCAATTTTTCCTTTGTTATGATTTTATATGGACGCGTTGTTAGATTTTCATCAGTAACTGTTTTATACATTGGTTTGAAATTATTTTCAATTTCTCTAATAGCTTTTAATTTATGAGATTTATTAATTAAACAATAGTGTCCAATTGTTGAACCTTCGTGAAAATAATTGTAATAAACATAATTATGAAACATTTGAATTCCTCTAGGATTTAAATGACGATTCGAAAGACTGTAATACTGAACACTTTCTCCAAAAAATTTATTGAACTGCAGTTTATTGAATTTGCAGTTTGACATTACTACTCCTATTCTAGATGTGGCTTTCTCTTTATATGAAAAAGTTATTAAACATTTCTTTCATCATTTCTCCTTGTTCTTCATTAAAACCTCGTAAAACATTATAACATTTAATAAAACAAAAATCTTCAGAAGGAATATAACAATATTCACCGAAATATTCTTTGATTCTATATTTCATATTAATACCTGCACCTCTATGTGATCTTTGCACTAGCTTCATTCCGAAACCTTCATATTTAATATCATCTGTAAATATCCATTCCTGACTATCTGATTTCTCATCGAGATTGGAAAACCATGTTTCAAATGACTTTTTATTATAGAAGGTTACGTAAAAATTTTGAATTATATTTTCCTGATCTTTAATAACTTTTCCAAGTAAATTAATATTTTTACCATTTGCTAAAAGTTTCCGCATATCATTTACTACATTATTACATTATTAAAAGATACATTTTCATATTTAATTTCATTTGGATTAAATAAATTACATAAATCATCACCAAGTTCATCCTTAATTCTATCATCAAAAAAAATATCAGTAGTAGGAGTTTCTAATATTTCTTTTGTTCCACGTTTCTGTTTTTTTGATACTACAACTAATACTACGTTTCTGTTTTTTAATACGTTTACTACGTTTAATTTGTGCATCAAACTCAGCAATTTGCTTCTTGTTTAATTCGTCAATCCTAGACGTTAGTCCGATAGACATCTCACCATTCATATTCTTTAAAAGAAAAAATGTATTTTTACATGTACACAGGAATATTTAGTTGATGTAGTGTTTCTAATTCATGCTTTGTTAAATTTTCTTTCTTAACCAACCACCATAAAGTATTGTATGCTAAAAATACTCTGAAACTTCGTAGACAAAGTGGAAGGTCTTTTGTTTTAGCATAACTTCTTGTACCGTGTTTTATTTTATAATCTTTAACAAATTGTATATATTTATGATGATAATAAAATCTAACTTCTTTCTTCGAATTGACAGGGTTTGTAGGATGACGATAATCTTTTAAAACTGGTAGATGTTCTATCTTGTACACATTCAACATATTATTTTTATTTTCATTAATAAAAAATTTATAAGAAAAAATTATTCGATCACTCCGCGAAAATATTTTCTATCGACTTTCAGTCGAGGCGAAGCCTAGTCAGAGAACATTTGTTCGATAACTCTATCATGTATTTTTTTATCAATATTAATTGTAATGAAGCCATGATCTTTTGACGAATCATTGTTACACGATTGTTTAAATTCATTTTTATTTCTTACGCATAAATCTCTTAACAAATCACTTAAGTTTCTTGCATTTATTTCAAATAGTATAAATATATTTGCATTCTTTCTAATAACACTTCCATCTATTGAATACATACTTTGTGTTAAATAAAAAACACTGCAGTTGTTATGTCTACCTCTTGTGAAATAATTTCTCTGAACTGACTGATTTCTATCATCAACACAATCATCAAACATTACACAATGTTTCATTGTTTTATCTAGTTTACTAGGATCTTGCATATTACCACTATCATCTATTAATTGTATCTTTATATGCTTATTTTTATTGGATTCTACTAACTGATTATTTTTTGCTGCTTCTTCACACCACAAACTTATTTCTTCTTCATATTCAGATTTTTCATATTCTTTGAATAATGAAGGAATTGCTGTTTTTTAAGATTATTTTCAAATCCATATTTTAAAAATTGATAGACGGGTTGCTCTGATGTTGTTGTATTGGAGTCGTTAAAATTTTAAATAATAAATATGTTTTTCCACAGCCTGATCTTCCACAAATAACTGACAAAACCTTATTTGATAAATTTGGATGATGATTAAATTTAAGTTTTTTTTATTTAATGGGGGCACTTCACTCATTTTAAATGAATTTCTTTTTTAAGAAGAAAATTAAACTTCTCTTAATTAAATTAAACCAAAAGATCTATCATAATCTCTTCACCTCCAAAATTTATTTCTTGTCCTTTCTCATCAGTGATTATAATGTTAATACTGTTAATAGTTTTTCTTGTAATAGCGAAATATATTAATGTTTGTGGAAATACATTTAATCTATAACCAATGGGTACAATAAAAGCTGGAAAACTGAATATTGAATTTGACAATTCACCATTTATATATCCTCCTTCAATAATGTCACAATGTACAACAATTGAATTTATTTCAGTTATTTTTGGAATCTTCTCACGTAAATGATAACCTTGACTATAGGTTTGTTTATTAAATCCTAATAGTTTTGACAATGATCTATCATGATTAAAATCAACTTGATGATTTTCGTCTAAAGTAAGAGAAAATTTATTAACTGCCGCTTCAACTGCAAAATGTAATTGTTTCTTATCTTTAAATGGTATACCTAAATGTCTCTTAATTTTATTTGATATTGATTCAACTTTGTAAGAACCAGGAAGAAAAGTTAGTATTTTCCATGTTTTGCCTTTATCAGTAGAATATCTAAATTGATCATTCACATCTTTGATAACGTTTTGAATGGTGTTAAATGTGGAGAAACTAGTCAATGCAATTTGATAATTTTTATTTTGTTCCAAATGTAGAATGGGTTCTAAATTACAAGTGTGTGATTAAGTAGTTGTTATAATTGTTAACGTCGTACTAAATTTTGATGAACCCAAAATCTCTGTTAGATTTTCTAAATGATTTCTAATTTTGTCTAAATATGCTGAACACATTTTTTAGTTAAAATTTTGAATAAATATTTTTTTATAAAAAAATTAAAAACAACAACATATTTCAGCTATACTTTTAAAATCCTCTTCATTTAGAATCTTCTTTTCTAACAGTCTTTTCGATATAGCATGAATTTCATTGAAACTAGAATTATGTCCTTCTTTTATTGCAGATATTAAAATATTTAATCTATTTAGTAATTCTTGTGGATCATCTGGTAAAAATACAGTTGTTTCAGTTTTAAAACCTTTTCCTACTTTAACTCCCCGTTGATAATAAATTTTTTAATTGTTTATAACGTCTAAGAGATTTTGCTGCACCAACTCTATCTAACATAGCTTTATATTTTATGAGATCTTCTACAGCATAATTATTGAAATCTGCTCGTCTTGAAAGATCAACAAAATTTCTATCTAAACTAAAAGGAGATTTATCTGACGTAAAAATTAACCCCCGTAAAGGTTGTGGAAATATTTCTTTTCCACCAAGATAAAATCTTGCAAATAATTTTATATCTAAAAAGAAAGTTGAATGTTCAAATAACATAGATTTTGGTAATTTTTTATCTATGTTTTCTTCTAACACACCATAATCATCTAATAATGTTTTAAGTACTGGATCTGCTATATCAACCCGCTTATCATTATTTGTACTTTCTTTTTCAAGAGTTTTAAATTGTTCAATAGTTTTTTCATAATCAGTTTTCACTTCTTCAGTTAATTTTACATTTTCAAACATATCAGATTGAACACCAGCTTTTTTCATTCTATGTTGAAGATGATTTTCTTTCATAATATTTCTTTCTTTTATTAACTCTTCTAATTGTTTAATTCTTTTAAAATTATCAGCTCAAAATTTTATCCATTTTTTATATTTTTTATATTATATTTTTATATTATATTATACTATATATTTTTTTAAAATATGATATTCGAATTTTGTAATAACATTGGAATACAACAAAAACATTTTACTGAACAAATTATTTTTTCATTGCTTTGGCGTCTAAAGTTAATAAAATTAATAAAGTTTTTGTTTAATAAAGTTGTGCTTAAATTTTCGCTTAAAGTTTTTAGCTCTTCTAAAAAAACTTTATCAGTTTCCTCAATAGAAGTTTTACTATCACTAGAAATTTTGCCATCCTGTTTATTCTTGTCATCAACTTTTTCTGACTGTAATTGAAATGATATTTGATTTTCTTTATTAGCTATTTGATCAAATTTTTCAATCTCATCTAACGTAATAACATTATCATCACATACTCTTTGAAAGTAGTAATGTAATTTGTCATAGACTTCTTTAATATGTAAATGCTTAGTTTTTAATGATTTTCGTTTCTTAGTTATTAAAGATTTATCTAACTTTGTAACAAGCGAAGTTGTAAAAACACCCGTACCTGTTAAAGCAGTAGCAACTACTGGAATTACTAAAACACCTGAAGATATAAAAATTGTTAAAGCACCTAAATTTATTGTTAGAAATATTTCAATACCTTGTGTTACATTCTTAACTTTAGACCATCTCTTTCTTAATTTATCATAATGCTCTAATCTTAATAATAATTGAGATTCCTTATCTTTCATATACCTAACTCTACCTTTGTGTTTTTCTTTATTCAATTCAGT